>JAJPUD010000011.1:570776-630842 GCA_023553655.1 Myrmecobius fasciatus | reverse complement strand
CTCTCTCTCTCTCTCTCTCTCTCTCTCTCTCTCTCTCTCTCTCTCTCACACACACACACACACACACAATGCATACACACTAACTCTCTTTATGGTTCAGTCTTCAAAAACCCAGCATTGAAAGTAAAGTAGCCAAGAAGCAAAGAGAAGCATAATATGAATGAGTAATTATAACCTGTTTTATTAAAGCAGGTAACTGGAATCTGAAGCTATCCAATGCTGAAAGACATGCTAGAGACCCTAACCCTTGGAAGACTCAAGGGATACATGCTAAAGAAAAGAACAGGCTAAAAAAAGTGATATCTATATCAATCCACAAGAATTTATCAAGTGCTTAATATGTACCACTTTACAGTTTTCAAAGTGTTTTGCATTCATTATCTCATTTGAATCTCATAAAAATCCCATGAGGTAGGTACTGAAAAATCCTATTATCTCCTTTTTGTGGATGAGGAAACTCATGATCAGAAAGATTCAGTTACTTGCCCATGATCACAGAGAAAATTAGAACTTCCATCTTCCTGACTCTACAATCAACTTTTTATCTACCTTGTCAGACTGCCAGGCTAACCCCTTGGACCAGACAGGGCCAGAGACTTAGGGAAAAGAAAGGGATTTTTAAAAGATAAAACTCCCTCATCTTTTGGCATAGATGCCAACAAAATAGCAATTTTCTGACTTCTCTGATTCACAAAGCCCGTTATGATTTATAGAAAATTCTTTTCATCCCTTAACTTGGGCAAGTGAAATGAGATACAGAAACAATAGTCTTGTTACTAACTCTGTTTCTCCCCAAGTTAATGGTTGCAAATGTGATTGCGTATTTCCAATGGAAAGAGCCAATAAATTCGAGACCTTTTGTGCCAGGCATTAGTTCTGTCACTAAAACCTCGACTGTGTCACTTACAAATTATAGGAGAGGGACTTTGAGGACTCAGGGCAGATCACTGATAGAATCTAATTATTTCTGCGTCCCCCAAAGTCACTGCAAAGTAGCTATGTGACTCTGTCTGACTCAAGTCTGGGATTCATAGTATTTTAATCAATTGAGGATCATAGATGGCAGACTAGAAGGGGGCTCAGTGTTTAACTAATTCAGTGGTCTAATTCAACTAATTCAGTGGACTAGAGAGGTTAACTGATTTGCCCTACATCACAATATGGTACAGTCATGATTTAACTCGTTATATCATAGATTTGAAGCTAGAAGGAATAAGAAAGGGTCATTTAATTCTCTCATTTTCCTGATGAGGAAACTGAGAATCAAAGACTTGTACAAGATCTTGAAAGCACATTGTCCATCACCAATCCCTAAAGTATCTAAGTATCTATTTTCCCCTCATAAGGTTATTTTTCTACTCACTTCCACCCAAGATCGGAGTGCAGCAATGAGCAGGTACCCTCAACCTTTTCCTAACTTTAGTCTCCAAAGCATCATTTTATATTTACACCTTGCAAACTGAAACATAATATATACCAAGGGTTCTTTTTAAATTGTTTTTTAATTAGGGAGGGTGTTTGTTTTAAAATTTTTTATTATTTGTTTATTTTAAACTTTTTTTTTAATTATGAGTTTCAGATTCTTTCCCTGCCTTCCCCCTTCCTCTATCCATTGAGAAGGCAAACAGTATAATATCATTTATACATGTGAAATTATATAAAACAGACACATATCTATATTAGCCATGTTGCAAAGAAAGAAAAAATTAAATGGGGAAAATTATACTTTAATCTACACTCAGTTCATCAATTCTCTCTTGGAAGGTGGATAATATTTTTTCATCATAAGTCCTTTGAATATTGGATCCCTGTATTGATCAGAATAGCCAAGTTAATTCACATTATTTATTTTAAACTTTTTTTCTTTTTTAATTTCTGAGTTCCAAATTTCCTCTCACCCCCACCCACTGTGAAAGAAAACAATATCTTTTCACATGTATAATAATACATGTGAAATCATGCAAATTTTTTCCATATTAGGCATAGTTCAAAAAGCAAGAAAAATAAAGTGAGAAAATTTTACTTCATTTTGCACTAAGACTTCATCAGTTCTCTCTTTCAAGGTAGATAACATTTTTCATCATCAGTCCTTTGGAATTGTCTTGGATCATAATACTCATCAGAGTAGCCAAGTCTTTGATAGTTGATCATCATTATGATATTGCTATTACTGCACACAATGATCTTTTGGTTTTTTCACTTCATTTTGAATCAATGTATATAGGTCTTGTCATATTTTTTTCCTGAAACTGCCTTTCTTTCTCTCATTATTTCTTATAGCATAATAGTATTCCATCACAATCATACACCACAACTTATTCAGCAATTTTTTATTTCCATTTCCAATTCTTTATCATCTCAAAAAGAGCTTTTAGAAATATTTTTATTCATATAAGTTCTTCTTTTTATCTTTGATCTCTGTGGAGTATATAGTAGTGGTATTGCTGGATCAAAAGTTATACACAGTTTTATATTGAGAAGTGAGGTTTATTGTAAAATTTTTATACTATTTCATTGTCTATGGCACCTTTTAACAAAATATAGTTTCCCTGGTTATCTCCTTCAATTACATCTATTTTTGCTTTTGCTTTGATTGCCACCTCTTCATTCTTCTCAGCTGAAACATATTAGACTTTATTCCAGCCCTTCATTCCAACTCTGTGTGTATCTTTCTATCCCAAGTGGGGCTTTTGTACACAACCTATTGCTGAATTCTGATTTCCAATCTATTCTGCTATTTCCATTCTGAGTTAGCTCATCTCACATTTCCAGTTAAGATCACTAACTGTACTTTTTCCACCATCCCATTTTCCTGTTTCCTTTTCTCTTTCTTTCTTTATCCGTCCTTCCTCAAAAGTCTGTCTTGCTTCCAGCAAATGCTTCCCCCAATCTTCCCTCACCTATCGTTCTCTTCCCAATATCTCTTAACCCTTTTTCTTCCTATGTCTCTATTTGAAAAGATAGGTTTCTGTACCCAAATGTATTTGTATGTATGTATGATTCTGATGAGACTGAGGTTTAAGCATTATCTGCCACCACCACCTCCATTTTCCTCTTCACTATTAAAGCTTTTCTTTGTGCACCTCATTTATGCAACAAAATTTGTCCTTTCTATCTGTCCCTTTCCCTTCTCCAGTGCATCCCTCTTTCTCACCTCTAAATTCCTTTTTTTTGGAGTTCGTTCCAACATAATCACCTCATGTCCATACCCTGTGTCTATGCAGAGTCCTTCTACCACTCCTTATTATGATAAAGATCTTAGTAGTTACATGTATCATTTTGCCATATAGGAATGAAAACAGTTTAACTCCATGGAGTCCCATATAGTTTTGTTTAAATATCAAATTCTCTATTCAGTTCTGGTATTTTAATTAGGGATGCTTGGAATCCTCTATTTCAATAAATGTTCATTTATTTTCCCTGAAGAATTATACTCAGTTTTGATGGGTAGATTATTTTTGGTTGTAGCCCTATCTCCTTTGCTTTTTGCAATATCACATTACAAGTCTTCTATTCCTTTAACATGAAAGCTACTTAATCTTATGTGATCCTAACTATGGCACCATGATGTTTGAATTGTTTCCTTCTGGCTTGACCTGAGAACTCTGGAATTTGTCTATTAATATTCCTGGGAGTTTTCATTTTGGGATCTCTTTTAGGAAGTGATTTAGGAGGTTGTTCAATCTCTATTTTCCCTCTGGATTTAAGATATCAGGCAATTTCTTGAAATATGATGTATAGTAACTTTTTATAATGGCTTTCAAATAGTACAATTATTCTTAAATTATCACTCCCCAAACTATTTGCTTTTTTTAATTAAAGCTTTTTATTTACAAAACATATGCATGGGTAATTTTTCAACGTTGACCTTGCAAAGCCTTCTGTTACAAATTTTTCTCTCCTTCCCCCCATCCTCTCCCCTAGATGGCAGATAGTCCAATACATGTTAATTATGTTAAAATATATGACAAATCAAATATATGTATACATATTTATACAGTTATCTTGCTGTACAAGAAAAACTGGATCTACAAGAAAAAACAAACCTGAAAAGGAAAACAAAAAACAAGCAAACATCAATAGAAAGCATGAAAATGCTGTTATGGTCCACATTCAGATCCCACAGGCCTCTCCATGGGTGTAGATGGCTTTCTTCATCACTGAACAGTTGGAACTTGTTTGAAACATCTAATTGTTGAAGAGAACCATGTCCATCAGAATTGATCATCATATAGTCTTGTTGTTGCCGTGTATAATGATCTCCTGGTTCTGCTCATTTCACTCAGCATCAGTTCATGTAAGTCTCTCCAGGCCTTTCTGAAATCATCCTGCTGGTCATTTCTTACAGAACAATAATATTCCATGACATTTATATACCATAATTTATTCAGCCATTCTCCAATTTATGGGTATCCACTCAATATCCAGTTTCTAGCCACTAAAAAAGTGCTGCCACAAACATTTTTGCACACATGGGTCCCTTTTCTTCCTTTAAGATCTCTTTGGGATATAGGCCCAATAGAAACACTGCTGGGTCAAAGGGTATGCATGGTTTGATAACTTTTTTTGCATAGTTCCAAATTGCTCTCCAGAATGGTTGGATCCATTCACAGTTCTACCAACAATGTATCAGTGTCCCAGTTTTCCCACATCCCCTCCAACATTCATCATTATCTTTTCCTGTCATCTTAGCCAATCTGACAGGTGTGCAGTGGTATCTCCAAGCTGTCTTAATTTGTATTTCTCTGATCAATAGTGATTTGGAGCACCTTTTCATATGACTAGAAATAGTTTTAATTTCTTCATCTGAAAATTGTCAGTATATATCCTTTGACCATTTATCGACTGGAGAGTGGCTTGAATTCTTATAAATTTGTGTCAATTCTCTATATATTTTAGAAATGAGGCCTTTATCAGAACCCTTAAATGTAAAAATGATTCCCCAAATTATTGTTTCCCTCCTAATCTTGTCTACATTAGTTTTGTTTGTACAAAACCTTTTTAACTTAATATATCAAAATTATCTATCTGGTGTTCAATTAAGATCTGAGAGGTAAACTATCCTATGTTCCTCTAATTTGTTTATAATATCACTCTTTATGTCTAAATCATGAACCCATTTAGATCTTATCTTGGTATGTGGTGTTAGGTGTGGGTCTTCCATACTAGTTTCCAATTTTCCCAGCAGTTTTTGTCAAATAGTGAGTTCTGATACCAAAAGCTTTCCCCAAACTATTTTCAAAATCAATTATTTTTCCAATGAATTATTTCATATTTTCTTCTGTTTATTTTTCATTCTTTTGATTTTATTGTTTCTTAATATGGAAGCAACAGCTTTCATTTGTCCAGTTCTAATTTTCAAGGAATTATTTTCTTCAGTGAACTTTTGGATCTCCTCTTCCACTTGGTCTATCCAGTTTTTTTTTAATCTCTTTTTTCAGCGACGTGTTGTACCTCTTTTACATTTGGCCAATTCTGTTAAGAGGATTTTTTTTCAGTATTTTATGCTCTTTAAAAAACAAATTATTAATTCTCTCTTCACAATTTTCTTGAATTTATTTTCACAATTTCTTTACTATTAATCTCTTTTAAAAATCTTCCAGGAATTTTTGTTGGGTTTGGGTCCAATTAGCATTTTACTTTGAGGCTTTGTTTGTGACCATTTTTACATTGTATCTTCCAAGTTTGTCTTGCTCTTCTCTGCCACTTAGTACTTTTTTATAGTCAAATTCTTTTTGTTGTTGTTTATTCATTTTCCCAGCCTATGTCTTTAAATTGTATGTTAAAGTTGGGCTTTGCTCATCTGGGTGTAGGTAAGCACTATGGCAAGCTTTTTGGGCTACTGTTTTCATAACTAGTTCTGGCAGTCTCCAAATTATCAGTGCTTTTAAGGTGGTATTACTCTAGTAGGTATGTGATTACAGCTATCCTGGTCTGTGTTGTAAACTTTACCTAGGAAGAGCCCCTGGAATGGTGATCAGGTCCTCTGCTCTCGTATAGCTATAAATGTTAGTGCTCTTCTTGGGCCTAGAGGATCTAGATCAGGACTTCTGATCCCCTGAGACTGATCACAAGTGCTCCTTTCCATCCTGAACTGTTTATAAACAAAGGGGTCACCAATCAGCACTATAAGTAAAAAAAATCCCCTGTAATCTCTTTCTGATCAGTTATTCAGCCCCAGTATCATCTCTGGGCTGAGAACTCCTAGAGCTGCTGCTATTGGAGTTATCCTCAACATTCTCCACTGGTTACACCAGCATTATACATTTTAATGTTTTCAACTCATCCTGTAGATATACTAAGTTGTCTTAGGTTGGGAAAATGTCACCCCCAACCTTTTATTGGCCTGCTTCTGCATGTTAAAGAACCCTTCCTTCATATACTTCAGAGTAAGCAGAAATTTCACTGGATTGATTTCTGCCAGTAATAATGGGTCAGGGTATTCATACATTTCCCCTCCAGGATATTTTATCTCCCATATACATGCCTTTGTGCACAACTGAAAATCTTTTAGACTTCATCTTTGCTTCTTGAAATCACATTCTCCTTTCCTAGCTCAGAAGTACTTAACCTTTTGCATGTATAGTTGAACCCATTGAAGAATTTAGAATAATGTCTTTAAATGCATAAAATAAACTATATCAAATTAACAAAGGATAAAAATAATATCAAAATGTTTATCAAAAAAGTAAAAAAAAATTTACAGATCCTTGATAAATCTATCCATAAATACCTTGGGAATCCTATAAGTCCACATGAGTGGGAGTGACTGAGCACTTTAAGGAGCTAAAAAATATAAAGACATTATCCTCCTTTATCATTATCCTCATATAAATATTCAATAATTTAATTCAAATTGTTGGAGTAACTACTCTATGTCAGGCACTGGGCTATTCAAGGATGACAATAAAATAGTCATTGCTTTTAAGACATTTAACTGGAGGGGTAATAATGTGTATATAAAAGTAAATACTATATGTAAATGTAAAATTGCTTCAGGATAAGGAGGTAGTAACAGCAAAGAAAATGAGGAAATCAATCTTGTAAGAGACATTTGAGCTGAACCTTAAAAAGTAAAGAGAGATTCCAAAATTAGGAGGGAAGTTTGGAGATAATTCCAAACACAGGAGCCAGTCTGTGCAAAGGCAAAAAAAAATGAGGAATGCCATTATGTGTGAGAGGAATGGCAGATAGGCCAATTTACCTAGAACATAGAATGCCAAAGAGAGTATGTTTTAATTTTGTCAGCAATAGAGAGCCACGTGATCTAGTGCTTAGGCAATGGTTGAACCCACATACTAGCAAGAGGAATGATCATTGTAGCCTGGATGCAATGCCATACCTCTCTCCTGTCTTTATAAATCAGTCTGTATTTTAAGTCTGGGATATGGATTTGGCTTCTGGGAATCACTACTCCTCATTGAGGCAAAAGGCATGGAGATTCCCAATCACAAAGTCAACCATAATGATAAAATCATCATGGAAAGGCTAAGGGTCTCACTCAATGTCACATAAAGAGTCAATCAGGGACTCAATATTCTGAAAGCTAGCATTCTATCCAATGTATCACTCTATCTACAAGACATAATAGGTTCCCTAACAGTCAAAAGTTAAGTTGAACTGGGGAGCTGTCCAGTACTGAAAGAGTTGCTATGAGATGCAGATCTGAGTTTGAGTTGCTATGAGATGCAGATCTGAGTTTGCTAAGTTAGCAATGTTCTTAAAGAGATTGAATTCATTAAGTCACTGCTAACATGACCTGAAGTTCTTTTCCTTCTCCAGGGTTTCATAATATTCCTATGCCTGCTGCAGTGCTGAGAGTCATCCATCTACCAGGGGCAGTCACAATCCTGTGATAATGTATGCAAAGATCCCAATAGACTACACTAGAGATACCCAAGAGAGAAACACTCCCCCACCCCCACACAATTCTCTGTCTTGCTTTTCCATTAGTAACATTTCTTTTTCAGAATAAGGGAATTTATTCAGGTTGCATATCAATTCTAAATTCCAGATCTACTTATTGCATGGCAGCTCACATTGATGGTGAAATATTACAGAGATGAAGCAGAAGGGACAGCTATGGAAATAAGATGTGGTTTTAAATTTTTTTTATTTTTGTCAATGAGAGCAGATTTTGCTGCCTTAGGCTGGTCTCACTTACATAGCCCTCTCTCTAATAGGCAGTTAGAAAGTAAATGTTGTCTTCCCTAGAAAAATTCTTGTTTATGTAAAAGTTGCAGAGTATCCAGCTCTACCAAGAGATTAATCATTGCCACTGATAATTTATCAGAAGAATTCTCTTGGTTGCTGAAAAAGAAACAGATGAACATGAAAAAGGACATAAAGGGAGACAAACATGCAAAACTGAGCTAGACTTTCAACTAGAGATGATCTATGAAATTAAAAATGCTATTGTTGAATTCCAATGACACTTAGAAATAGCCGTTCGGGATTGTGGAAGGAGTATTTAGAGTCAGAGGACCCAGGATCTAATCCCAGCTCAGCAACTTGCTATCTATTTGATCTTGAGCAAGTGACCTCTCTCTACAGACCCCTGTTGCTTCATTAATTTAAAAAAGTGTTGGGATCTATCATATCTAATATGCCTTTTAGCTTTAAACCACATGATTTTTTTTTGTTTTGTCCAGTCCTATGTTATACTGTCTGGACTTCCCTTTTGTGTAAGTTTTCTTCACTGATACAGATTGGCAAATTATCTATAACTCATTTTGTAGAGTTTTCTGGGATCCTAGGAAGCTAAGTGATTTAGGGACTGCCACATAGCAGAACTTGAATCCAACTCTTCCATGGCACCTATAATACATACAATTGATGAGATGATATAAATGTCTAAGATGTAATAGAGGGACAGCTAGGTGGCGTAGTGGATAGAGTATCAGCTCTGAAGTCAGGAGGATGTGAGTTCAAATCTGACCTCAGATACTTAACACTTCCTAATTGTGTGACTCTGGGCAAGTCACTTAACTCCAATTGCCTCAGCAAAAAAACAAACAAACAGAAACATATAAGATGTGATAGTAGCAATGATGTGTAGTAAGAATCATGCTGAGCTTGAAAACAAAAGACCGGGTTCCATATTCAGCCACTTAGAAGCTGTTTGACTGGGAATCCCTAATTGAACCTTCTGGGCCTGTTTCTCTATCTACTCAATAAGGAATTTCCACTAAATGGCCTCCAAAGTCACTTCTCCTGATGTTCTAGGATCTAAGATTCTTGTAGATTTGTTCTGCTAGAGGGACACTTGAGGGAATCTCCTAGCCCAGGGCTTTTCAATAACCAAAAAAAACCACCATAGTTTTCACCCACTGGCATTTGGGCACATGGAGAGGTAAGAATGGAAAGAATTCGATTCATGAGAGACAACTTGGAGAGTACTTTGTGCTATGGCTATAAAACACAGACAGCTTCATGTCCTGGAAGGGTCAGATCACCTCTACCATGAAGACAGTTTCTTAAGAGATCCTTACTTCTGAAATGACAATCTTATTGAGTGGCAGAAACCCCTGTTGTTTTCCCCTGTTGTTTTCAAAATGAATTCTATTCTACCTCCAAGAAGGAATTGAAGGCTAGAGGCCAGAACTTACCTTGGCCCAATTGAGGCTAATCCTCAATAAGCCAATCATACAAACACTGAGTGTTTACTTTGTGTTTGGCTCTGGTGATACAAATGCAACGCCATCCCAAAGAAAGCTTACATTGCACTGGAAGGATATGATCTGCACTCTCTCAAGTTTAACATAAGCTAAAGAATGTTAATGGCCGAGGAGACATCTAATCATAGTGTTCTAAGAATTTTGAGGAATAAAGGAGCACTATTAGAGAAAATGAAAGAACAATATCATTCTTTCTGATCCCCTGACCCCCCATTGCTCTAAGTAAATGAATTGTTAAACACACTTACCTGCTTAAACTAAATTCCAGATAGAAGTCTCATAATTTAAAAAGTGTGTGTGGGGGGGATTATCAATAGATCTAGAAGAGGATTTTAGAGCCCAACTAATGCAATCCCCTCATTTTACAGAGGAAGAAATTGAGATACAAGGAAATTATGCAGCTTGTTCAATATTACACGGGAAATCAATGTTAAAGGGGGGAATCAAGTCCAATTCCTCTGACTTTAAAGTTTCTTTCTACTATATAGCTATGTAACATAAGGAAAATCTTCTGTAACTGTCTCACATCTCTGTCTTCCCCTCAAACACACTTCTACAAGTCTTCATCTCCCCACCCTGACAATTAGAAAAACATGGTGTAGAAGAGGTATAATGATGTTGGATATCAAAATATTGGATTCAAATCTTGAATCTATCATTTACTAGCCATGTGACTTTGGACAAGTCATTTCATTTCTAAGGTTAGTTTTATTCTCAATAAAATGAAGAGTGGGCAACTATGTGTGACAGTGAGTAGAATTCCAGGCCTGTAAAGTAGATGATATTTTTTGAGTTCAGATGTGGCCTCAGACATTTACTAGCTGTGCGCCCCTGGGCAAGTTACTTAACCCTGTTTGCCTCAGTTTCCTTATCTGTAAACTGAGCTGAGGGAAATGACAAATCATTTTAGAATCTCTGTTAAGAAAACCCAAAATTGGGTCACAAGGAGTTGCATACAACTGAAAAATGCCTGAATAACAACAAAAATTAAGAGTGTGGGTTGGATGATTTCTAAGGTCTAGCCCTTCAGGATCTTTCATTTTGTGAAAATTTCTATCCTGTCTTGTAGTTCCTAGTTTCAAATGACCTCAGATTTGCCCTCCTAGAATAAATTTCATGCAAAATAAATTGTCTCCTGTATGCAGTGCAGAGCTGTTCACAGCCCAAAGGAACAAAATAGAAAGAACAATGAGTGGCTTATATTTAAGCATTGGAGTCAGAAGGATAAATGGGGGGAAAAATCAATGGACATCTGTCATTCTGTAGCTAAGTGGCACAGTGGATAGAGCACTGGACCAGGAGTCAGGAAAACTTCAGTTCAAATCCAATATCAGACACTTCACAGTTATATAATCCTGGAAAAGTCATTTACCCCTGTGTACCTCAGTTTCTAAATCTGTAAAATGACTATACTAATAACACCATCACCCCAAGGTTGTTGTGAATATAAAATGAGATAATATTTACAATGCTATAGGAAAACTAGGCCGGTTAGCTAGTAGATAGTTACTAGTAACAATAACAGTAATGACATGATATCCATGTGTTACAGAAATCAAATATCATCACCTTGTTTCTAATTAAAGAGAGACTGTTTTTAAGGGAAGCAAGCATTTCTAATGAGCTTAAAAGGATGGAAAGTATTGTTTCCACTTTTAGGAAATGGGAGAAAATGTGATGTCTGAAAGAAAAGAGAAAAAATCAAAAGGATTAAAACTTAAGATATTTTGAGGATCAAGGTTGTGTGTGTGAGAGTTTGGGGGTCAAATATGAGATTACAGGGAATCAGTAAAGCATAATAGACCATGGAATGCTAACTTTAGAGTTAGAGAAAACTTATCCAAAGCATCTCTTTGCCCTCCATTTTAAATAGGAATTGAAGTCAAGAGAAATTGTTTCTTGACCTGAGTTCCATAGCTAGACAGGTAGATTTGAAATGAAGAAGATCTGGCTTTGAATCTATTTCTATCACTTACTGTGTAGAGCCATGAGAAAATATTTAGTATTTTTTGTTCTTGGCAACTTTCTAACTTAGATGCATTGTGATGTAAATCAATAGTGGAAGTTCCCTTACTGATAAGCCCATAAGTATTTGACATACTGATATAGCTCTATGACCATAGGAAATCACAGGATCTCATACTTGGCTAGGAGCTCAAATATCTTCTGATCTTGTTTATGCCTAAAGAGAATTGCTCCTATACTATCCTTGACCAGGTCAAATGGGTAGAGCAATAGATGGAGTGTAAATATGGGTTCAGGAAGATTCTTCTTCCTGGGTTCAATTTTAGCCTCAGACAGTGTGACCCTGGGCAAGTCACTGAACACCGTTTGCATCAGTTTTCTCATCTGTCATTTTTGAGAAGGAAATGACAAACTACTTCAATATCCAGTATCCAAACTATATCCAGCATCCAGAATCCAGAGAAGGTCATGAAGAGTCAGATATAATGATTGTAGCCTTGACAAGTGGTCGTTTGGTCTCCATGGCAGAAACCAAAGCCAGCAGAGTGGAAACAGTCACATATCCTTGTAATATAGGACCTGTATACAATGGGCCAGATGTTTACAAAGATTCCCCAGAGTCCTGGGATGCTTGTTGACTTCATCCATGCTCTGTAGAGATTATCACTTCTCAGGTGATAGCCTCTGGCAAGAGAAGATGGAGAAAGATCATTGCAGAGCTGGGGGACAGACAGACGACAGGATTTAGTTCCCTGTTCTTGTGGCAGGGATGCTCCAGGGCAAAATCAAAGGAACGGAGAGTCCAGAAAAATGTCTTCATAAAAATGATGTATAGGCACATTTTTCCAGATCTCTGTACAGGGAATGGGTAGAGGCAGATACCCCTCAGTGATTGCTTTTACTGTATATTCTATTTCAAATGGCCCCAGAAAGCAAATTCTCTGATCATCCTTGCAGCAGCCACAGAATACAAGACAGGAAAGAGAAAGGAGATGGAAGAGGTGTCAGAGATGTGGAGTTTTCAATCAAGAGAATTCTCTAAAAGGCAACGTATCATGGATAATGGATAGAATGTTAGGCTTGGAGTCAGGAAATATGGGCTCAAATCCCACCTCAGATGTTAAACCATGTTAAGTGACTAAACAATAAACATTTACTAAGCATCTACTGTTTTCAAGCACTGGAGAAGAATACCTGAACAAAAGTGAAATAGTCTTTGACCTCAAGGAACTTATGTTCTACTAGGAGAAATATATGATTGTGTATGGAATCATAGATTGAGCTGGAAAAGAAGAGGTCTACTCCCTTCGTTTTATGGATGAGGAAACTGGGTCATAGTGAGTTTAAGTCAGTCAATAAAGATTTATGAAATGCTTACAATCTTCCAGAAACTATTCTTAGCCCAGGGATACAAAGAAAGGCAAAAAATAGTCCTCTCTCTAAAAGAGCTCACAATCTAATTGGGTAAATAGCATGTAAATAATTATGTGTAAACAAGATATAAAGAGAATAAAGTGGAGATAGTCTTAAGAAGAAGACACTAAGATTAAGGAAAGGCTTTTGTTCAGGTGAGACTTTAGCTGGGACTTGAATGAAACCAAAGAAGCCAGGATATGAAGATGAAAAGGGAGAGAATTGTAGACATGAGAGACAGCCAGGAAAATGGTCAGAGCTGGGAGATGGCACACTGTGTGTAAGAACCAGCAAGGAGACTGGTGTCACTGGGATAAGGAGTACTTAGAAGAGAATAAGGAAGGCATAAGAAGACTGGAAAGGCAGAAAGGGGACAGATTATAATGAGCTTTAATATCCAGAGAATTTTATATTTGATGCTGGAGATAATAGGGAGGCACTAAAGTTGACTGGATGAGAGAAGAAGCTTGACATGTGCTTTCTGAATCTGTCTTCCCTTATATTAGCCTCCCCCTTTATCTCTCTGACCTCTTGTTTCTCTATAGAGTAAGAGATTTCTATATACAACTAGGTGTTTCTTATTATCTCTTTGAGCCAAATCTGATGAGGGTAAAGTTCAAGCAATGCTCACCTTCCTTCCCTTCTTCCTCTCCACTGTAATAGGTCCTTTGTGCCTTTTCACATGATATAATTAACCCCACTCTGCCTTTCTTTTCCCTCTTCTCCCCCTTCAGTCTGCTTTCTCATCCCTTAAATAACACATCTCACTTCTTAATTAATGTATCATACCTTCAGTCCACTCATACCTCTGTCCTCTGTCTCATGTATACTCCTTCTAAGTACCATAATAAAGATGCAGTTCTTAAGAGTTACAAGTATCATCTTCCTCTGTAAGGATGTAAACAATCTAATCTTTTTGCTTATGTTTTCCCCTTTATCTTTCTTATGCTTCTCTTGATTCTTGTATTTGAAAATCACGTTTTCTGTTTAGCTTTGGTCTTTTCATCAGGAATATTGGAAAGTGCCCTATTTCATTGAATATCCATTTTTCCCATGAAAGATTATGCTCAGTTTTTCTGATTAATAGATTCTTTGTTGCAATCCAAGCTCCTTTCCAGAATACCATGGCCCAAGCCCTTCAATCCATTAATGTAGAAGCTACCAAATCCTATATAATCCTGAATGTAACTGCTCAATATTTGAATTGTTTCTTTCTGGCTGCTTGCAGTATTTTCTCCTTACCCTAAGAGTTGAAATTTAGTTATAGTATTCCTGGAAGTTTTCATTTGGGATATCTTTCAGGAGGTGATTGATGAATTATTATAATTACTATTTTACTCTCTGGTTCTAGGATATCAGGGCTCTTTGATGATTTCTTGGAAAAAATGCAATCCAGGTTCTTTTTTTAAAATCATGGTTTCCAGATTGTCCAATAATTCTTAAATTACCTTTCCTAGTTCTGTTTTCCAGGTCAGTTGTTTTTCTAATGAGGTAATTACCAATGGGATAATATTCTTCTATTTTTTCATTCCTTTGATTTTTCTGGTAGATTCTTAAAGTCTCATTGAGTTATTAGCTACCCCTTACCAATTCTAATTTTAAGGGATTATTTTCTTCAGTTAGCTTTTGTGCCTCCTTTTTCATTTGGCCAATTCTACTTTTTAAGGAGTTGTTTTCTTTTTCTAAGCTATTGACTCTTTCTTCATGGTTCTCCTGCATGACTCCTTTCTTTTCCCATTTTTTCTTCTACTTTTCTTATTCTACCTCTTCCAAAAGGACTTTGGGGCTTGTGACCAATTTATATTTCTTTTTGAGGTTTTAAAAACATGTAGATATTTTGACATTGTTGTCCTCTTCTGAATTTGTATTTTGCTTTCCCCTGTCATCATAGTAGTATTCTATGATAAAGACTCTTTTTTGTTTTTTGCTCATTTTCCAGCCTGTGTTATGACTTTTAAAGTTGAGCTTTGCTCCTGGGGTATAGAAGGTACTGTTCCACTGGCTTTCTCTGCCAGGACTCCTGGAGCTGGTAGTTCACAGCTGCATTGGGGTCACCAAGCCTAATCTAGAAAGCTTTGACAGAGGTTCCAGGTTTTTCAAGCCTGACCTTATTCTGCTACATTGGTGCTGTAGACCTTGCAGATGCCTTACGGTACATCTGAACTAGGAGCCCCCCATTGGCTTGCCTAGATACTATCTGTGATGGTCTGTGTTTCTCTTTTACTTGAGTGAGACAGTATTTTCTTGAAGTCCTTCTAAGTTATCTTAGGCTGGGAAATTGTTTCACCTCAATTTTTTTGTGAGTTCTGTCATTACAGAAATCATTTTGAGGTGTGATTTAAAATTGTTTCAGAGGAAATTAGAGAGAACTTAGCTAACTTCCTGCCTTTTCTCTGCCACCTTGACTCCATCCCAAATGTATGCTTTTGTAATATTGTGTGATTAACTGAATGGAGGATGTCCTGGAGTGAGGAGAGGCTTGAGGCAGAGAGACCAACCCCACAGGCTATAAAATAATTCAGACATGAGGAAATGAGAACTGTTCCAAAGTGGTGAAAGTATCAGAAGAGAGAGAAGGGAATATATTCAAGAGATGTAATAAAGTTAGAAACAACAAGACTTAACATCTCATTGGATGAGGGGTAGAGGGTGAATGTGAGTGAGGAATTGAGGAAAGAAGATTTGGAGCCTGGGTGACTTGGGATGATAGTGCCTTCAATAGCTGAGGATACAAGGAAGTAGAGACATCCACTCTAGATGCTTTCTTCTATAATAAAAATTTACAATGATCCTTTTTCTTGCTCTTTTTGTATGTAGAAGTATTTGTTGGTATTTATGATCACAATAAAAAGGAAATTTAATTAGAAAAGAAAAAAATCATATCTCCCATGTGCAACTATCATCCTCTCATATCCCTAGAGAAAAGGGTATTGCCTGACATTAAAACTCTGTATATTTATGGACTTTGGACTTCGACCTATGATGTCATCATTGAAACTTCCTCTGCCAACACAGACTGGCAGTTCCTCAGTAATTTGTAGTTTGAAAGAAGTGCCCAGTACAAGGAGATATTAAAGAATTTCATTAGGGCCACAAAGACTATATATCAGAGAAAGAACCTAAGCCCAGGTCTTTGTGATTCCAAGAAGCAAGGAAGCCCCTCATTCATGATGACAGGCTACTTTCCCCCCACTCCACCCCACTCCCGTAAAGACTCATATGTGCTGAACTCTACATGGCTCATCCTTGCCTATCCCTAAATTTGATTCTGAGTCACTGTATGCTTACCCTTTCCTGTCTTTACCAGTCAAACCAAATCCAAGATATTCCCCAGGACCAGTATCTGGAACCACCAAATTGATCTCATATATTCAGCTTCTCATCTGTTTCTTTTTGACAGCCCAGAATGGATATTGTGGGTCTGTTTATCATCCCATGGAATAAGTGAATGGATACTTTATGGATTCTAGAGTAAAAAACAAACTCCTCAGCCCAGTTTTTTTTTTAAAGGTTCAGTATTTTTATATTACGTTTATTTCCAAATATATCCTTCCCTTTCCTGTTTTTTCTACTCAGAGCCATTCCCTGAAACAATGAATTTTTTTGTTGTTGTTGTTGAGGCAATTGGGGTTAAGTGACTTGCCCAGGGTCACACAGCTAGGAAGTGTCTGAGACCAGATCTGAACTCAGGTCCTCCTGACTTCAGGGCTGGTGCTCTAACCACTGCGCCACCTAGCTGCCCCCAAAATGAATTTTTTAAAGAGGAGAGGGAAAGGGAAGCTATTCAGCAACATTAATCAGCCTGTCATTCAGAGCTAAAAGTCATTCTGTAGAGATGAGAGTTGAAGAAAGTCAGGGAAATTAAAAGGTACAGATGACAAAGGTAGAGACCTGGGTTCAAAATACAATTCTGAAATATTTTGTGTTTATGACTGTAGGTAAGTTACTTAACCTAAAAACAGTTGCTGATCTCTCTGAAGGGGGTACAATCATAGTCCCCCATCTTTAGTAAGGAGTGAAGAAGTTGTATTTTCTCCTCAGACTGGCTTTTTAGTCTTTAAAGGGGAAGAGGGAGAACATCTGGATGATATTCCAGAGGGCACAATTACCCATTCAACAGCTATGTAGAGGATGAACTGGAGCTGCCCTTCTCTAGACGAATGTAAGCTTCTTGAGGGTTGGGAGTACTTCTTTTATTTTAAATTCACTTTATTAAACAATTTTGAATCTATATCATCTAAATTTCCCCTGTATCCTTTTTTCCCATCCTCCACATTTAATACAATAAAGGATTTTTAAAAGAAGAATAAAAAATGATCAGCACTACATTGAAAAAAATCTGAAAATATATGCTGTGTTCTACAGAGTTGGACTTTACACACACACACACACACACACACACACACACACACACACATCTGTCTGCCAAGATGATGTAAATAAAAGACATGTGGTGGAGATTCTGACTGTATTTTTGTGAGTACTAGGGTCATAAGCACATCAGAGACAGCTTTATTTGAAAATATTCAGTCCTGGCTAGAATTATACTCTACTCCCATTCTAGCACTTCAAAGGAGCATAGTAAGTATATACCTGACTTGGAATCAGGATATTCTGATGTGAATACCAATTCTAATATTTGCCCCTAGAAAGTAATTTTTATTCTCATTGTGCATAGGTTTCTTCAAATATAAAATGAAAGTTTAGGCTCAATGGACTCTAAGCTTCTTTCTAGCTCTAAATTTATACTAGCTGAGGGACCAGTGGCAAGTCAATTAAACCTCCTTTGGCCTCAGTTCCCTCATCTGTAAAATGGGACCAATAAAATTTATGTCGTGTATCTCACAGCACATTATTAAGGAAAGCACTTTATCAACCTTAAAGCCCTGTGGAAATATCAACTGTTATTTTTGTGACCTAGTAAGTGTCTTGTGACACTTAGTAACCATTAGGAAATTCAGGAGTGTTCATGTTTCCAAAGCTGAAAACCCTGCGACTCTTCAAGTTACTGCCAAGAGAACTTGTGTTAAATCAGTGGAGAGTGGAAGAGAAAGGGAATAAATCCAACTCTGCCATGTCTCTTGTCACACTGGTTGGCCAGACTGTCAGTCACCATCAGGCCAGCCAACAGTATCATCAAAGCCAACTGATTAAAAACCACCAACTTGGAAAAAGCTGTGTGATTTAATAGAAAGAGAAGTAAACTTGGAACTATGAGACCCTGCATCTGTCATAAGCCGAGTTACTTTGAACAAGTCATTTCATCTCTCTGACTGTTGTTTTTCTAAATTGTAAAAGAAGGACAGAGAAACACCATAGAATGGTGGATAGACAGACTTAGATTGAGAAAGTCAAGTCAATAAGCATTTATTGGGCATTTACTATATGTCATTATTCTGTGAATCGCCTGAAAGCAGAGAATCTTTTTTTTTGGATATTTTTATATCCTTGGAACTTAGCATAGCATTTAGCATGTAGTAGGGGCTTAATAAATGCTTGCTATTATATAGCCTCTACTTGCAAGGCACTGTGCTAAAAGTTAGGAATACAAAAAAGGGACCTTGCCTTTAAGAAGCTTAGATTCCAATGGGAGAGACGACATATAAACAACTGAATACATAACAAAATGTATACAATGTAAAGGCAATTTGAGAGGAAATGGTATAGACAGTAAGGATACCATGAAAGTCATTCTGTATAGGTGAGGGTTGAATAAAGTTTTGAAGGAAGTCAAGAAAATTAAGAAGTACAGATGAGGAAAGTAGAGACCTGGGTTCAAAACCCAATTCTGAAACATTTTGTGTTTATGACCATAGGTAAGATACTTAACTTAAAAACAGTTGCTGATCTCTTTTGATAGAGGGAGTTGCCTGCGGCAGTGAAATCACAAGCTCAAAATTCTCTGCCCCCAAATGTAGATGACAATACTTATCCACATATATGTCTTTGCTCAGCTATCTTAATTATATCTGACTCTCTGTGACCCATTTGGGTTTTTCTTGGTAGAGATACTGGAATGTTTTGCCATTTGTTTCTCCAATTCATTTTATAGGAAACTGAGGCAAATAGGATTAAATGATTTCCCCAGGGTCATACAGCTAATACAAGTATCTGAAGCCAGATTTGAACTCAGGAAGCTAACTTTGTGATTGCAGTCCAGACATTCCATGAATTATGGAGCCATCTAACTGCCCACCTAGCCTTGGACTGCTTAACCTCAAAGGACAAAATCAGGAGTGGGGAGAAGTTACAAAGAAAGAGACTTAATCTTGACATAAGGAAAGACTTCTCATCATTAAGAGCTTTCCACAAATATAACGAGTTTGCCTCTGGAAGGAGAGAGTTTCCCTTTTCTAGAAGAATTCAGACAGAGATTGGATCAGCGGTGTCAAATTCAATTACCAAAAAAAGCCACTGAACCAGACATAAGGATCCCTGTGTCTGCATTTTAACTTTAAAAATCACATATCAATATTATCTACAATGTATTATGTTTTTATTTATTTTGTTAACGTTTTTCACAATTCCATTTAAACTGGTTCTGACGGGCTTTGTATTTGATGCATCTGGGTCAGATGATCATTTGTCATTGATGTCTAGAGGGAATTCTTTGTCAGATACAAGTCCTGCTAGATAGTACAAAACAACTTGGAAATTTCATGATTCTGTTGATCCCACCTACAAGGGTTCAAAATGAAGTACCTATAATCCCTTATAACAAGACTTTATCTTCAAATAATCAGTCCTTGAATAGTCAGTCAATCAACTAACATGTATAAAAGGTATATATACAGTGTTGGGCTTAGAGTCAGGGAGACTCTTTGTGACCTCAGACATTTAATAGCTGTGTGCCCCTGGGCAAGTCACCTAACCCTGTTTGCCTCAATTTCCTCATCTATAAAATGAACTGGAGAAGGAAATGGCAAACCACCCAGTATCTTTGAGAAGAAAACTCCACATGGGGTCCCAGAGAGTCAGACAAGACTGAAAAACAACTGCACAACAAGAACAAATATTTATTCCTTTTTCTGGTTAACAGCCAGAAGGGTTAGGATCAGCATACTATAGGATGCCTGGCATTCACCCCTGAGATCCCGCTCTCATAAAACCTGCTGCTCTTGCTTCTGCCCTGGTCTGTTCAACAACGATATTTTTCACAGCGGAGAAAACGATGTGAGCTGGTGAGTCAGGCCAAACCCAGCAATCAATCTTTACAGCTGGGCTGCCTGACACCAGAGCCACATTGAAATGAAGCAGGCTCATTCCTGCCCAGCAACCCAATCGCCTCTAAATTTCCCTAGGGTTGGGGCAGTGAGCAGTGGGCAGAGCCCCAGAGCAGATCCTGAAATGTCGGGGAACATGACAAACGAGTTCACAGCCTTGGGCCAGAAACTCTGGGATTCAGGCAGAGGGAGCCAGAAATAGCATCCGCTGTCCCAGTCCTCTGTGGCTCTTGCAAGTAGCCTGACCCCCAAAAATGATGTCGTCCATTTGGAGACACTTGAGCCCAGACCAAGCTGCCCGTCTGCTTGGCTATCAGGATCCTGGCTGATCAGTAACATCAATAGTGGCTGCTTTCCTGCTGCCGTTCTAAAATCTTGGTATAGAGAGATTGACTCTAAGCCGTGAATTTCCCAAATCTCAATAAGTGAGTGGTACATTCAGCCCCTGGTCTCCCACCACCCACCGATCTGCCATTCATGCAGCAGGAGTTTCACTGCCTCTAAAGTTAAATATGTCCAAGACTGACCTACCCCAGGAGCCTGTATTTCTGCTTAGCTGCCCTGGAGCTCATCCATGTTCACAGAAGAGTGAATGAGCAAGCAAAAACTCACTTAAATCTCTCTATCTAGCCAACCTCGGTCCATAATTCCTATTGCATCAGCCACTCACTAGGAAGTCAGGACTTAGCAGGGCATCTTGCCATCCACATTGCTATTGCATGTGCCTCTTCTCCAACCCTATCCTTACTTTTCCTACTTCTCACCTCTTGCTCTGAATAATCAAATCAAACTACCCATTTCTTCTAGAAAGAAGGAATAATTGACTGCCATTATGGCTCTATTCACGGTCCTTTTGATTCTCTAGATCCTTGGGCCACACTATATGTGTTCTACCTCCTACTATCAATCAAACCATAAGCATTTATTAAGTGCCTACTGTGTACCAGACACTATATGAAGTACTAGGGATACAAAAATAGGCAAAAAGCAGTCTCTGCCCTCCTTCAAACTTACAATCTAGAAAGAAAGCTGTCTAACTTTTATCATTGTATCCTCAATACACAACACATAGAAGGAATTTAAAATAATCAGCTGTCTCTGAGACTCTCCATATCAAAGTCCTTTTCCGGGAATACCACATTACATGACACATGTAAGAAAAGTCTTTTTGTTGTTCTGCATCTGCCTCTGTGACCTCATTTAAGGTTTTCTTGGCAAAGATAATGGAATGGTTTGCCATTTCTTTCTCCAGCTCATTTGACAGATGAGGAAACTGAGGCAAACAGGGTTAGGTGACTTGCCCAGGGTGCTAGTAAGTATCTGAGGCTGGATTTGAACTCAGGAAAACTCATCTTTCTGAGGAAACTGAGGCAAAGAAGGTCATGTGACTTACCCAGGGTCATATAGCTAGTAAGTGTCTGAGGCTGGATTTGAACTCAAGAAGATGAATCTTCCTGAATCCAGGACCATTATTCTATCCACTTTGATATCTATCTGTCCTATCTTCCCATGTTAGAATATAATTTCTCTTGAGGGAAGAACTGTCTCACTTTTGTATATGTGTATATATATATGGATATATATATATGGATATGGATATGTGTGTGTGTGTGTGGAGAGAAAGAGGGAGAGAGAGAGCGAGAAAGAGACACAGAGAGAGACACAGAGAGAGAGAGTACATAGCCCTGTCTTGCTATATAGTTGGCCCTCCAAAAATATTTCTTTATCCATTCATTCATTGATCAGCTCACCATCTCTGTAACTCCTCTATCACTCCCCTTAATATGTGTGATTCCTCCCATTACAATTTTTCTGAAAATAGGAATTGTCTCATTTTTTGTATTTGTGTCTTCAGTAACTAGCTCTGTACCTGACATATAGCAAGTATTTAATAAATGACTTTTCTTTCATTTAGCCGTTGCTTAATTACTGTTTTCATAGGCACTTGTTTCTCCATGTATAGAGCCTATTTGTAAGGTATCCATTATGCTTAGCCCCTCCAGATATTACCAAGCCTCCCACTAGAGCAAGAACTCATGTGGTGACAGAGAGGGGCAATTTGGTCTTCTCACATATTTCTAGGAGTCTGTAGTTTATTGTCATGAAATATTGGAGTTGGAGAAAATCTCAGAGGCCATTTAGTCTGACCCCACACCCGAACCAAAAATACCTCTTTGATGATCCTGTGCTTGAAGATCTTCAAGGGAGAGCAACTTCCTATTTCCTCAAGGACCACAACCCACTTGGTGGCAACCCCCTGCTCCAATAAGTAGCCTAATTCTGCCTTTCTTCAACGTCAGTGCTTCTGGCTCTGCCCTCTGAGGCCAAGTAGAACAAGGATAACTTCTCTTCCCACAAAGTCCCTGGCAATGAAGCTCAGAAAATAGCTGACTTGTCCAAAATCACACAGGTAGTGAGAGAGGAGCTGTGTCCTCCCATTCCAAATCCAACCTTCCTCCCTTTGCACCACATTGCTCGTAGTACAGGACCCAGGATTGTCTTGTGGAGAGGAGTGCTAAGTGAGCGGTCTTAAGAGCATGATATCATGCTTGTCACTTTCAGTCAATGAGTCCTTGATGGGTGCCCATGATATGCCCCAGCCTGATTATGATTCATTGAATTTACTCAGTGCCTTCTCTTTGGAGAAGATAACATATTCTCTCAGAAGTGGCTAAGTAGTGCAATGGACAGAGAGCTAGACTGGGAGATAGGAAGGTTTGAGTTCAAATCCTACCTCAGACAGTAGCTCTGTGAAGCTGGGAAAATCATTTAACCTCTTCCAACTTCAGTTTCCTCAAATGTAAAGTGAGGGAAGGGGAGATAATTGACTCAATGATCTCTGATTCTATGATATTTACTCCACACAAGCCTGAGAAATCTAGGGTGTCCATGAAAAACTTCTATAATGAAAATCCAGAGACCAATGACCCTCCCCTACGGGAAGTGCTTTGCATGGTAAGTGGTTCCTAAAAAGCAATCAACATCCATTCATTCAAATATGCATTTATTTAAAGAGGAATGGCACATCAATTAGTTCAGAAAAGGTCAAGGTTCAAAAGATGTCTTTACTGATTACTACTCATATAACCTTGGGTCACATTTTAACCACTCTGGTCCTTAGTTTTCTGCCCAATAAAATAAGAGAGTTGATCTAGGAAATCTCTAAGATACCTTCTAATTTTAAGAACCTACCATGTCCTAGACGTTGAGATATAGAAACAAACAAAAAAGACAAAATCTTTGCTTTCATGGAGCTCATGTTCTACTGATGATGGGGAAAGGACATCAAATATTTATATAAGTAATTATAAAATACAAAGATAGGGACTGCATCTGTAATTTCACTGGTATTAAGAACTCTCTCCAAAGAGAAACTCCTATCCAATCAGCCAGTTAGTTCCTTCTATATAACTTCCAGTTGTAAAATCTTTTTATTTTATTTATTTTTTTTTTTTTACTGAGGCAATTGGAGTTAAGTGACTTGCCCAGGGTCACCCAGCTAGGAAGTGTCTGAGACCAGATTTGAACTCAGGTCCTCTTGACTTCAGGGCTGGTGCTCTAACCACTGCACCATCTAGCTGCCCCTGCAGTTGTTAAATCTTACTGTGCACCCAGCAGGCATCAGAGATGGAACTCAAGTCTTCCTGGCTCCAAGGATAATTCTCTGTCCACTAGGTTTTGCTTTCCCTCATGTATTAAAAACAAAATACATATAATAGAAATATCAAATCATTTTCATCAAGTGGAGAAGAACAAGAGTGTCATTTGACAAGCTGAATGTCTTTACCTTCTCAGGTCTGTATTCTGATCTCTGCTCCTCCAACACCAGCAGAAATTAAGAAGTGCTTTCCTATGTTGGAAGCAAGAGTGATTTTCAACAAGCTTTTTCTTTTCATCAGGAACATTTGATTCATGAATTTGGCCCTTTGAGTTAAGAATTTGTTCCTAAGAATAAAAAAGAATGGTCTCCTACCTTTTTTTGAGGGGAGAGGACAGAATGAAAATGTTTACTTAAGTCTGGGGTTTGATTGGATAGAGAGTAGATGGATTCTCTTGGCTGCAGGCAAAATTGAGACACTTTGCTCCTGAGGCTTTCTTAGTGACTTAGAAATAAAAGGAAATTCATTTCTGAGTCTGGCAAACCTGCCGCTTCTCCCAAGAGGATGAGGGAAAAAATTGACTCTCCATCCAGCACAGTGGGAGCTTCCCAGGGCACATCACCAGGATCCAGGAGAACTCAGGTCTGTGGATCTGCTATTGGGGAATTCCCCTTCCCCTTCTCATTTTAGCTTTCAGAAGTTCCCTTGGGCTTAGCTTAGATCAAAAATCTCTGGTGATTGTAGAAACAGCAACAACAACCCAATGATAATAATAATAATAAAATAGTAATAATAATTTCAAATGAATCTTTGTTTTCCTTAGAAACAGCTCTCAGCAAAAGTCAATAATAATCTCATAGCTAACATCTTATGCTTGAAAATTCATCACCTTCTAGTTTAGAAATATAGAAGTGTTGATAAGGGAGGCTCAATAAATCTACGGCTTTATTCTAGGAGGAAAGGATGCTACAATATAGTGAGAAAGGCAGTAGATTTATAGACAAAGGACATGGGTTCCAATTCCCATTCTGCCTTCCTGTGTGACTTTGGGCAAAATCCTTCTATGCTGTAGGCTTCATTCTCTTATATACTAAATAAAGTGGTCCTGCTTCCAGAGTCAACTCCCAGACTTGGGAGAGAGGAAGGGAGAGAGTACAATATGGCTTACAGAACTCTCTCAGTGTCCCTAGGTCAGAAACAGATTGGAATGTAATTGGGAAATATTTAACAAAATAAATAAAATAAAACAGCATTAATTTGTGGCTTTTTAAAATCAAAATGAGGCCGCAGGATCCCTTTCTAGATTGAGTTTGATGCCAGTCAATTAGTCAGCAAACAACAAGCATTTATTAAGCTCCTAATATAAACCAGGTCCTGTGCTAGGGGATCTAAGTAAAGAAAAAGAAACAATTCCCATTCTAATGGGGAAGGCAGATATAGACCTATGTATAAACAGAATAAAAAGACAAATTAAATACAAAAAGTTTCAATACAAAGGCACTATGAGAGGGTACTAGCTACTAAGAAAATTAGGGGAGGCTTCAAGACTTTTTTGAAGAAAGAAGGAAGCAGAGTTGTGGAAAGAGTGCATTCCAGACATGAGCAAAGGTCAGACCTCGAAACTCCACAACTAGCTTTTGTTATTATTCTTTGTGACCCCATTTAGGAATTTTATTGGCAAAGATACTGAAGTGGTTTGCCATTTCTTTCTCCAGCTCATTTGACAGATGAGGAAACTAAGGTAAACAGGGTTAAGTGACTTACTCAAGGTCACTCAGCTAGGAAGTACCTGAGGTCAGATTTGAACTCACAAAATTAGTCTTCTGATTCCAAACCCAGTGTTCTACCCACTATGGTACCATCTAGTTACCCCTAAGTCATTCAATAAACTCAAAAGCAATGAGGAGAATACTCGCAAAGTTCCAATACTTTGACTACTTGGCCTAACCAACTTAAGATATTCAAATACATAATGGATGGATATTCTTACTGTTTTTTAGGTGAGGGCAGGAGTCAAGAAAAGAAAAGTGGCCCCTGTCCTCAGAGAGTGCATGCTCTAGAGCTGGATAGAACCTTAAAGGGCATCTTATCCAACACCTTAATTTTGTAGATGAGAAACATCAGAGAGATCGTCCTGCTCCACATCCAATCGCTACTAAGAGGGAAAAATGAAAGTTGAACCCAGATTTCTGCCTTTTAACGCTTCCTCTCATGTTAAGCAAAGCAAACCAGCCCCACAGGAAATGAATAGAGACAATTATGAGCAAATGGTAAATTTTGCAGTAAAAATTCAGATCCCATTTGTCAGCCCTGTTCTCATGAAGTCCATCCAACCATCTCCTAGCTGTAAACACATTGTCACTAATGACTCTGAAAATCTCTCCTTCCTATACTGCATTAGCAGCTGCTTCCTCTGCATCTGTAATTGGAAACAGGACTCCCCTTCAGTCTTGTCTGGATTTCAAATTTGGCTGTCTCATAGCTGCCTCAATAGTGCTTGGGGAAGTCAGATGTTGCAACTCATCATGTCATTCTCAAATAGCCAGTTTTGATGCTGAGTTCTTGTGTGGAAGACAGAATGAATTAGGGGCTACTTTTCCTAAACAGAAACACAAACTGCTTTGATTTAAGCTACAAAAGTTCAAATCTACTTACCTCCTCCTAGGAAATGTATTACCTTTTTCAACTATAGAAGTATTGTTTTTAATTTAATTCTATTTCGTTTTCAGGTTTGAATTGATATAATCATAAAACTTCAGAATTAGAGGGACCTTGGGTGCCACATAGTCCAAATTGTTGCTGAACTCCAATCTACACAAAATGACAGCATGCCCAACAAGAAGCCATTTTGGCTTCCTTAAAGACTGCAAGGGAAGCTGCTACTTTTTATTTGACTTTCAGAAAGCATAAATTGGCACGTTCTTCCTTACATCAAACCTAATTGCTTCTTCTCAAAGTCCCTTCATTGCTCCTGGCTCTTCCCAGTGGGACAAGCAGACCAAACCAAATCCTTATCAGGACAGTTCTTCAAATAATTTAATCTGGCTCTTATGTCCCCCATGTGTCTTCTCTCCTACAGGTTTCTCTCCAATGTTCTTAGGGTTTTTGTTTGTTTGTTTGTTTGTTTGTTTTTTTGTTTTTGCCTAAGCTCCAAGGTGCTCATCCTAATTACCCTTCTTTGGACGCTTTTCCAACATATTAATGCCCTTCCTAAAATGTGGTACCTAGAACTCCATGTAAAACTTTCTATATTAGTCTGACCAAGGTAGAGTACCCTAATCTCCCTAGTTCTTGAAATTTCATCTCTTAATATAGCATTAGATCTCACTGAATTTCTTGGTTGTCAGGTTCTACTGTGGACTCTGATTGAAATTTGAGCCCACTAACACTCCCCAATAAATATCTGTTTGTATTAGTGAAGTCCTCTTCTCTGTAATATGCTGCTTCTTATTGTCTGTTTAATAGAATGTAAGCTTTCCAAGGGCAGGAACTGTCTTTTCTGTCTTTGTATCCCTGGCATCCAGTTATTTCCCCTCCTTGTTTGCCTCAGTTTCTCTTACTGTCTGTTTAATAGAATGTAAGCTTCCCAAGGGCAGTCTTTTTTGTCTCTGTATCCCTAGCATCCAGTTATTTCCTTCCTAGTTTGCCTCAGTTTCCTCATCTGTCAAATTTCCTTTCCTTGGGAAAGGAAATGGAGAACTGCTCCAGTATCTTTGCCAACAATTCTCCAAATGGGGTCACAAGGATTCAGATATGACTGAAAAATGATTGAACAATAGAATATAATAGAAAATAAAAGTAATAAGCTAATTTATTAATTGTTCATTATAATAATAACTAACAGTTATATATCACTATAAGATTTGCATGCATTATCTCATTTAATGGGTCACTCGGTCCTCTCTATTAGGCCAGTTCCAAAGAGCCTTAGAGATCACTACTCCAGTTGCCCATATAATATCCCTGCCTCCAAGTTTTAAGGACCCCACAGTCTTCCAGAGATGTGGCAAAATCCTCTGGTCTCTAAAGTACTTTTCGATTTTCGATTGATGACCCAGGGTCCTCTGGCCAAAGCCATATTTAAGCCAGCATCCCTAGTACAATATGCATTTCCTGAAACTGAGAAAGGCCACCCTTTGTCCTGTTCTGCTCTCACTTGGGTGCATGGTCCCTCTGAGTTGCATCAGGGAAAAATTTATTACCAGTGTTTTCCTGGAATTTATGGAGGGGTTAAACTGTTTCCCTTAAAGCTGTGGTTTTAGAGCCTTTTAAATTCTCCATTTTGCATAAGCATCAATCTCCCAGGGAGCTTAGAAGGAAATAACTCTGCCACTCAGATAATGTATTGGTCCCTAGTATCAAAATATATAAAAAATTACAAGGTCATTAACTATCACGCAGAGAAGAGAAATGTATTGCAGGCTTTAGGGAGAATTCTAGTCTGATTGAACTGGATCGGAAACAGCGGTACCATGTTCTGCCTTCATTGTCCTTTCACCTCAAAAATATTTTATTCTATGGGAAGAATAATGTACTGGGGAGAGTAGTGGGTCCAGAATCAATTCATACATGAGTTCAAATCCTCCACCTAATCCTGACCTACTTATTTACTATGTGACCCAGCAAATCACTCTGAATTTCAGGTAACTCATCTGTAAAATGGAGAAAATAAGACCTATACTACCGAGTTAATGGAATTGTGGTGAAACAGCTATACTTTAAAGCCCTATATAAACGTCAGCTATTATTGACTCCAAGCTCTCAGGTTAACAGGACTGCTAGCTAGAAAGACATGCACACATGCATGGATGCACACACATGCGTGCACACATACACACACATAAATATTATTTTTGAACATATAGTCAAGATTTGGACAAAATAAAGATGATGTAATGGGCAGCTAGTTAACAAAGAGGATAGAGCTCTGGACCTGGAGTTAGGATAAGTTCAAATCTGGCCTCAGACACTTACTAACTGTGTGACCCTGGGCAAGTCACTCCATCCTGTTTGCCTCAGTTTCCTCATCTGTGAAAAGAACAGGAGAGGGAAATGGCAAACCACTCCAGTATCTTTGCCAAGAAAACCCTAAATGGAATTACCAGAAATCAGATATGACTTAAATGACCAAATTACAAAAGGTGATGTGTCTGAATTAGAGAATTTCTTAAGCACCTATTTTGTGCCAGCTTTGATACTAAGCACTGGGGATACTGAGAAAGACAAAAGAGAGGTCCTTTCTTCAAGGAACTCACATACTGATGGGAGAGACATATAATATATTCAATTAGGTACATATCATTCTGTTTACTATTCTGCTTTCCCCTAAGATTGATCTTGTCATCATGGGACTCACCATTTGGTTAAGAGTGCTAAGATATAAACATAGGTAATTATAACATGAAGGCAAGTGCAGAAGAAACAGGAATAGGTCCCCAAGGAGGGAAACTCAGAAAATCAGAAAGTTCTCTGGAGGCAGGAGCAGTGGATCTGGGCTTCATGGGATACACAGAATTTCAAGACCCAATAATTCTAGGAAGAAGGAACCATGTGAGTCAAAGCCTTAAAGATAGGAAAAGGCAACATGAATTTGGAAAATTATGAGTCATCCACTTTGTCTGGATTATTGAGTTATATAATGATTGTGTTTAAAAGGCAAGAGGTAGCTGCTAGCACAAGCTACATCTGCTGGGGTACAGTGGAGCCAGGTTGTAGAGAGGTCATAGAATCACAGAATTAAGACCCGGAAAAATCATCTAGCCCAGTGTCCTCATTTTTTCAGGTGAGACAACTCAAACTCAGAGAGACATAGTAATTTGTCCATTTGTAGGGATAATTTGTAACAGGTTTTCTGACTCCAAATTCATTGTTGCTAAATCCTATGTTGCCACTTTAATATCATCCTGAGGAGTCTGGACTTTATTTTTTATGAAAGCTTTTTTATTTACAAAGCATATGCATGGGTAATTTTTCAACATTGACCCTTGCAAAGCCTTCTGTTCCAAATTATCCCTTCCTTCCCCACCCCCTCTTCTAGATGGCAGGTAGTCTGGACTTTATTTAACAGAGAGTGGGAGGTTATAGAAAGTCTTTGAACAAGAAAGTCCTGTTATTTCTAGCTATGACTCCCACTTCCTCAGGGAAGTTTATCTAAATTTTTAAAAAAGCTTGGGAACCAAAAGAATGAGATTCACACTTTGAGGTGACAGAAAATACTGGGAGGCAGGGTGATATAAAGGAGGCTCAATTTAGAGTCTGAAGTTCCAGATTCAAATTCTGTTTCTACTACTTACCACCTGGGTGACCTTGGGCAAACTTCTCTAGATCTCAATTTCCTCCTGAATTTTGCACACATTTTGTAAGTGTTTATCTATATTTATCCTGTCTGGCAATAGATTGTAAGTCCTTGAAGGCAGGGGACTGTCTTGATTTTGTCTTTATATGATTTCCAGTACATATTAAAGTACCCAGCACAGAGGAGATGCTTATTAAATGCTTATCAATTAATTAATTTTGGTTACATTGATTAACAATTATTAAAGTTCAAATAGTTATGACATAATACAACTGTAAGAATCAACTAATACTTAGTCCATTGGCAATTCTAGTGATTATTTCAAATCCACTGTGTAACACACAAAAGTATTTCCACCCTCCCTTATTTTACTTGAGAAGGGATTTCCTAGCCATGTTTATAGCCTAGGTCTCCATCCTCTCTCCCCAGGTCTGGCAGTGTGGGGGCAGCATGGAGGTACTGCCCTGTTCCCGTGTGGCCCATATCGAGCGCACAAAGAAACCCTACAATAACGACATTGATTACTATGCAAAGAGAAATGCCCTGAGAGCCGCAGAGGTATGGATGGATGACTTCAAATCCCACGTGTACATGGCCTGGAACATCCCCATGACGGTGAGCACTCAGTGGACAAGCAGAAGCCGGAGAGGGCTAAGGGAGGGAAAACAAATTACGCATCCCAACCATTTTCAAGTTGAGGTGAAGAAGGGTTTTGTCACCTCTGGGAAATATCTCAATTGTCTACCTCTTCCCTCATCATTTACCAGAATAAAAACAGAGTCCTGATAAGATAGTGGCTGGGAAATTGAAGCAGATATTGAACTATCTTCAAACTCCAATTTTAGAAAGGCCCCTCAGGGCTGCCAACCCCAGAACTAAAAGCAATGGGTAGAAGTGGGGAAAAGGCAAACAGGAATTTTAAAAAAGGGAAAGAGTTGTGGCTATAACTAGTAACTTTGGTGCTCAGGGCAAGCAGAATAAAATGTGCCTTCAAATCAACTTTGTAATTCAATACTTAATAATACAAAAAGTAATTAAGACAGTTGAGTGCAAGAAGGAAATGAGTTGTTATGGGATTTCAGGGCTGGGTGTTATTAACAGAGGTAGGGATTGAGCATTTCCTATTTTATCTAACCAATAAATAAGCATTTATTGAATATTTATTATGTGCCAGGCATTGTACTAAGTGGTAGGGAGACCAAGAAAGATCTTGAGTTCAATTTCTGAAGTTATACATATTTCCAAATTTTTGTATTATCTAAAGTTTGGCCCCAGAACAAAGCCTCATTTGCTCCACCTTAGGTATGACTTGGATTGGAGCTAATGCAGACGGGAATGGGCTACCTCAAGAAGTAATAAGAACTCATTCCCATTCCTCAACTAGGAATCTTCAATCAAAGAATGGATGATCAGTTATCTTGGATGTTGTAGAGGGAGTTCCCATAAAAGTTGAATTATATTAACCCAAAGGTCCCTTCCAACTCTGAAAATCAATGTCTCTATGTGTGTGCGTGTATGTGTATATGTTAGAGAGAGACAGAGACAGTCAGAGAGAGACAGAGATGGAAAGGGAAACAAAGAACATGAAGAGAAATAGAGATGAAGAAAATAGAGACAAAGAAAGGGAGAATGAGAGTGATAAAAAGAGGAAAAAGAAATAATAAAGAGAAACAGAAATAGAAAGAGACAGATATATAAAGAATTGATAAATAGATATATCAATGGTTTCCGACTCGGAAAATCAATGTCTGTGTGTGTGTGTATATGGATGTGTGTGTGTGTGTGTGTGTGTGTGTGTGTGTGTGTGTATGAGAGAGAGAGAGACAGACACAGAAATGGAAAGGGAGACAGAGACCAAGACACAGAGAGAAATAGAGATGAAGAGATAGAAACAGAAAGAAAAGAGAGAAATAAACAAAGAGGAGGGAAGTGGAGAAACAAAGAGGGAAAAGAGACAGAGAGATACGAGTACATAAAGAGAGACGAGATGGTCAGAAAGGGAAAGATATGTAGAGAAAATAATGATGAATAAAAGTATGCAAAGTATGGTTTCCATTTGTGTATGTGTGTGTGTGTGCATGTGTGTTGTGTGTGTGTGAAATGGTGATTTTCTCTTGTGCGAGCTAAGGAGGAAGGGAGGAAGACAGTTCAAAATTTAAAAGATAACAACAATAAATTAATTAATGTTTTTAAAACACAAAAAATAAAAAGAAAGGAGAGACAGAGAGATGAAGATAGGAGGAGAAAGGGAAAGTGAAGAAAAGGGAGAAAGAAAAAGCAAAAGAGAGTGAAAGAAGAAAAGAGACAGAGACTTAGAGAATGAATTTGCATCAGGACTGGTCTCACCCAAGAGTGTTAGTCCTCAGACTTCAGACTGCATCTATATTTATTTAAAATAGCATATATTTTCTTCCACCTTTTATATACCTCTGTACTTTGCATGCAGGACAGTAGAAAATGGCATTGGAAAATCTAGATTTAAATAGTGGCCCAGCTATTTAACCCCAGTTTCTTCTTCTGAAAGATGGGACAACTGGAATACCTGCCTTCCCAGATCCCTTCCAAATCTAAATTATATTATCCTGTCTATAAAGTCTGGATAGAGCTGGCCAGGGAACCTAAGGACCAGGCAGAATTTTCCTGAAGTCTTCATGCTGTTCTCAGCAAAATACAAATGATAAGAAATGGTGAGACAGAGAAGGTGGAAGAAATAAATGCAGACACACTCTAGGACAAAAACCCTGGCTTGAGTAATTTGCTTGATGTCTAACGACCTAGCAGGGAAATTCAGAAGAGGAGTGGAAAACATGATTTCCTTTTGTCTGAGTGTTTTTTGCTATGGGAGTTTTCAGAACAAAATGACAAAGGAAGGCAGTCAAAAAATGCCCTCACCCATGAGCAAAGATGGAGAGAGAGCCCAGCAGAGCCCATAAAATCTTGTTTTCCATAAAATGAACTGATTCAGACAATGTACAACACTATGGTCTCCCCATTAATACTCCAGCAGGAATTTATGATGCTCTGGTTGGTTGGACAGTACATAAAGAATGAAGATTCCAGACCCAGTGAGTTCTGTTTATCAAAGTGCTGCTTGGTTAACCATTCCTGTACTAGATAAAGTCCTTATGCTTGTGCCCAGGGCTGGGTAATCATAAGAACTGACATCACCAGGAGTCTGGGAACTGTCCCTTCAGCTACCAGCAAAAACTTAAACCTATTTCTCACGTTCAGAACCCCTGAACTCATGAGTCCATGCATACAAAATAATTGTTATTTCTGTACAATTGAGTATCTCTTCAAAGACTATACTTTTGAGATGGGAACAAGCATAGTTAAAATATTGGCAGCTAGGTGGCACCATAGGGGATAGAGTGCCAGACCTAGAATAAGGAAGACTCATCATCTTACTGAGTACAAATCTGGCCCCAGACACTTACTAGCTGTGTGACTCTGGGTAAGTCACTTAACCCTGTTTGCCTCAGTTTCCTCATCTGCAAAATGAGCTGGAGAAAGAAATGGCAAACCACTCCAATATCTTTGGCTTAAAGGGTTCAAGTGGGATCACAAAGAGTCAGACATGACTAAAATGACGGATTTTGGAGGATATTATTTTCTTCTGATTTTTTAAGAGTCTCTAACTCAAACTGGACTAAGCATGAGAAGGCCCTGAAATTTTACCTGCGTGGGAATCTCTCAGATTTGGGTCTTTTTTCAACTAAAATGGTTTCAACTTTCTATGACTTAGTAAAAAGTCCTAGTGAATTTCTCGGGGCCTAGAAAGGTTGTGACGTGCCAAGAATCACACCACTAATTAGTATCAGAGACAGGATTTGAATCCAAATGTTCCTGACTGCAAGTCAAGCACTCTCTCCATTATGTCAGATTATCTCTGCTGTACTGCAGTGAATATCTCAATTAAGTAGGGGTTTTCCTCCTGAAATGGGATATTCATTCAGCTAAGACATTTTAGGCAGGCATTCTGTTTCTCTATACCATCAGCTTAAAAAAATTACCATAGATCCAAGGGAAGAAGAGTTTTTAGAGTCATTAAATCCCATTCCATCATTTTGCTTTAGTCCAGAGTATTTCATTGACTTACCCAAGGTCACATACACATCAACTAAATGGCTGAACTGGAATTAGAATGAAGGTCCTCTGCTTCTAAAATTAGCATTCTTTTAGATGTATTACACCATCCTCCAATAGGGACTATGGCCCATGTGTTCATGATGGGCTTTCCCCCATGTCTATACTGTCTTTTCCCCTCACTTCTACTTCAGAGTATGCTTCCCTTCATTCAAGAAGGGAACTTCTTAATGTATGTATATATATATATATCATATATATATATATGCTAGCAATTATTATCACCAAGAATAGAGGAGAGCTTTTTTATAGAACACATGAGAACACATGTATCCATGTGAGTTCTGCTTTTCAAAGTAGTATCCCTAAGAAGCTTTATACTTATTCCATTAATATATCCAATGTTAAAAGTATATGTAAAGCTCACTATTCTTGGGGACTTGCCTAAGGAGCTAGTATGAGCCACATAAAAAAACCAGCCTAGTTTTAATGTCTCCCCCCAAAGAAAACTTTTGTTTCATAGAATGCCATCACCAAATAATGCCTTACTAAATGAGTGACATACTGGTGATAAGTCTCTTCACATATTGGTCTGAAAAGAAACTGACTAAGACATCCATTTTTCAATTTTTCTTTTCTTTTTTATTTCTTTATTTATTTTAAGGGTATTTTATTTTTCCAAATACATACAAAAACACTTTTCAACATTCACCTTCATGAAACCTTGTGTCCCAAATTTTTCTCCCTCTCCTCCCTTCCCCAGTCTTCCCAAGAAGCAATCTGATATAGGTTAAACATGTGCAATTCTAAAAATATTTCTGTTTACATCATGCTGAGCCAAAAAAATCAGTTCAAAACAAACATGAGAAAGGGAAAAAACAAGCAAACTGATGATAACAACTAAAAGATGAAAATACTATACTTTGATGTACATTTAGTCTTTATAGTTCTCTCTCTAGATGTGGATGACACTTTCCAACACAAATCTATTAGAATTGTCTTGAATCACCTCATTATTGAAAAGAGGCAAGTCCATCACAGTTGATCATCACATAATCTTGTTATTACTGTGTACAATGTTCTCTTGGTTCTACTCACTTCACTTAGCATCAGTTCATGTACTGACTTAGACTTTCTCAAACTGTACTTCAACCCTTTTCATCCTGCGAGAGTCTAGCATAGTTTATCCCCTGATGTCATAACCCTCAAGAATATTTTGTATAAACTTTTACCAGTACATGCTCCCTGAGGCAGGGACTGTGTTGTTTTTATCTTTACATCTGCTACGCCTAGCACAGTGCCTGTCATATAATGGATGCTTAATAAATTCCTACTTATTGATTCTTGAGTTCCTTCCAAACCACAATAAGGTCTTCAGGTAGGACCTTACTCATCAGATTTGAATCCATGTTCAAGAGTGGCCAATCACAGCTTTGGAGGAAGATTTGCTAACACTGGGGAGTTTATGAAGAATATGTTATCAACTCTAAAGGCAATTTCCAAAGAGGAATTTCCAGCAATATCTTGATATCTCATAACCTTGTTGAAATAAGTATGTGATGCCCCAAGGGAACTTCTTAGATGGGAATAAATAGCATTTGTGTGGATATATGAATTTTATGTATAAATTTTGTTCAACCTTGAATTCATTTACCTCACAGCCATGACTCATATGTGGAAGATCAAGTTCCACAGTCTAGAAGAAACAATATATAGCACATGGTCAGAGAGGGGAATAATGAGTATCAACTGGAATAAATAAAAAAGACTTGTTAAAGATCTGAACCATGTGGTGGGAATGTGAACATCCTTTCAGTTCTCAGTCACCCCTTTTGGATAATATCAAGATTAGCTGACTGATGTTTGCATTTGCCCCTTAACTCCTTAGCCCCCATTCCCTTCTGTATAATGCTAAGAGAGTGAGATTAATAACTGCCAGCAAGGCAATTTTTAATTTTAGCAAGCCACTATGACCCATCTATAAACAGAAAAGGTTGGGGGAGATGATATCTCAGGTCTATGACCCTATGTAAAGAGAATCATGTGACTTACATGGTCAGCATATGGGACTCCTGTGTCTCAATTCTCATTTCACAGAACCCAGGAGTGGACTTCGGGGATGTGTCCGAGCGCCTTGCTTTGCGTCAAAGGCTCCAGTGTCGCAGTTTCAAGTGGTACCTGGAGAACGTGTACCCTGAGATGAGGATTTATAACAATACCATCACCTATGGAGAGGTAGGTACCTTGCTGAAACATGGTTTCCCATAATCAGTACCTATCTTCCCTTCAGCAAAGCTGGCCTCCCTGTCCTGTCTCCCTTAATATCTCCCTTCTTCTCAAGTTGATACAAGAAAAACCTTTTCGATATGAAAACACTATCAGAGTGTGAATTTTTAGTGTCTCTTTGGTCCCTGTCACCCCAAACACAACAACAATTCAATATGTATAAGTGTGTTGTTAACTTTAAAGTCTAATATAAGGTATTGTTATTAATATAGGTATTGTTATTAATTATTATTCATTTTGTGTTATGAATCCTTTGGGCATCTGATAAAGCCTGTAGATCTCCTCTCCAGATCATGTTTTTAAATAATTAAAATAATTAAAATAATTAAATTAATTAATAATTATTAAAAGAATTATTAAAATAATTAAATGGAATGCTGAATTTCAATTAGAAATTAGTGAAAATAAAGATTAATTTTTGCCATCCAAATGTGCAGACTCTAAATTCTCCATGGACCCCAAGGCAAGACCTCTGTCCTAGAGTTATCTGCTATTCATGAAACAGTTGTGGTTTAGGAAACTCCCATTGTGGAAATTTCCTCTCCAATAGAGGTTGCAATTTATCAATAATTTAATTGAGTCCTTGGAAGTTGCACCTAAGAGTTAAGTGATAACATGACTATTAAGTATGTCAAAGGCAAGATTTAAATTTAAGGCTTCCTTACTTTCTATTTGGCTCTCTCTGGCACAGAATGCATGAAATTATCATTCTTTCCTTGCTGGTTTTTCTTTATAGCCTCAGCACCATGAGAGGAATAACCAAGGAGCCTTTCCATTAAAAATCAATAGCTTCTTTAAGGTAGAATCAACAAAATTTAGGAAGTAGTTTTCTGTGCAAGATTAAGTAAGATATGCCATCTGGGGAATCTAGCTAAATCTGTTGAAGATTTAGAGGCTGCATAATATAATTGATAGAGTGTAGACTTGGAGTGAGGAAGTGGCTATTGTTCAATTGTTTTCAGTCATGTCTAACTCTTCATGACCCCAGTAGGGGTTTTCTTGGGAAAGATACTAGAGTACTTTGCCATTTCTTTCTCATTTTACAGATAAGGAAGCTGAGGCAGAGTTATGTGACTTACCAAGGTCACTCAGCTAATAAACGTCTTAAGTCAAATTTGACTTCTTGACTGATAAAGCCCAGGACTCTATCTTGCTGCTCTTATAAAGAGTGTAATAGTTGACTATCCTTTGGCTCCACTCACCCATACCTATGACTACTCAAACTCCCCTCACTGACCATTATCTCCCTATATGTACTGTTACACACATACCCTTCCCAATTAGAATATAAGCTCTTTGAAGAGAGGGGCAGTCTCACTTTTGAATTCATGTCTCCAGCCCCTAGGACAGTGCTTGGTGTATAATAAGCATTTTATTTCATTTCATTATTTTCATTGTAGTCAATAAATGCATTTTCATTCATTTGTTCAATAATTCATTCATTTACTAGTAAGCCCAGCTCTTAATCTCAGACCTGGGACAGCGAGTGGTTAATGATGAGATTTCTCCTTTGGCTCCTGGGCACAGGTGAGAAACAGCAAGGCTAGTGGCTATTGCTTGGACCAGGGAGCAGAAGATGATGATAGAGCAATCCTATACCCTTGCCATGGAATGTCCTCACAGGTAAGCACACTTACACCACTCACCAGTAGGAGCAAAGAGCAAAAATTGAGAAATGGCAAAAGATGGGCACAATCTGCTCTGGTTGAAGTTTAGTCTTGGTGAAAAGTCTGGATTTTGTTTGATCGATAATGCTGTGACACAGAAACAAAACTAGGGATAAGTAATAGAGACAGCTTCTCATGGTGCAATACTGGGGGCATAACAAGGATTATGTTATATGTGAAATTGCATAGCTGTAGTATATTAATGATAGAAAATTCCCTTCTCCATAGTCTTAAGTGAGCACTGGAAAGTCATTTCAATTACAGTAGAGGCTCAGAGCCTCCACTGGATAGTAACAATACTAATCTTTTAAAAAGTAAATATGGGTTTGTATTGCCATGATGGAGGAGAGAAAGATCTACAATTTTCAAACTTTTATGGGGGCACAAAGGTGTTCAGTCCTTTTCCTACATGGACCAAAGTCTGGCTAGAAAGCAAAATATATGAATACACTTCTGAAAGATTGTGTCTAGTTCTGGGTGCCATGGCCTTAAAAGGAAAAATCTAAAAACAAAGGTTTCCCAGCATGACTCAGTGACTCAGTGAATAGAGAGCTATACTTATAGTCAGTTTGGTTCCAATCTAGTTAGTTAGTTAGTAACTGTATATAAACCCCTTATCCATTTCCCATTTGGATTGGGACAGAATGGGATAAGATGAGATGGGATTGGATGGGATGGGATGGAATGGGATGGGATGGAACAACACCTTCAATTTCATTGATTTAAGGAACTCCTTCTACTAATGTAGATCACCTATATATTCTACAGCTGAGAGTCTAGATGATGCCTGAAGCATCAGGTTAAGGGACTTGTTCAAGGTCACACAGCCAGAATGTCTTGAGCCATCTTTCTAGTTTCACATTCAAGTTTACATTTACTTTGCCATGCTTATCTTCAGATATGAAACAGAAATGATAATGATGATGATGATAATGATGATGATTTTGATGATAACAGCTCTTTCTTCACAAGGTTGTCATGAACACCAAATGAGATTATGCCTTGAAGAATTTTAAAAACACTATAAATGTGATGTGAGGATCAGTTGAAGAAATACAATGGAGATGGTAACTCTAAAGGAAAAAAATAGGAGTGATATGGTAACTACCCTCAGGACTATCCTTTTCTTGTCCTCAGAAGCCAGACTTAGAAGCAATAGGGATGAATTGATATTGAGGTCAATATGAGAAAAAAAGTTCCTGACACTCAGGGGAAGAAGAATGGGATGCTATGGGAATCTATGGGTTCCTCCCATGTATATTTTCGAATGAAGCCTGGCTAATAGCAACTCAGAATGTTGTGTCAAGGACTGTAGGACCACAGCTCTAGGCCATCTAGCCCATCTTCATTCTACACAGAAGGAAACTGAGACATCTTGAGGTTAAGTGACATGCTTAAGGTCATCTGGATGGTGATGTTGGGATTTGAATCCCAGTCTTCTGATTACAAATCAATCTTGGAATATGGTTCTAGACTCCAAATCCCTTTCCACTCTACCAGACCACCACCTATTCTTGTTTAGGGATGTATAGCCTTAAAATGGACATTGTATACAATAGTAAAAAATTAAAACAGAAACAAAAACAAAACATGGGACCATACAAATAAATTCAGAAGCATCTTCAAAGATCATCTAGTACAACCCCTTCATTTTACAGATGCTCAGCAAGGTGGCCTTTTTTATCTAAAATTATACAGGTGGGTAAGTGACAAAATCCAGATTCAGCCCAAGATGAGAAATTCCTAACTCTTCCCATTTTCTACTGCTTTTCCTCTGTTATAGATTCACTAATCAGGAGGTCCTTGGTGGGTCTGCTGGAGTAGCTAAGAGATCTCTTGATGCTCCCCCCATGATTTTCCCAGTGAAAATTAGGACCTTGGAGAAAAATATGGCCCCTTTGGGAAAGGGACAAGCTGAAGTGAAGGACCCTGCTTAGGCAGGTGACCCATAAAAACATCTTCTCCCCAGGAAGACATCAAAGACTTCTATGGACAGGCTTTTGTAAGGTGGGGTAAGCATCAATTCCAGCCCCCTCCTCTTAGACACGCTGCTGGAAATCAGCAGCTTCCCACATTGATCTGGGGTTCAAGACTGAAACTTAATGAACATTTCCGTTCTATATATCATTTCTCTGTAGTAGGGTGTTCTGACTCCCTGTGGCTTTATTGCTTCTGGTTTTCTTCTTGTTAATTTTCCAATTTCTTTAGGAGACAAAAAGAGACCTCACTGTTTCCAATTCATAGACAGAACTCAAGGCTGTTTCCAAGTGACTGGATTTTAAAAAAGATTTCTCTCCCTAGCCCTCCCCCATCTCATGTTTTCAGTAATGACCCCTATTTTTAATGGGACTTGGCTATTATTTAAATTAAGCATAAGACTTCAATATCCCACCCTGTGCCCCATGTGTCTTTTTGTACTCTATTGATGTGTTATCTAAATCCAGGCTGCATTAATGAACAAACACCCATTTGTGCAGAGAAAAATTCTGACCTTATTCCAGACAAGACGGTTAATGACAGTCCAGCCTGACAGATTGGCTTAGAATCGCCATTTGTACCACTGCAGAGCAACATGACGAGGTCTGCAGAACGTAAATGGGGCTCACTGTAGTTAACCGCCATGCACTGATGGGTCAAACCTTATTACAATAACGTAGAAAAGCCTCTGACTTCCCTTCCCTTCTTTCCACCTTTAGTGGTCTCATTAAGAGATACTTGACTGACACTTTCCCAGTGAATTTTAGCTGAATAGCCTTTGATTGTGATAACAAAATAGAATTGCTAAATTAGATGCAAATGAGTTGCCCTTGAAGAAATCCAATTTATGGAGCCTGTCAAAACTCGTGTGGACAATTCTACAGCAGGAGCCGTTTTTTTTTCTACAGACCAAAAGGTTACAGGTTCAAGTTCTGTTAAAATGCACCTTGGTAATCTCAAGGCTTCAAGTTCTTCTAAGCAACAATGTAAGATAATGATGCAAGTGGGGTAGACTGAAGTCAATTTTTTCCCACAAAAACTTCCCAAATTGTGGCTTAAAGTGCCAAACCAAAGACCATTCAATTAAAATTTCTCTCTCCAAAGTTGCCAGTGATCTAGCTGTCAAATCTAGTGACTTTTTCTCCATTCTCATCTTTAATCTTGCTGCAAAAACTTATTAGACTCTTGCTGTATGCAAGGTACTCTACAAAGTGCCAGGGATACAAAGAAAGGCAAAAACATGGTCTGTACCCTCAGGGTGCTCACATTCTATGAGGAGAATCAACAGGCAAAGAACCATGGAGCTAATATTGACCCTCTTTTCCTGCATACTTCCTCCCCTCTGGGTTATTGTGACCCTGATCTCTTCTTCTGATCATTCCTTCTCAGTGTCCTTAGCTGAATCTTCTTCCAGGTCACACCTATTGATAACTTTGGGTATCTAATGACCTACTTTGGACTCTTTTCCCTCTATGCAGGGAATTTTAACCTGTTTTTAAAATTTTCCTAATAACTATTTTTAACATATTTTAATAACTATATTTCTTTTTTAATTGTTTTATTAAAGCTTTTTATTTGTATAGCATATGTATGGGTAGTTCCTCAGCATTGATCTTTACAAAGCTTTCCATTACAAGTTTTACCCCCAGTCCCCTCCCCTCCCCTAGATGGCAGGAAGTCCACTACATGTTATTAATATTAAAATATTTGACAAGTTGTGCATGAAAAATCCTATCTACAAGAAAAAAAGAAAATCAGAGAAAGGAAACACAATGCAAGCAAACATCAATAGAGAGCATGAAAATATTATGTTGTGGTCCACATTTCACATCCCTCTCTCTGGATGATAACTATATTTCAATATAATTGCTTTCAATTGTAAACATATGTATTTTATGTATTTAAAAACCTGACTCTAAGAAGGGGTCTACAGGATTCTCCAGGATGTCAAAAGATTAATACCTTCACCTGACACCAAAAAGATTAATCCCTTTTTGACACTATCCCACTTGGTCACCTCAGTTCCCATGAATTTAATTATCATGTCTCTCCCCAAGGCTGGGTATTTTCTCCCTCCTCATCTTCCCCTCCTCACTTCTCTGGCTTCCCCTAAAAATCCCCATCTTCTTCAGGCTTTCCTTAATGGGTGTGCATATGTGTGCACACACACACAGAGACACAGACACACATGCACAGAGCACCCCTTATTGTCCTACTTTCTTTTCTCCTTTCTAGTGCCATTCAACTGAGATTGCCTTCCATTTATAAGATGGTATCTCCTCTATTGGGATTTTTTTAGAGCAGACAGTGTTTTGACTTTTCTTTATCCCTGGCACTTTGTGGAGTGTCTGACACATAGTAGACATTTAAATGTTTCTTGCCTCTTGACTAAGGAGCCTAGCTTTATGGTTTGAATTTGAACCTGTCCAAATTACTGCAACTTTAAGCCAGTTTACATGAGGAGAGAAGAGAAATAAATAAACGATGCTCTCAGACTCACCAGCCATCAATAGAAATTTGCTGCATTTTATATGTTTTCTCTAATAGTTTGTCCACCTTAGGGAATGAAACTTTCATGGAAGCTTAAGGCTTCATTTAGGATTTGAGAGTGGGATAGAGTTGGAAAAAAAGATAAATAAATAACTTTAAGGAAGGTCATCCTAGAAGTACCATGCTGTAGCTAATAGATACAGTCTCTTCACTCTTGAACCATTCACTTATTTCATCCTTCATGGTCTCTCTCTTTAGAAGCAAAGAACACAGAAGCTCAGGCATGTCATGCTGAGAAGAGGTAGGATGCTCTCCATCCTCTCTGAACAGAGCCCATCTTCAAATATAAAACAACTTTCTCTCTGGCTGCTCTACTGGGAACAGCACGATAAGGGGGATTATTGCATCTTAGACCCCTCTCTGTAAAATCATTATCCCTTTGGGCAGAATGCCCTTAAAGTTCAGCTATTCCACCACCATATCAAGGCCCACCGGCCTCTTCTGTGCTCTTTGATGCTTCATTATTTCTCCCCGAAGAGGAATGTGCTCATTGCCTGAGACTGATCTCCACCTAAGGAAGAATGGCTGATGGGAGAACTAATCCACCAGATCCTCCCACTGCACATTCTTTGGGCTTTTTCTCATTGGCATCCTGCAATGGCCTGAATGAGGTTTAGCCTATCAGAGAAGAGCTGCTTTTATCTAAGTTGGACGTTTTCTTGCAGACAAACATGACTTGGAGTCATTCATTTGCCCCTAAGTTAATTAATGATTACACAGCTGGAAAACTTGTATCTTCTCCACTACCAGTTACACAATTAGTTCATAGTGAAGGTCACAGCTGTACCAACCCTAATTTAAAGCTTTGGGAGGCAGCTGTCCCCCTTGATAATGCTAAGGAAACATAAGAAAAAAAGAAAGAAAAGGAAAAATCTGTCATTGGTCTGAGAGCTGCCTTACTTGAAATGTCACCTTGTGACATTTACCTGACATTAGGAGCTCATCACTTTTCTGCCATAGGGAAGGATTCTAGAGTAAGAACGAGGGATTTGGGCAAATGTGGAGTTGTGACTTGGAATCAGGAAGACCTGAATTTGAATCCTGCCTCATACATACTTATTCATCTTATAACCCTAATCAATTACTTTTTCTGGGTCTGAAAGCTCATCAATGAAATGGGGTGCATGGGACATGTGGAAATAATGGCTTCAAAGGTCTCTTCCACATTTAACTGTATGATTTAATAATCCTTTCTAACAAAAAGACAAGGCAAATATGTTATAGTGCATTGAGTCCTGTATCTGGAAACAAGAAGATCAGTGAATTCTCTTTCAGACACACTTAAAAACTATGTGATTCCTGGGAAAATAACTTAACCCCTGTGAAATTCAGTTGCTCCTTCTGTAAATGGGGGCATTAGATTCCGAGGTCTTTTAGGTTCCTTCTAGCTCTTGATCTATGAGCCTATGATCAAAATCTGGTTAAAAGTCATCCTAAATGAAGGTTGAATTGATAAGGCAGATTCACAGGCATTGATTACTGGGAATCCCCTCCTCACCCTTGTCCCATCAATTACCCAATCCCCATTCAGTCTTCAAGGACTGGCCAATAAAGTGAACATGATCTTAGATTCCATTAATAGAGGAATGGTATTCAGAATGTGGGAAAAGATGGCCTGACTTCAACCCCTCTGACCCTACCTGAAGTCTCCATCCAGTTTGGGGTTTATATTTTTGGAAGGCTCTTCATAAGGAAAAGGTGACAAAAATGATGAAGGACCCTACATAGAGCCATATGAGAATCTAGTATGCTGGGGATACTTGCTCCAGGGAAAAGAAAGCTCCAGCCTGCAATAACAAATGTCTTCAAGAATTGGAACGACTGCTGTGAAGAAACCAGAATAGACATTTTTATCCCAAGGAAAGAAAGGATAGCTATGGGTCCAGGGACAGATTTAAGCTTGATATTAATGGAGAAAAGGAGCTATGAGTTTAATAAAATTATGAAATTCCCAGTGGATATCAAGCATTGTCACAGACAATTAAATAAGTAATCAGCCCCTCCCTTCTAGAATACATTTTCTTTAGTTGTGTGATCTCTTGTATACCTAGTGAATCTATGTACTTAGACTGGAGAAGAGAAATCTTGTGGGGAACCTCATAGAAAAAAGGTTGATAGTTTTCTTGCAGTATTCAAAGGAGTATCTTGTAGCAAAGAGAATATTTGTGTTCAGTTTGACCCCAAAGGACACATCTGGAGTAAGGAAGGAAAGGGGCACTTATTAAGCACCTACTATGTAGCAGGTACTGTACTTTACTAATATTATCTCATTTGATCCTTATAACAACCCTGTCAGGTAAGTGTTGCTATTATTTCTACTTTACAGATGAAGAAAGTAAAGTGAACATAAGTTAAGTGACTTGCCCAGAGTCACACAGCCAAGAGGCTATATTTGAATTAAACTCCTCCTGACTTTGGTGCTTTATCCAAAGAACCACCTCATCATCTCTAACAAATAGGAGGGGAAAGGAGGTGGGGCTTGCAAAGAGACAAATTTAGACTGAATATCATCAAAAAACAAGACAAGTAAATGTGTCCAAAAGGGGAATGGGCTACCTTGGAAGGGACTGGATTTTCCTCACTAAAAACTTTAAAACCGAGGCTGTACAGCCACTGGGAGAAGGGATTCTCACAGGTGTGCATTCACATACCAGCCAGAACAAAAAATGTCAGACCTCAAGGAGCGGATGCCTTCAGGCAAAAGAGAAACATTGAACATTTTCTCTCCTTTTCTTCACATTTTTGGTCAGCTCTTACTTAAGGCGAAAGCTTTGCTGAGAAAATTTCCTTTCAAACACTCCTGGAGGGCAGAGGGGCAACACGGTCAGTGTTTAATGCCAGTCTGTCAAACTCCATCTTCACAGCTGATGCCTTTGGCGGTTCTATAAACAGGTGGAGAGTCTCACACTTTGTCTCTCTTGATTGAAAATTAGTCTGGGCAGATTCACTAGTGCTAGAAAGTGGAGATTAAAAGCTACTTTCACTTATCAAGATGTCAGCAGCCAGGCAACTCTTGGCATTAGAAAGGGACTTATTCTCTGAGAAGAGACATGGATGCATATGTAAGTAGCCATTGGAACATTGCCCATTCCTTCCAGATGGGGAGGGAGAGAAGATAGGTACAGATTCTCTGAGCCATGACTGATCTCCCCAGCAGCAGATCTGGAAACAGCAGATGAGGAATCCTGGGATTGTTACTGGGCATTGTGAGGTACTTGAAAGATTAAACCAGAAGACCGCTCCAAATCTCAGCTTTGCCATTTACTAACTTGATCAAATCCATTTCCTCGTCTATAAAATGAGGGTATTCAGAGAGATGAGCTCAAAGGCCTCTTCCAGCTATAAGAATATTATAATGATATCATATAACATTATTTATAATATTGTATTAGGTAATATAATACAATATTAGTATTGTTTCATATAAAATTTACAATATAATATTATTTGTATTATTATAGCTAGAAGAGGTTTTATAATAATATATTATACAGTAATAATTATAAAGAACTTTAGAAAGGGTAGCTAGATGGTTCAGTGGATAGAGAACAGCCCTGGAGTCAGGAGAAACTGAGTTCAAATCTTAATACTTACTATTAGCTGTATGACCCTGGGTAATTCAGTTTACCCCAATCGCATCACTCCCCCCCCCAAAAAAGAACTTTAGAATCAATTGTGTGACTTGGGAGACACTAGCATAGGATCTCCCAGCATGGTGTGCTCTCATCAGAGAGGGTGCTGTGCTCTTTGAGCAAAGCAGAATTGAATTAGCCCAAAGGAAATATGAAATATGCAAAATTGGAGAAGCTACCCCAAATGTTCAAACGGACTATTTGTGTGATCTGTGGCAGAGCATTCCAAGCTTGAAATGGTCTGATCAGACATACTGTAACTCAACTCTAACATATTAATGCCATTTTGGTTCTTTCAAAAATGAACAACAACAAGTAATCATTATATCATAAGATAGTACATTATTATACATTAATGATTGCATTATGTAATAATGCATTATTATACAATAATCATTGTATTATATAATACATTAATTGTATTGTATACTATGCAACAATGATTGTATTGTACAATACATAGCACTATATTATACTATTATATATATACTACATATATAATATATAATTGATAATTATGTTACATAATATTGTGTTAATATATAGTAATAATCATATTGTACAATAATATGCATAATTATTTCACATTGTAATATTACTATTATTATAATGGTATAATATTAGTATTTATATAGCAGTTTAAGATTTGCAAGGTGTGATGATTACACAGCTGGAAAGCATTAGGAGGTTATGGCTTCATTTTATATATGTTATCTCATTTAACCTACAAGCTTTAAATCTATGGATCTTCAAGGTCTCCTAAAAAGAAAATAACCTTTTGGTAAAAGGGTGATTGCTGCCTTTGGTTTATTTGTTTTACAGCACAAACATTTCCCAATATTTCTATCCCTGACTCCTGCCTATAGCACCCTCCCCATCACAGAAAAAATCATTATGTGGAACAAATTTGCATCGTAATAATATCTGGCAATATCTTCAACATTCAGTGCTTGTTGCCTCCCTATCTTTGTCAAGAAAAGATTTCACTATCTTTCATGAAATCATAGATTAAAAGCTGGAAGGAATCATAGGATCTTAAAGTATTTATTAAACTCCTACTATGTACAGAGCACTATTCTAAGTGCTGGTGATATAAATACAATCTATTTGCAAAGAGTGAAACAATCGATTTATATTCTAGTGGGGTACATAAGAAATGCATGTTAAAATATAGTGTAAACTTAAAATTAATAAATGCAAATATATACAAAATAGGCAGGGAGGGATGAAGGGCATTAGCAGTTGAATTCAAGAAAGATTTTGTGGAGATGAGAATGCTTGAACTGCTTTTTAAACAAAGAGAGAGAGACCCTTGATGTGGCAGTGGTAAAAAGGAAATCCATTTCAGGCATAGGAGATGGCCAGGAGAACAGCATGGAGATGGAAGATAAGAGTGATATATGTAAAAAAAAAACAGAGAGAAGGTGGGGCAAACTAAATTGTAGAGTGCAAGAGGGAAGTGATACCTCATAGTAGATTAAGAGCTAGAAGGGGCTTTAAGGAACATTTAGTCTAATTCCTTCATTTTATCAATGAAAAAAATTAAACCAGAGATGAAATAATATGACTAAGGGTACACAGACAATAAGTGACAGAACCTTAATTTGAACTCAAGTCCTCTGACTCCAAATCCCTCTTTCTACTCCATCACTCAGTTTTCTAGAATCAAAATTGATCACTGGCTTTTACTTGAATTCAACCACTATCTAATGGATGGATGAATGATTGAATGGATGGGTGAATGACTGAATGGAGGGATGGATTTACATTGTAGAGTCATTGTATTGTGTAGTTCAATGTATTGTTCTCCAAATTCTGCTCTCTTTATTTGACATCAATTCATACCAGTCTTCCCAGGTTTCTCTGAATTCTCCATCTTCTTTGTTTTTTTTTTACTATATAATAATATCCAATTCCATATTTCATTCAGCCATTCCCTAATCAGTGGATACTGAACTTTGTTACCAATTTTTCGCTACTAGAAAAAAAGTGCTACTATGAATATTTTGGTATACACACAAAGTGCATTTGTATTGAATACATACATACGTATGTCCCAAATAAAGTGACAGCACAAAATAGGAGTGAAAATGATTCTTCCAAAATCTCTCTTTAAAGTTCTTAAACTATTCACATTTTCAACTTCAAGATTCCATTATTGGACATAATATCACAGTGGGGAAAAACACAGAATGAATATATGTGTATGTGTACAAATCTATAAATGCATGAAGCTATACCAAAATGTATCTATTGTGTAGATATTCAGATATATAGAGATTTTGAGAGTGAGAGATCCAGCTGTGCACATAAGCACAAATAGATATATCTGTATAGATAGATAACTACAACTATCATATAGATTTATTTGTATGCATTTATGTGTGTATAGGGGGGAGAGAGAGAGAGAGACAGAGAGAGACAGAGACAGAGAGACAGAGAGAGAACATGTAGAGAGACTGATAGACTTATGCCTTTTCTTTGCCCTTGATCTCTGTGGTATCTATCTAGTATTAGAAACAAAGGATTTAAAGAATTTAATAACTCTAAAGAGAGACTTTGTAAGAATCACTTGTTACGCCCATCCTATATTGTCCCTTTATTTGGTATTGAAGACTATCCAAGTGCTCATGGCTAAATATGGATTGAGCCTCTATATTGTGCATAAATTTCACTGGTAAAGATTAGGATTGGTTTCCCAATGTGGTCTTGGAGACCAAGAAGCTTTGAGAGCTCAGTTCATTAAACCTCTCTCCAAAAAGAAATCTGTGAGATGAGTTTCAATGCTCTGCAGATTGACAAATCTGAAAATGGAAGGAAGCCCAACAAAGGACCTTTATAGTTGTCGTATCCTCATGGGTTTTTAATCAATGTTATTTGATAAGTTTGTTCTAAAATCATGAAAGCCATATTATTTTTACAAAAAAAATACAGTAACTAGAGTTTTGGAATTTCTATGTGTGAGCTAAGAGACAAATGGTCTCGAGTGTACAGAAGAATTGGTAAGGCCTTCAGCAATTATGCTTATGTTTGGAGAGCTGTCAACACACAAATGTGTTGGCTAAGGCTAGCTCCCAGTCAAAAAAACCCACATGAAATAACATTTGTGAGATGCAAAAGTTACTTGCATTTACTATGCAAAGGATTTTTAAATCTTAAAATGTTATATCATTGTGGTATTATTATTGTCATTATTTACTAATGACTAGAATCAAGGCTGAACTTGTTTATTTGTGCAGTTTGCCTTGGAAAAAGAAACAAAATTAATTTGCAAATTGTTCTTCTGGACATTAGTGACACTGTTTTTAGCTCTAATAAATTAGACCCAACCACGGCCCAGACAGTTATTGCTTCCGTGAACAATGAGAAAGCGGGTGCTGCAGAGTCCCAGTAACTTTATTTTCAGGGTATTACATCGCATTAGCTGTGACATTGAAGGAGCTTGATAAATATCTGTTGTACTAAGTGACTATTGTAGGTAATAGAATTTAAATCTTCCCTTTCAGGATTTCCAACTTCCCTCTTATACTTCAATGGGCAGCTAGATGCTGTAGTAGACAGAGCCCTGGACCTAGAGAGCTGAATTCAAATCTGTCTTCAACATTACTTAACTGGGGGACCCTGGGCAAGTCACTTAAGTGCTGTCTGACTCACTTTCCTTATTCAGAAAATGAGGATGATAAAGCATCCACCTCCTATGGTTGATGTAGATCAACTGATGTATGTAATTATATGTAATATAGCAAAAATTTATAATTGCTTTGCCCACACTAAAAGGCTGTATATAAATCACTTCCCATAATTATTACCATCCACTCAACCAGGTACCTTCCAGGTACCAAGCACCAAACTGGGCCATGAGCAGGGAAATTAGTTTGCTTTTTAGCTTCATCACTCAGATACTTCATAATCCACTTTTCAGAAACTATCACCTCTTGTGGGTCCCCTGTTGCTCAGGGCTCAGCTACTGTTAAGAGGCAACAGCTGCCTCTGGGTCTTGATTTCCTCTGCTGTGTGATTTTAGCCACTCATTAGAAAATGGAAGCCCTGAAGCATCACTGCCTGATTCTTGAGATGTCCAAGGGCTCATAAACTGCCTTGATTTGAAACTCATGGCAATTTAGAGCTCCATTCCCCATTCTCATTTCATCTGTGATGCTGAAGAGGTGGCAGGTCCTTCATTTTAAAAATCTAGACTGTTTTCAATTGCAGTCTTGATTGAAAATCTTCTGTAAAGTAGAATTGTGACTATTTGGAAGCTCAGAGGCTTTGGATGGAAAGTTGCTGAACTCCCTGCTAACATTTTGGGGGGTGCTCCCTGGAAAAGGGGGCACATAATGATGATAGAATCCTGGGAGAGAGTAATTGGCTTGGGGCCATGCAAGTGAGGATGGCAACCTTCTCTAGGAGAAAGCGTGTTCCACCCAGTGCCCTAAAGCATGCCCTTTAGCTTAAAGCCCTGGTTCCATCAGATAGTCACTATCCTAACATCATAGTTATAGGACCAATGAGTGAAATATGCTAGAATTAGGCAAACACCCAACATATGGGATTGTCCTTTTCTCATCTCAAATCATATACATTTCTTTTTTTAATTAATTAAAGTTTTTTATTTACAGAACATATGAGTGATTTTTCTACATTGACCTTTGCCAAAAAAAATTCTGTTCCAAATTTTTCCCCTCCTTCCCCCCACTCCCACCCCTAGATGACAGGTAATCTAATACATGTTAAATTAAGTCCATATACATTTCAATCAATATTCTCATGGGATACGACAGATAAATATGTAAAATTTAAAAAATGTAAAAAAAATACACATATCCTATCAAAGGGACTCAGAAAGAACTGAATTCAAAGTCACAAGAACTCAATTCTAGCCCTCACTCTACTAGCAACTTCCTAGATCATTTCTCTGGTTCCTTGTTTTCTCACCTGCTAAATGGGGATAACAATGTCAATCAACAAGCATTTATTAAATGCCTACCATGTTCTAGGTACTAATAGAGGCTAAGAAGGCAAAAATCCAAATTTAAAATTCCCTGTTCTCAGGGGTCACTTTCTAGTTACATCACAAAAACTGGGCCAAGCCAAATGGCTCACCCATTTAGAGTCAGAGGATCTATTGTTTGAGCCCTGCCTCTACTCAATACTTTTTGGCTTTGGACAAATCATTTCATTTCAACACTCCTAATCTCGGTTCCTTCATCTATAAAATGAAAGTGATTATTTTTAAAGCTGGGAGACAACTTAGACATCATCAAATCCAATCCTCTCTCTTTACACATGAGTAAAATGAAGGCGAGAAAGGGAAAGATTTGTCCAAGTTCACAGACAGTACCAGAATTAGGATTCAAGTCCAGGCTCTATTTTCCACTATACATGATACTTGTTAATAATTGTCCCACAGCAGAATTCATGCATTTATTAGGAGAAAGGGAGCTTAACCTGAAAGTCCCTTGTGCAGGTATTATTATTAGTTGATGTTGTTCAGTTGTTTTTCTGTCACATCCAACTCTTCATGACACCATTTGAGATTTTTTTTTGGCAAAGATGCTGGAATAGTTTGTCATTTCCTTCTCCAGCTCATTTTACAGATGAGGAAACTGAGGCAAACAGAGTTAAGTGACGTCTCTAGGGTCCCACAGCAAGGAAGTATCTGAGGCCAGATCTGAACTCAGGAAAATGAGTCTTCCTAACTCCAAGCTTGGCAAGCTACCAATTAGGAAATCACTTAGCTGGCCCATTATTATTATTTTCTTCAAACTGATAAATCAGATAATGAATATGGAAGCATTGAATGAAATGGAATGTCTTTCATGGGAGGTAGCACAGTATAAACAGAGAATAAGCTGATATCAGAATCAGGAAAACCCGAGTTCAAGATTTGCCTTTGCTATAGATTGTGTGACTCCCGGCATCAGTCCTCCCAGTGCCTCCTAGAACCCTCTAAGGCTAGAATTGGCAAGTAAATGCCAACCTGATTTGGTATAGGTATTTTCCTCATAGGGATCCCCTTTCTCTATTAAATCACAGATTGAATTTTTTTTTAATTTTTATTATTTTTTTTCGGAAACAATTGGGGTTAAGTGACTTGCCCAGGGTCACACAGCTAGGAAGTGTTAAGTGTCTGAGACCAGATTTGAACTCAAGTCCTCCTGACTTCAGGGCTGGTGCTCTACCCACTGCACCAACTAGCTGCCCCCACACTGAATTTTTCTAAGTGACATACACCTGGAAGGTTCATCATCATCAACCTGTCATCAATCTTTATGTACTGAGCATGCTCTGTGGACACATATATTGGATATTCCAGCCCAACTGGTCCTTCTGCTGTTCTCCATATGATGCATTCTCTCTCCCACCAATATGCCTTTGTACAGGCTGTTTTTCAAGCCAGGAAAAAATTCCCCCCTCTTTTCAGAATCCTGTACTCCATGGAAGATCATTTCCAATATGAAGCCTTTCATAATCATCAACTAACAATAATAATCCATCTTTACAAAGAACTTTAAGACTGGCAAAGAATTTTATAAATATTATCTCATTTGTTCCTCACAACAATGCTTAAAGGGAGGAGCTAATGTTATCCTAATTTTTTAGGTAAAGAAATTGAGGCAGACAGAAACTAAGTGAATTGCCCAGAGTCACACAGCTAGGAAGTTTCTGAATTCAAGTCTTCCTTACTCTAAGACCCAAACTCTACTCAAATTTAACTTCCTCGATCATTGGCACTTCTGCCCTGTCCCTTCCCTTCCCAATCTTAGCCACCCCATCCTCTAAGATGAAGATCTACTACCCATGAGCTTGCAAGATTCTTAATCAGTAGCTCCAATGGCTTTTTCGCCCATCCTCATTTTTCTTGATTTCTCTGCAATTTCTGACCCTGCTAATCACCCTCTTCTCCTGAATCTCCCTTAGCATTTCCTTTGTAAATATTTTTTACTTTCTTATTTGTTTCTATCATGTTTCTCCAAACTCCTAAAGGGCAGGGGCAGTGTCCATTTGGGTCAGGAGTCAAACTCATCTTCCTGAATTCAAATCTGACCTCAGATACCTACTAGTTGTGTGACCCTAGGCAAGTTGCTTAATCCTGTCTGCTTCAGTTTCCTCATCTGGAAAATAAGCTGAAAAATGAAATGGCAAAACCTCTCCAGTATTTTTGCTTAGAAAACCCCAGATGTGGTCACAAAGAGTCGACACAATGGAACACGACTGAACAATGACAACTCCAGGGACTAGCACAGTGCTATTTAATAAATGCCTGTTGGGTTGGATTGAATTAAGCTGAATTGTGGATCAGAACAAGCATGAACCGAAATATAAAGTCTCGCTAGCAGTGCCTACCTACATTCTTAATGCCCTCCTAGAGAGCAGGCAACCACATTCAGTAAACTGTAAAAATAATTGCCCATTTTTGAAGCTATGTATAATCTGTTTTGTAACAGCAATAAGACACAATCGCTGCTGATTTTCTGGGTGAAAATTGCATTTCTCCACCAGCCCAGCAAGTCACTCTCTGCACTTAGCTCTCTTCCTCTTTCCCTACAGACCAGAACAGATGGGAGCCAGACTAGTTTTAGCTCTAAGGCATTAGAGTTTACAATAATGCTTTCCACAGTTGGAGTGGGAACCAGTAGGTCAGTCTCAGACTCTATCTCTGTGACTTAGTAACAAGGAACTATCTCAGTATGAAGTCCTGGCCCTGGAAGATGGTTCTTATGGGGAGTAGTCCGGGGGTTCAGCCACCCCATCCTCTAAGATGAAGATCTACCCATGAGCTTGCAGGATTCTTAATCAGTAGCTCCAATGACTTTTTTCCCATCCTCATTCTTCTTGATTTCTCTGCAGTTTCTGGCCCTGCTAATCACCCTCTTCTCCCGGATATTCTTTTCTTTTTAGGTTTCCATGACACCACTTTCTCCTGATTCTCTACCTGTTTGGCCATTCCTTCTCATTTTTCTTAGTTATATCTTCTTCCAGATCATTCCTGCTATCTGTCCTTCTTCACTATTTCCTTTGGTGATCTCAGCTCCCATGGATTCAGTTAAGGGCTACTAGAGTCTAGAACACTGGGTATAGAGTCAGGAAGACCTTAATTCAAATCCAGACTCAGACATTTCCTAGCTATGTGACCCTTGGCAAGTCATTTAACCTTTATTTGGATCAATTAAATTCATCTGTAAAATGAAGATGATACCATCTACCTCCAAGGGTTGTTGCAAGGATCAAATGAGAAGATAATTATAAACTGCTTAGCATGGTGCCTGGCATATAATAAGTGCTATGTAAATGTTAGCTATTGGTATTATTACCAGTTATCATTGCTTCACAGATGATTCCCAGATCTATTTTAATCCAGCTCTATCCTCTCTCCTCATCTCCAGTCTCCTATCTCCAATGGTCTATTGGACTTATTGAACTGGATGAACTTAAATTCAACATATCAAAAACTGAACTTAGTATCTTTCTTTCCAAGCCCTCCCCCATTCTAATTTTTTGATTACTATAGAAAGTGCTGACATGCTCCCAGTCACCAGACTCAAAACTTCCTCTTTCCTTCTTCCTTTCTCTCTCTCTCTCTCTCTCTCTCTCTCTCTCTCTCTCTCTCTCTCTCTCTCTCTCTCTCTCAAAAAATATATATATGTATATATATCATAATACCTCTTGTATACACACTCCCTTCTCTCCTCTGACATTGCCCTGGTCTACAATCTTTTCATTTTATCCTTGATCTAATAGAGTAACATTCTGCTTAGACTTTTACCTCAAATCTCTTCTCACTCCAGTCCATCCTTTATTCATCTTTCAAAGAGTTTTTCCCAGAGTGGAGGTCTGATCATGTCACATCACTAACACAACTAAATTAAGGTGGCTCCTTATCACTTCTAGGATAAAATATAAAATGTGAAGTTTGGCTTTCAAGTCCCTTCACAACCTGGCCCCTTCCTGCCTTTTCAATCTTCTTCCACCTCATAGTCCCCCATGTCCTCAGTGATCTAATGACAGTGCCTCCTTGTTGTTTTTTTCCACATGACAATTTCTCCTCTGACTGGATATTTTCTCTGTCTCTCTACTGGACAGCCTCTCCCTCCTCATCTCTGCCTCTTAATTTCTTTGGCTTCCTTGAAGCCTCAACTAAAGTCCCAACTTTTATAAAAAAGGCTTTCCAAAAGTGCCATCTACATCTAGAGAGTTCAGTATATTCTTTTTGCTCAGGGTATGTCTTTTGTTTTGTTTTCCAGGGGACTTTTGGAGGCCATCAGTGTTTTAAATGCTTTGCCATGATCATACACAGCTCATTAGTATCTAAGGCTAGATTTGAACTAGGTCTTCCTAAAACCAGGGCTGTTGTTCTCCACTGTTCCACCCAGATGCTTCCATCCACATCTAGAGAGAAAACTATGGAGACTGAATATGGATCAAAGTATACTATTTATTTTTTTTGTTTATTTATTTGCTTGCTTTTTCTTTCTTATGATTTTCCCCTTTAGGTCTGATTTTTCTTGTACAACATGACAAATATGGAAATATGTTTAAAAGGATTATATCAAATTGCTTGCTGTCTTGAAGAAAGGGAAGGTATAGAATGAAGGGAGAAAAATTTGAACACAAAGTCTTGTAAAAAATAAATATTAGAAACTATTTTATGTATATTTGGAAAAATAAAATACTATTAAGAGGAGAAAAAGAAAGTTTTCCCAGTTCCCCTTGATGTTACGGTCATCTCTCCAGTTTATCCTGTTTGTTGCTGTTGTTTTTCCTTCATTTTTGAAGACCAATGATATCATGGAAGATGTCTTGACTTACCTGTGAAATGCATTTAAGTGAGGCAGTTTTGGATGAAGTTGTGACATTATCACTTCTTGAGTCGTTGAAGTCCAATGGCAATACACATTCAAGATGGCTGGTGATAGCCTGGGATATAGTGGATGATCCTGGCATCTTTGATGTCCGACCAGGCTCTAGGTGCCCAACAACACCTATTTCAGCCGCCTTCGTGGCCATTGGAACAAGCGGTCCTCATCCACCCATTCCATAGTTGTTTGCATATGGTTTCTCCAACCCATTGGACTATGAGTTCCTTAAAAGCAAGTACTATTTTGTTTATTTGTTTTGGAATTTTTCACCTTTCTTTATATTCCCAGCATTTAACAAAAAGCCTGGCATGTAATAAACACTCAATAAGTGCTAATTGACTGACTTATAGAAACACTACCAAACATTTACAGAGAAAGTCTTGAGCAGCATCAAGCAGGGGACCAAGCATCAAAGGTAGAATTTGAACCCAGGTTCTCTAACTCCAGATCTAGTGAGATTCAGTGGGAAGATCTCTTCCTCGGGAGTCATGTGATTTGGATTCAGTGATTCTGTAACGACTTCTATAACCTTGGACAAGTCATTTAATTTCCCTAAACCTCCTTTCCCCACCTGTAAGATGGAAATGCTAGACTAAATAGTCCCAGGGTCACTTCAAGTTCTATGTCAAGGATCCTGGATTTTCTCTAAGAGTTCTTTTCTTGCTGATAGTGGATGCTAATAAAAACATGTTTCCTTCCTTTTCCCCTGTTTTGCAAATAAAGAATCACAGGGGCAGCAGACAGGTTCTCTGACTCTATATCATGCTGAGACTTCCCTTGCTCCAGGCAGAATTTGTCCCTCATCCCCACACCCAGTAGAACAGCTAAGGTCTCAGAAAATTCATTTGAGAACTTTGTTGTTCAGTCATTTTCAGTTATGTCCGACTCTCAGTGACTCCAACTGGGATTTTCTGGCAAAGATACTGGAATGTTTGCCATTCCTTCTCCAGCTCATTTACAGATGAGGAAACTGAGGCAAACTGAGGGTTAAGTGATGGCTTGTCCAGGATCACCCAGCTAGTAGGTGTCTGAGGCTGGATTTGAACTCAGGGAGATGAGTGTTCCTGACTCCAGACCTGGTGCTCTGTACACTATTGTGCCATTTAGCTGTCCTATATCTGGGAATTAGTTCTTCCTAATGGAGCCCAGGCCAAAGATCCAAAGTCCTAGGCCATTCAGTCAGTTCACAAGCTCTGAGCCAGGGAAAGCATGGTTTATTTTTAAGCACACAGTAAAATTAATGGCTGCTATTTGGAAGCCTTTAATTAAAGCCGAAAGCACTTACCAAGATACTAGGCAAGTTTGAACCTGCTTAAACACACACACACACACACACACACACACACACACACACACACACAAATTTGATCGGAGGCTAAATCACTCATGCTTGGGTCTGGGTGGGAGGGGAAGGTGTTGAATTAATCATCTGTTCCTCACCTCATAAACTACCTGTGTTTATTAATAATAATAATGTTATTATTATTATTTAGATACCTGGGTGTATATGTCACGCTGATTGATTTTGCAATAACCTGCTCTTATAAAAGTGAATATTGCAGTGGCTTTCCATAACCTCCAGCAGAGTTATTAAGACCAAGACATGATGCCAGATAACATCTTGTCCCCTAGAGGCCTGGCCTGACTCACATACTGATGGGGCTTCGTGTTTTCCTAAAGAAAGGCACTGGAACGTTCAAAGGAAGCCAAGAAAACATGCTGCTCTTTTTCCTGTGAACCCCTAGTTTATTGATTAACTGACCGACTAACTAGGCTATTACTGCACCGTACCTCAAACTCCCATCAGCCAACTGGTTTACTTAGTTTTACAAATAGGGAAACTGAGGCCTGTGAAGGTGACTCATGAGCTAAACAGAAGAGGCAGGTCTTCTGATACCAGAACCAGCAGTCTTTTCATCACATCACACTGGTTGCCAATGCGAAACATGAAAATATAAAAGATAAGTAGAATTCACTCATTGGCCAAGAACTGCAAACTATCAAGGAGACTCAATCTCAAAGACACCAAAGAGAATTGCAACATCATAGATTGAGAACTGAAAGGGATCTCAAATATCATTTTATCCAATGCCCCTTATTACAGATGAGGAAACTGAGGCTAGGGAAGTGACTTGCTCAAGAAACATGATTTCAATTCAGGTCGTCTGACTCCCAATCCATTGCTCCTTCCACCATACCATCTGCCCATCATTCTACTGATTCAATAAATAATGACCTTTAATTTAATTTTCAAGGCAAGGTCACTTAACTACCCTCAGCTTCAACATCCACATCTGGAAAATGGGAAAAATAATAGTACTTACTTTACAAGGTTGTTGAAGATCAGATAAAATTATATATGTAAAGCTTGTGTAGAAGTTGTTGGGTGGCATTATTTTTTATTTTTGTTTTTAAAGGAGAGTATAATAAATAGAGAACTGAAACTAGGAGACTAGAAAGATCTGGATTCAATTTCTGCTTCTAGAATAAAATGATTCTGTGATCCAGCACAAGTCACTTCAACTCTCAATGCTCTGAGAAACTCATTAAGATGATTAAATGGATGGCACAGTGGATAGAACACTGGACCTGGAGTAAGGAAAACTTGAGTTCAAATATAGCTCAAAAACTTACTAGTTGTGTGAGCACATCATGTAACCTCAATTTCAGTTTCCTCATCTGTAAAATGGGGATGATAGCACCTACTTTCTGAGGTTGTTGTAAGGATCAATAGAGATAATAGTTGTAAAGAGCTTAGCACAGTGCCTGACACATATATAAATATGAATGTGGCTGCTGCTGCTGCTGATAATGATAATGATTAAATTTCAGTGAAGATGCCAGTCTGTATTAATAGAGCAAATTTCCTCAACTGCCAATAAAATCATCGTTCTTATTCATAGATATGTTGGACTAAAAGGCCTTTGAGGTCTTTTGTGACTCTGAGATATTCTAATTCAGAAGTGAGCAATCAATAATTGGTATCTACTGACTGAGGATCAATCAGATTCTTAAAAAGAAGGAAGGAAATTGTCCTGCCCCCTTGGAGTCAATTCTTCACAATGGGTGAATTTAATCTCTCTCTCTCTCTCTCTCTCTCTCTCTCTCTCTCTCTCTCTCTCTCTCTCTCTCTTTCTCTCTCTCTCTCTCTTTTCTCTCCCTCCCCTTCTCCAAGCTGGTACGCTACAGTGCTGAGGGACTGCTCCAGCTGGGGCCTCTTGGTTCCACTGCCTTCCTGCCAGACTCCAAGTGTCTCATTGATGATGGGAAAGGTCGAACACCCACCTTGAAGAAATGTGAAGATGTGTCTCGTCCTGCCCAGAGACTCTGGGATTTTACTCAGGTGAGAGTTAAGGTGTTGGGAGGGGAAAGGCAGTAGGAGGTCCCCCACTCCAGGACTGTTTCCGTTGCATCATGCCCCTTTATGATTGTCTTTGATGGAAACTCTTAGGTCTCCAGACAAGTATCCTCAATTCCCAGCATTCAGAGAGGAAGTCAGCCAGAAGAGACCTGCTCAGACAAGGACATGGGACTGTTGCCATCAAAGCTAGGGAGCTATTATGAGGGCCAATGCAGACCTGGGGCAGGACAGGGAAGAAGCAAACTTCATGATAAGTATAAGAGAGCATATAGGATGATGGAGAGAGAGAAAAAGAGAGGGGGGAAAGAGAGAGAAGGAAAGAAGGAAAAAAGGAAGGAAGGAAGGAAGGAGAGGGGGAGAGGGAAAGAGGGGGAGAGAGAGGAAGGGAGAGAGAGTAAAGGAGATAGAGGAAGGGGTAAAGGACAGGGAAAGGAGAGGGAGAGGGAGAGAGAGAGAGAGAGAGAGAGAGAGAGAG
>JAJPUD010000011.1:556745-570676 GCA_023553655.1 Myrmecobius fasciatus | reverse complement strand
AGAGAGAGAGAGAGAGAGAGAGAGAGAGAGAGAGAGAGAGAGAGAAACTGAGGGATGGAAATGGTCAAATGACTTCCTGGAAGATTTCTAGGATCCAAAGGGAGGAGGAACCAGGCTGTAGATGATGTAGATCCCCAGCATCATTGAATTATACAATTTAAGAATTGGAAGGGACCTCACTGATCAACTAGTCCAACCCCTACAAAAGAAGTTCCCACTATAATATATCTTATTGGTGGTCACCCAGCCTCTTCTTGAAGACATTTAAGGAGAGCATGCCATTGCATCTTCAAGAAGTCCATTCTACTTGTGAACACCTCTCACTGTAAGGATGCTATTCCTAACTTCAAGTCTCTGCAATTACTACCCTTGTTCCTGGTTTTGCCCTCTGGGCCAAGTGGAGCAAGTCCAGTCCCTACATCCTGAGCCTTCTATCCTCCAGACTTCCAGGTCAAAGATGCTCAATTTCTTCAGCTGGGATCTCTAAGAGAGATGAGCTGGACCCAGTTAGTCTATGTCTCCCTTATATACATCATTTCCGTCCTGGTTTGTATCTATTTCTGCATCTCTTCCCAGAAGCAAGTCTTTTGAACCTAAGGTAACTGGACTGAGAGGTTGTCATTGAGCTTGCCTGGTAGCTGTGCTTGGGGAGAGGTACAGGGAACTGAGGTGGGAGATTCCATTTCCCCCAGAGGCCTCTTCATAGTCTCCAAAAAAAGGAGGAATTGTCTGTACTCTTCACATCAAACACAGGAAGGAATGATCCACCTTGGGGATTCTCAAGGAAATGGTTTGTCTGGAGGAAGGAGGACCTGGCCATTTTGTTAGCTGGGTTAGCTCAGTGACTTGTAGAATTTCTGAGGTGGAAGGAATCCTGATTAGGTGACGGTGAGCATAGTGTCCTAAAGAGATTGGGAGGCAGGGAAGAAATAACGTAAGTCACCCAGTCATCCTTGCCTTCAGTCTCAAGAAGCTGTGACTTCCATTTCCATGGGCGTGTGCTTCCTCTAGGAAGGGACTTGCCGGAGGAAGTCCTTATTAACCTCATCTCCTTTCTGTTTCTTCTCCCTACCCCAGAATGGCCCCATTGTGAGCAGGGACACAGGACGCTGTCTGGAAGTGGAAATGTCAAAGGAGGCTAACTTTGGTCTCCGGCTGGTGGTGCAGCGGTGCTCGGGACAAAAATGGATGATTAGAAACTGGATTAAACATGGGCGACACTGATGGGGACCCCTCTCATCCTCCTCATGAGAGGATACCCTCCTCACTCCTCTTCTTCCCAGACCTGGTGATGAGAAAAACTATGGGAAGGAGACAAGGATTAGCTCCCCAAGCCCGGGGTCCCCACTGGCCCCACAGCTCTCCTCCCACGGACACCAAGAAGGCAGAGGCTGTCTCATTCACTATCTCTGGCCCAGGATGGGACCAGCCATTGGGCTCCTGAGAGCAATGGACAACCCTTTTGCCCCTGTGTGGAGTCCAAAGGGAACCATATCAAGAGCACTCTCTTTGGACAGGTGATTTCTCAGCTTTAAATTACTGGATTGGTGCACAACTCCTCTGATAAAGAATCATGTGCCTTTTCTACTCTGTTTCCTATTTGAGCCACCTAGGACAGCTCCCCTCACTGGGAGGCAGCCCCATCTTCAGCATGTATGGACTTCTTGTGTTCAAGCCCCAACATGTAAATAAATCCACTGTAAAATTTACACCCGGCTCCATGGGGGAGTCTGTTTGGGATCCAGAGCCCACATCCCAGACACAGACCCCCAAGGCTATGGCATCTGTGGGCCCCCCTCTGCTCCTCTGGGGCCCCAGCGATGGAGCCAGGATTCCAGCCAGTTGCTGGTGACTTGGCCAGTTTCTTCTTGCTCTTTGGATTTCTTGAGCCACAAGGCACAGAGAACCGGGCTCTGCTTCTAAGGGATGAATGAAGCGATTGATCTGTGCCCAGTACCCTCCCCACACACACACATACACACACATACATACACACATTTATTCTGACCAGAAGAAGCAGGGAGGAGATGGCTGGTCACTAGCTGCTCTGGCCCCTCTTGGGTCTGAGGCCTGAAAGCCATTGGTCAGTGACTATATACAAGGAGCTCATGTTTTGCGAAATTGTTCTGCCCTCTCCTCGCCCACCAGCGACACTGGTACCCTCCCAGACATGGGCACTGCAGGCAGCAGCCCTGACCAGGAGGAAGAACACTTTGGTGTGGCAGACATGGAAAGATTTCCTCCAGAGGTCTCCATGGTGTCCGAATTCCCAGAACAGACAATGGACACTGGTTACTCAAAGCTGATTTTTTTGCATCAAATTAAAAGACAACATTTGATCATCATCGTGGGGGGAGAACCTTCATTTAGTGTCAGTCTGCCTGTGGCACTTTGTGGGGAGGAGAGGGTGGGATAAGATTCTGCCTTTGGAGAGGTAACGGTTTGAGGCCGATCAGAACAGTTGAATCAAACAAAAACACATCAGCATGTCAACCTATCTACAAGCATTCATTAAGCATCCACTGTATACTAAGTATCAAACTAAGCACTGAGGACACAAAGAAAGGCAAAAATAGAGTCCTTCCCTCAAGAAATTTACATTCTAATGGGGAAAGTAATAAGGAATTAGGTAAATACCAACTAAATACAAAGTTGAGTGGTAGTAATAAGAGAGAGAAAGAACTAAAAACTGGCAAGACTGGGAAGGCTTCTGGTATAAGATAGGATTGGGGCTGAACTTTGGAGAAATTCTGGGAAACCAGGAGCAGAATTGAAAATGGATACCATTCCAGATGGAAAGACAATGGGTGAAAAAACATGGAGGAGGTATCTTGTGTAAAGTAGATCATCATTTCTAGATCAGAGATTGCATGGGAGGAGGAGTAAAACTTAAGATCAGAAAGGCAGGAAAGCATCAGATCTAGATCTAGATATGTGTATATGATGTGTGTGTGTACATGTGTGTTTATACATGCATGTCTATACACATACATACCTGTAGTAGATATATATATATATATATATATATATGTGTGTGTGTGTCCATATATACACATGCATACACACATTGTGAGTTTGAAGGTGTGGGGATACATGTACATATACATGCACATGTATGTATACACACATATACACATACACACATACACACACACACACACATATATATATAAATTAAGTAAAAAAGGACTGAAGGGATGGGAAAATCTGGAGAACATGTTGTTAAATTGAGGAATGAATAATAAGGAAGAGGAAAGGGGGGAGGAAAGGGGGAATGCAAGAATGAAAAGAAAAGTGAGGGGAAAAAAGAAAGATAGAAGTGGTAAAGCAAACTAAAGAAGACTCCACAGAAGCCCACCCTCCCAAAAAATCCCTAGAAACACTGAAAGTCCAAAAAGATTTTTTAGGCAAGAGAGAACAAAGGGCGTTGATCTAGGGGGATAAAGGCGCAGCATTTGCAGATGTCTCTTCAGCATGCTACCTTTGTTTCATCAGGGGTTTCTGATCTCATTTTTTAAGACAAAGAGAATTGATGAATATCTGGCAAATAGAGTGGTCAAATTTTAGCAGAGAAGTCTGTGATGGCTTTGCATCCTTAGCCAACCAGGGTCAGGAAGCATCTCTCCCAATGAGGAAGAAGTCATCTGTATCAAACACCGGAGGGAATGACTCACTTTGGGATTCTCATGGAAGCAGTTTGTCTGGAAGGGAAGAGGAGCAGGACATTTTCCTGGGTGGGTTAGCTCTATGACTTACCAAAGATCTGAAGTAAGAAGGAATCCTATCTAGGGGAACATAGACAAGTCACCTGCCCTGTTTAAGCCTGTTTCTTCATCTATAAAATGGGAGTAACAATATTTATAGACAAGTTAAGACAACCACTATTTATTAAGTACTTACTCTGTGCCGGACACTATGCTAAACACCAGGATTACAAAAAGAGGCAAAAACAGTCTATGCCCTCAAAGAGTTCACAGTCTAATGGAGGGAACCAAATACACAAAGCTCTATGCAAACAATATAGAGAACATAAATTGGACATAATCTCAGGCTCAAAGCACTAGGTGATGCTGCAGGGGCTTTGGCTGAGACTAGAAAGAAACTAGGAACTTTAGGAGGCAGGAGTGAGGAAGAAACATATTCCAAGCAAGGAGGCAAGGGAAACAGTCAACCAAAATATTCAGAGTCAGAAGATAGAGCACCTTGTGTAAGGAACAACTGGTGACAACCAGATCAAAGAGTGTGTGTGTGTGTGTGGGTGTGTGTGTGGGTGTGTGTGTTGGAGAAGGGGGTGTGAAACAGGGGCAGAGGCAGAGAGGTTATGAAGGTCTTTGACTGCCAAATGGAGGGGTTTATATTTGATCCTGAAGGTGATAGGGAGCCGCTGGAGTTAATTAAATGGGGGAGGGAAGTACCAGGGAAGGAGTGACATGATGAGACATCATTCTAAGATTTCTGTGAAGAACAAGTGAGATAACCTACATAAGCCACTCTTTGCAAACCTTAAAGGAGGTGGATAAACATCGGAGGCAGTCTGGCAGAGTATATAGAAAGCTGTTCTGGAATTAGGAAAACTTGGGTAAAAGCCTTGCCTCTGACCCATACAGGTTGTGTGACCCTTAGCAAATTACTTATCCTCTCAGTATCTCCAAGAAACTCTAATCCTAAAATTTAGAGATAATTCAGACACTCATTGGTAAAAAGAGTCCAGATGCTAGTGAAATCACAAGTCCAGTCAGAATATTATTATTAGTCTAATCTCCACCTCCCCCTTTATAAATTGGGAAACTGAGGCCAAAGAATCATTTATTTCATGAGAAATGTCATTAGAATTAGCATGGTATAATAAATAATGTCTTCATCCTAGGATGAAGACAACAGGTTGAAAGCCAGTCTTGAATACTAACCGTGTGACTCTAAATATGTCCCTTCACCTAAGCCTCAGCTTTCTTGCCTATAAAATGGGGATAATAACAACACCTACTTCTTAGGGTTGTTATAAGAATCAAATGAGATGAGGCATGTGAAGGGCTCAGCCAACCCAAGAGCATGCTATCCATGTGAGTTGTTCTTATTTGGAGCCAGATGGGATGTCAGATACCACTAGCCCTGTAGTTTCCAAAATTTATTTTTGTTCCATGAACTCTTTTTAACAACAACTAACAAATGCTGTAAACCACTCAATCTGTTACAATTCACACTCTACAATTATTTATTTAGAAGTTTTTATCATGAACATTTTAGACCATTGGCATAAACCCTTAAGGGGTTCTTAAACCACTAAATGAAAATCATCATTCAACCTTCTGATTTATAGATTGGTAAACCAAAGCCCAGAGATATGAAATAAAGAAACAACAATCCCTCTTTATGAAGGATAAAAGGCTTAAGTCTAGAATTACACAAGACTTTAGAGGTTATTTGGTACAACTCTTTCATTTTACAGTTAAAGAAACTGAGTCTCCAAAAAAATAAGGGACCTGCTGAGGATTATCTAGTAAATGGCAAAGAAATGAATTCACCCAGGTTCACATAACTAATGTCATGGGGCAGAAGATGGAGTTCTGTACCTGGAGTCAGGAAGGCCTGAGTTCAAATCCAGCTTCAGACACTAGCTGTGTAACTTCGAGCAAGTCACCTGAATTTTTCTTATCCTCCTGTGTCCTTGTGAATGCATTAATATCCTATTAATAGCAATTTCTGGTCAGTTTCCAAGTTCAGTTCAATATGTCTAAATACCTCTTATTTGCAAGGTCTAGGGCTAAATGCTCAAAACACTTTTTTAAAAAGTCACAGAGGATCAGAGTTGGAAGGAACCCAATCTAATACTTACCTAAACATGAATTCCTTTTACAACATACTCAGCAATTGATTATTTGAAAACCTCCAATAAGGGAGGCTCCACTGTCTCTCATGACAGTCTACCCGACTTGGGGATATCTGTAATTATTAGGAAGTTTTTTTTTGCATCAAGTTGAAATCTACTTCTCTACATCTTCTACCCCTTAGTTCTAGTTCCACCATCTGGGGCCAAGTAACTCTCGCTTTCCACTATAATTTTTGTTGTTCAGTCATGTCTTACTTTTTATGACCTATTTGGAATCTTCTTGGCAAAAATACTGGACTTATCTGCCATTTCCTTCTTCAGCTCATTTTACAGATGAGCAAACTGAGGCAAACAGAGTTAAGTGACTTGCCCAGATTTCTCAGGAGAACGATTTAGTCTGCATAATCTGAATTCCTTAGACTTGGGGGTCTAAATATGTATTGTCCCAGATTTGCCTTTTCCGTGGCCATGAAGACCTGGATGAGGATGTTTCTAGACTGGTCTCGAGATGAAAATATTTTTTCTCTGCAACTTATAGCAAGACAGATGTCAAAGTTGAACCATGGGGCTTTATTCTTACTAAGGAAGAGAGAACTCTTCAAAGGTCCTCTTGAACTCTGATCTCTCACTCTAGTCTGGGGTTGGCTTCTCAGGGTCTAGGCAATTGGTCAGGGTTATCCTTAACCAGAAACCTCTTGAATAAGGCAAGAATAAATTTCCATACATTAGTCACATAAAATGTATTTCATCTGGGCTAAAAAACATCTTTGACAATATCGAAAATACCTGCGGCTCAGACCAATGTAAAATTGGCCCATGTCTTCCCTATTTACGATTCATAAAGCCAATTGGCAGTCAGGGTAAGGCTGGCTCGATGGATGTCCCCACAAGATCTGACAGGTTGCCTGACATCTTGGAAATTGCTTCTCAAAATCTTAATAAACTTCACATCCTGTCAGGAAGTAGGGTCCTTGCAAGTTTAAAATGCACTGAGCATCCTCTGAGCTTGGCCCCAAAGCTTGCCTTGGAGAAAACGTAAGTATATGGCACCCAACATGGTGCAATTCACTTCTCTGATATTATTAGTGCTGTGGAAGGAGAAATGAATTTGGAATTGCAGAACCTGAGTTCAGATCTTAAATCTGACATTCACTTCCTATAAGTGAGTAAATCATTTCACTTTTCTGAGACTTGATTTCCTCTTTTGTAAAAAAGAAAAGAAGAGTTGGACCAAATGGCCTTAAAAATTACTTAACTGCTGATCTCTTTTGTTTTTCAATCACATTCGCTTCAAAGTTCATTTCTTCCTACCCCTCCCCAACCCAACAAGTCATCCCTCATACCACAATATTCAGTTTATGTTTTTAGTTTTTCCCATTATTGTCCATGTTGTTTTCCTCATTCTGCTTAACTCACTTTGTGTCAGTGGAACCTACTGCTTCTTATCATTGGGTTTTACTTCTAGAGCCAAGAGGGACTCAGAAACTATTGACTCCAGACCCTTTGTTTTACAGATGAGGAAACAGATGAGAAGCCCAGGGGAGGGAAATGACATTCCCATGGTTATATAAAAAGAATCAGGAGCAGCTAGTTGGTGCAGTGGATAGAGCACCAGCCCTGAAGTCAGAAGGATGTGAGTTCAAATTGGTCTCAGACACTTAATATTCCCTAGCTGTGTGACCCTGGGCAAGTCACTTAACCTCAATCACCTCAGCAAAAAAGAAAAATCAGAAATGGGATTTGAACCCACAACCTCTAACTCCAGAGCTAGTGCTCTTGACACTGTAATTTTTGTTGTTCAATCATGTCTAATTTTTCATGCTCCTATTTGGGGGTCTTCTTGGCAAAGATATTGGAATGGTTTGCCATTTCCTTCTCCAATTCATTTTACAGATGAGGAAACTGAGGCAAACAGTTAAGTGACTTGTCCAGGGTCACTCAGCTAATAAGTGTCTGAGGCCAAACTTGAAGTCACAAGGATGAGCCTTCCTGATTCCAAAACCAGTTCTCTAGCCACATGCCCATTTCCACTGCAATATCAGTTTATATGTCTTCCCATGCTTCTTTGAGTTGCTCATATTCATCAGTTCTTATGGCATAACATTGCACTACATTCACAAGCAATAATTATTTTTAGCAATTCTCCAACTGATGGGCAAGAGATGACCTTGAGGGGGATTTCAGCTTTAAGTCAGCAATCCAATTATCCCATTAGAAATAAGCAAAGATAATTATCCTCAGGAACTGTCTGCTAAAGAGTCAGTACTCCAACAGCCACAAGAGACTGTGATCCAGCCTAATACATGGACTATAGAGGGTACCCATGGTTTTTATTCTTTCAACATCAATTATTAAATAAATGGTTTGCTGAGCACCAGCAGAGTGCTGAACTCAGTGGTCAGAGCATTGAAAGCACAAGAAAACAGAGTAACAAGCCTAGGAGATCAAGAGAATGTCACAGAATAATAGCAAGCCTGGATTAGGGCAAAGCTTTTAACAAAGGCTGCCATACTGTCCTTGGGGGCAAAGGAAAGGTTTGAGCTTGATGATAGCACAATTAGGTGGATAGAAAGCAGCTAAAGGATCAGACTCCATAAAAGGTCACTGAAAACTTGGAGGACAATCTCTATCAAGGAGCCCACAGAATCATCTGTTTAAAATGTTTATCTATGACTTGACTAAAATCATAAATGACATACTTCTCCGGTTTTCATTTGACACAAAGCTGGGAGGGACAGTTACAAAATTGAATGAAAGACTCGGGATTTAAAAACATCTCAATAGGATTCAAAGCTCAGGATGCCAAAATATCTGAAAGATAGGTCACATCAAAAAAAAAAAAAAGAAATTAAACAAGGGAAAATGTAAATCTTACACTTGGGCTCAAAAAGTCAACTTCCTAAAGCATAGGCTGGAAAAAACATTGACAAACTGACTTGTAAGAAATTGATCTGGGTGCCTTAGAGAAAGGCAAGTTCAAGTTAATCCCAAAAAAAAGCTTATAAATTCTTAAGTTGACATCAGGTAGGCACAATGTCCAAAAAAATCAAGGTAATAATTCTGCTACATTATGCTATAGTCAGACCATATCAGAATATTGTTCTGGATATCACATTTTAGAAAGGACATTGACAAATTCAAGAGCATCCCAAGGAAGACAACAAAAATAGCAAGAACACTGGAGACTATGTTATTTGAAGATTGATTAATTGCACTGGAAAAGAGAAAATTTAGCAGAAACCTCGTGTTTTTCCCCCAAATATTGGAAGCACTATTATGAGGGAAAAAAAGGAACTAGGTTTATTCTGCTTGGCCTCAGAGGGGAAAATTAAGGATTATTAGTAGAAGCTATGGAAAGAAACATTTGATCTTGATGTAAAGAGGATTTTACCAACAAGGAGATCTCTCTGAAAGTTGCCCAGATTTCCTTCATTAAAGATCCTTTGTCAAAGGCTGGATGATCATTGTTGGGTGTGTTCATAGAATGGATTTGTGTTCAATTGTAATGTAATAGCATTTATACAGAGCTTTAAAGTTTTTATAACACCTTAAACATTATCTCATTTGCTCTCTGCAGCAATTCTGTGAGATAAGTGATGTTATTGTCCTCATTTTGCAGATAAAGAAACTGAGGCAAACAGAGCTTAAGTGATTTTCCCAGATCTATACAGAGGATAGAGTACTAGTCCTGAAGTCAGGAAAAATGAATTCAGGAATGATCTCAGATACCAGCTCTGTGACTGTGGACAAGTCACTTACCCATCTTTGCCTCAGTTTCCTCATCTGCCAAATGAGTGGGAGAAGGAAATGGTAAACCTTTTCAATATCTTTGCCAAGAAAATCCTATGTGGAGTCACAAAGAGTCATACATGACTAACCAACTAAACAACATCAACACAATAATATTAAGTCTCTGAGAGGTGATTATGAACTCAGGTTCTCCCAATCCCAAGTCTAGCACTCTCTCCACTAAGCCATGTAGCCGCTAGCAGCAACAACAATAATTTTTATATAGTGCTTTAAATATTTGCAAAGAATTTTACATATATCATTTCCTTTTGAGCCTCACAACAATCCTGTGAAATCGAGGGAAATGAGGCACAAGCGATTTGCCCAGAGTCACACAATTAGTGTCTGAGGCAGGATTTGAACTCAGGTCTTCCTGACCCTAATCTATCTGGATCTCAGTTTCCTCATCTGTAAAAGGAAGGGAATGGAACAGAGAGGCTCTTCAATCCATTCCATCTCTGTATCTATGATCCCATGGCCACAGAGCAAATAGGACAAAAGTATCAGAGGCTTGATTCATCCAGTGGCTCCATCCTAAATCAAGTCTAAAATGAATTCCAAAATGTACACGTCGCCTGATTCAACAAGTTCATTCATAACCAGGCCCATAACCAGAGCTCTGGGAGAAGCTGTTAACAGAGCAGATGCTTTTGATTAAAGGCAGTAAACTGGATTTTTTTTTCCTTCCCTGGCTCTTTGCTAGAAATAATGTGTATTGGAATTTAATTTCTCCTAATAAAAATATTCACTGCCCTGATGAATCTCCATTTATAGCTAATGGCAACTGGCTGACTTCTAGCATCTCCACCACCAGAGGCAGGGGAGGAGAGGATGGAATCATTCCCAGGACAGTCCCCAGATGAAAGGTCTCCTATACACTTTGGGTGTAGGGAAGCTCCTAGTCTGTGAGTTATAGTCCCAGAGAATCACCTAGGGCATTGGGAATGACTTATCCAAGGTCACCATAGTAAAAGTGCACCAGAGTCTTAATCCAGATTTTTCTCACTCCAAGGTCACCTTTAACTTTTATGTCAGGCTGTCTCCATAAGGTCTTTGAAGGCAGAGTCATTATATCCCCAGAATTTATCTTAGTGCCTGGCACACACTAAGTGTTTAATAAATACTTGTTGATGCTGCTGTTGTCCTAGACATAGTAGGTGCCAAATAAATGCATGCTAAATTGGGTCAAGTGCCAGTCAGGATATTCCCCAGGAATGGGGAAAGGAGAAAGATTTGTAGGTCCTAGGGTTATAGATTAAAAGCTGAGAGGGACTTGTAGTCCAATCATCTTATTTCACAGAAGAAACAAGTACCAAAAAGTTGGCATTACTCTGCCCACAGTGACACAGGTAAAAGATTGAAGAGTTTGGATAAATGCAGTACACTTTCTACTAGCAGGATGCTTCTTATCATGGGAAATGTCATCATTATTGACTTTAATACTAAAATCGATATCTCTCCATTTACAGAGTTCCTTTGGCCAGGCTAGCTGGCCCAAGTATAGCTGGGTATCTCAAGAACTCTAGGAAGGGCCAACAGATCCAATGGGTTGTGCCCCCTTTCATTATGATAAATACCTTCCTGATACCTCGGCAGCCCAGGTGGGAGACAGAATTCCTGATTAGCCTGAGAAGAAATGTCTCCTTTGTATTTACTATCTCATTGACAGGAAATAAAGAAAAGACAGTGATTGGAAACCAAAGGAGGGAAGTGTGAGGAACAGTTATGAAAATAATTAACAGCTCTCATTTTCAAAAATCATTGATGGAAAGCTGGAAAGAACCTTCGAGTTCTTCTCTTTCATTTTTCAAAAAAGAAAAAAAAATGGTGAAGGAAATTTCCCAGAATCATACAGTTCGTGAGTGGCCAAATTGGAACTCAAACCCTTTTCTTCTTATCCAATTCTAATACCAATTGCTTACCTCTCTCAGAAAATATTAGCTCACATTTCTAAAGAGCTCCAAAGTTTACAAACCATCTTCCTACCACTCTTGGAGAGAAATTATGCCAGGATTCTTGTTCCATTTTACAGAAAAAGAGTCCAAGTGACTCACTCAGTATCATATATTTATGAAATATCTGGGACAGAATTTGAACTCTGGTCTTTGAACTTTAAATCTAGTATTCTTTCCACCCAAATAAATGTCCTCTCAAGAGGTCAGCTCCTTTTCCCAAGACACGATGAGAATAAGAAGGTATCTCCAAGCTCATCTATTTATTTCACAAATGAGTAAACTGAGGCCTGGAGAAGATGATTTGTCTCAAATCATTTGGTGAGTAACAGATGGGATCAGACCCAGTCCTGACTCCAAACCCAATCTTCTTTCCACTGAATTGTCATAGTATATCCTAGAATCACAGAGCACTGTCTCTAGAGATGGAAGTGGCCAGACAACTTCTAGCCAATCTTTCCCTTTATAGATGTAGAAGGTGAAAACCAAAGGAAGTGATGGGGAGAGGTTCGGGCAGGTAGATGGGGCAGTGGATAGAGCACCAGCCCTGAAGTCAGGAGGACCTGAGTTCAAATCCAGCCTCAGATACTTAATACTTGTTGGCTGTGTAACTTAAGGCAAGTCAGAACCCCCATTGCCCAAAAACAAAAACAAAGGATGTGATGAGTTCCAAAGTTACCCAGGCAGGAAGGTAGGATTTGAACCCAAATTCTGTACCACCCATGTCAAAGGCAGCCAATTAACTAATGTCTACCCATTGATAGAATGGCAGCCTGGCTAGGGAATCAGATTGTAAGTTCTGGTCTCAGAAAGCTCCATGTAAGTGAGACCCTAAAGGTATAAGGGTTCCTTCACAGGCAGAAGGGGATGGGGGAGAATACAGTGAGGGGGCCAGTTAGAAAAAAAACAAGGAGGGAGGCAGCTAGGTGGGGCAGTGGATAGAGCATCAGCTCTGAAGTCAGGAGGACCTGAGTTCAAATCTAGCCTCAGATACGTAGCACTTCCTACCTGTGTGACCCTGGGCAAGTCACTTAACTCCAATTGCCTCAGCAAAAAGCAAAAAAACAAAAAAACAAAAAAACCAAGGAGGATTAAAGTCTGGAGAAAATGGATCTGGGTGGTGAAGAGGAAACAGAGAAGAGCCTCTAGGGAGAGAAATGGATGAGAAAGAGGGAAAGGGAGGAAGAAAACAAAAATGGGGGCTGCAAGCAATGTACTATCTGACACAGATGAAGTCCAACTCTGATCCCCACTCCTAACACTCCTGGTGTCAGTTCAGTGTAATTCAATTCCAGAGAGGTGGTGAAGTGGCTAGAATGTTAGATTAATAATCCTTAAGAACTAAATACAAATTCAGCCTCAGATACTTGTTGATTACATGAATCTGGGCAAGTTACTTGATGTTTGCCTCAGTTTCCTCATCTGTAAAATGGAGATAATAACAGTACCTATTTCCCAGTATTGTTGTGAGGATCAATGCAAGGCACTGGGGATACAGTCTGTACCTTCCCCAGGAGGGCTTCCTGACCTTTTAGGGTGGGTAGAATGCTGGGGCTGGATTCAAGAAGACCTAAATTCAAACCTATACTTACTAGTTGGGCAAGTCACTTAACCTTTTCTGCCTCAGTTTCCTCAGCTGTAAAATAGGGATAACAGTATCTACCTCACAAAGTGTGAAAATAAATTGTAAAGTGCTTAGCACAGTGCCTGGCATATAATAGGAAATACATAAATGCATATTCCCTTACCATGGAATTGCACATGAAACTTCCCAGTCACCCAAACTGCCTTGGGACCCCCCAAATACATAAACCACTTCTCCCATTCCCACTTTCTCTCTACACATTTCTGCGCCATCCCTGGGGCTACTCCACTCCCAAGATGCACCTCTGAACAATGAAAATCTACCCAAAATCATTCCTCAGTGAAATCTTATGTGAACTCATTTCTCCATATATTCCTACTGATCATTTCCTCCTGTACCAGTGATTCTGAGCATCAGGTGATTGTTCAAAGCCCCTTCTGGTTCCTCACAGACTGGATCCTTATTCCTATGTCCTTCAACCCAGCCCTATCAGTGCCACCATCTAAAGCTATTCATCTTTCCCACTATACTCTGTAGCTATGCCTGTTCCACAGGAAATAAATGAGCTTTCATCTTAAAATGTTTCCTTTCCTTCTCCTTTCATCTTTACATTCTCACTGAGATCTGGTTCCCTTGTGATGACCCAGCCTCCCTGGGTACTTTGTCAGCACCAGCACTGGCTATACTTTCACTTATCCCTCCAGACTCTCACTGGGGGAGGTGGAATACTCCTCTCTCTCTCTCTCTCTCTCTCTCTCTCTCTCTCTCTCTCTCTCTC
>JAJPUD010000011.1:506425-534563 GCA_023553655.1 Myrmecobius fasciatus | reverse complement strand
TCTCTCTCTCTCTGTCTCTCTCTCGCTCTCTCTCTCTTGCTCTCTCTCTCTGTCTCTTTCCCTCTTTCTCCCTCTCCCTCTCTCCCTCCCTCTCTTCTTCTTTCTCCCCCTCTTTCTCTCCCCCCTTTCTCTCTTTCTGTCTTCTGGCCTCTAGACCCACATGAAATGTATCCATTAATGACTATAGTATTATTCAATTCTCATTTTACCTTGGGAGAAAATTATCACAGTTTCATATTTTAATTTTCTCAGAATCAATCACAGAACCTCATTATTGGAAAGGGCTTTGAAGAACATCTAATCCAACTCCATCCCTGGACAAAAATCTCTCTCTCTTTCTCTCCCTCTTTCTTTCCTTCCTCTCTCTCTCTGTCTCTATTTCTCTACTTCTTTCCTCCCTTCTCACTCTGTCACTCTTTCTGTCTCTCTCTTTTGCTTCTTATGTCTCTCTCTGCTTCTTTCCCTCTTTTTCTGCTCTGTTCCTCTTTCTTTTTCCTCTATCTCTTGTCTTTCTGTCTCTCTCCCTTCTCTCCTTATCTCTATCTCTTTCCTTTTTCTATCTTTCTGTCTTTATGCATCTCTGTCTCTCAATATCTATATGGGTCTCTCTTTGTCTCTCTGTCTCTGTGTGTATCTTTCTGCCTCTCTCTGTCTCTCTCTAACTCCTTCTCTGTCTCTCCTCTATGTGTCTCTTTGTCTTTTTCTTTCTCCTTCCTTCTCTCTTTCTCCTCCTCCCCCTCCTTTTCCTCCTCTTCCTCCTTCTTCTCCTTCTTTTCTCTCTCTCTGCCTTTCTCTCTGTCTCTGTCTTTCTCTCTCTGTTTGTCTCTCTCTGCCTCCATTATCCCCAATAAAGAGTCATCCAACCTCTACTTAAGGACCTCCAGTAAAAGTGTTTGGGCCACATTTTTTTTACCCTATGCCATATAACAGACTAGTTTGGCCATTACCAGCATCCCCGGGTAAAGGAGGAATTGGACATTCCATTTTACTAAGTGAATACGAGCAGGAGCTACACACTTCTTTGACCCAGTCATTATCATTGTATTTGAATCTGGTCATGTCTTAAGCTATTTGTATAAAAGAGAAAAATTATTTCACAATCCAGACATGAAAAGATTCTGAACATTTGGATTCAAGGTTCTGGAACAAGCATGGATTCAAGCTAGGCCTGAATTGTGTCAAAGAAGGGAGTTATTGGTTCTACAAGGGTCTCAGAGGACCTAGGCTGGAGGAAGGAAAATAGAATTAAGTACCCACTCTGTGCATTTAATACTCACTACAATTCAAAGGTGATTTGATCACATCTTTCCTGACTTCAGCACAAGCACTCTATCAACTGCAGCAACTAACTACCTCTGGATGGAAGTGCCAAGAAAAGATTGGCTCTCTCTCCAATTTTCCTTCCCAATGCCCATGTCTCCACTTATTCTATAATAATAATCTACTGTTCTCTTACTCAAATATTTACAGTAAACTACAGTTTCCTCATCTACAAAGAATCAGGAACTAAAATTAGCTATAAATATTAAGTTCTATTTATATAATTTTAAAGAGAGCCCAACTTAGAGGTATTGGGTATGCTTCCCAAATTTGGGTTCAGAACAATCATGATTGAATTCAGAACTTTTCATTTAAAATTAACTCCCTAAATGTAAAGAGAAATAAACTGAAAGGATCTTAGGAGTCATCATATTGTCCCTTTGACTTTTTTGTTGTCCAGTGGTTTTTCAGTCATGTCTAACTCTCCATGACTCCATTTGCCAAAAATACTGCATAGTTTGTCATTTGCTTCTCCAGCTCATTTTACAGAAAAGGAAACTGAGGCCAACAGGGTTCAGTGAATTATTCAAGGTCATGTAGGCTAGTAAATGTCTGAGGCTGGATTCAGACTTAGGTATTCTTAACAGTGGGTCTAGTGCTGCTCAGAAAAGCAGCACATACATCCAAATTGGGGGCTACATCTTTTCTATGGTGTAGCTTAGTAAGTCTCTTTTTATTAACTATTGAATGGCCTGAGTCAGGCTCAGCCCATTACAGAGAATGCCCCCAGTACTTCCCAAAATAGCCTGTCTCACTTTATGACAGCTGTTATTGGGAGAAAGCCAAAACCTATCTCTCTACAACTCCCACACATTGTTTCCAGGATTGTCATATGAGCTAATCTCATGTTCATGATACACCTTCAGATAGGTTTTATAACCCTTCTTTCCTTTGATCCTCACAACAACCCCTGCGAGGAAAGCAAAAATAATTACCCAGATCATAAAGAAGCAGAATTTAAGGCTCAGAGAAGGTGATTAACTTTCTAAGAATCACACAGCTAAGAAATGCTGTAGTTGGAGCTAGAATCCTGCTCTAATAATCTCTCTTTCCCAAACCACATCCATTTCCAAATCTTCATTTACTGTGCTAAATAATAAGTCCCTTGGGAGCACTCATGGCATCTAAATTAACCATTGTCCTAAAAAAATCAGTTTCAGGCAACTTGGGCAAATCCCTGCTCTTTTCTCTTTTTTCTTTTATGGCACCATAGTGCATTGATCTAGAGTCAGGAAGACTCGTTCCTGAGTTCCAGTCTGGCCTCAGACACTTACTAGCTATGTGATCCTGAGTAAGTCACTTAACCATATTTGTTTCATCATCCTCAACTGTAAAATGAGAAGGAAATGGCCAAAGACTCCAGTATCTTTGCCCAGAAAACTCTAAAATGGGGTCACAATGATTCATATGTGACTGGAAAAAAAAAAAGACCCATCAGCAACGCCTACTTCCCAGGACTGTTGTGAAGAACAAATGAAATGGTGTGGTTATTAAATTAGCCCTTATTAAATAGTAAATCACTGTATAAATGTTAGCTCTTGTTTTTATGCTGGAATCACACTTAGATGGCAGCAGCATATAATGCAAAATATTTCATTTGGAGTTGGAGGATCCTGGGTTCGAATGCCAGCTCGGCTTCTTGCTACCTCTGTGGTCTTGGACAAGGCACCTCCTTTTCCTGGACCTCAGCTTCCTCCTTTGCAAAGTGGAGGAGCTGCTTTCCAACAATGAGATGATTGATGCCAGTTCCAATGATCTTGTGATGAAGAGAGCCATCTACACCCAGAGAGAGGAGTGTGGGAACTGAGTGTGGATCGCAACATAGCATTCTCACTCTTTTTGTTGTTTGCATTTTGTTTTCTTTCTCATTTACTTTCCTTTTTGATCTGATTTTTCTTGTGCAGCAAGATAATTGTATAAATATGTTTACACAAATTGGATTTAATATATATTTTAACATGTATAACATATATTGGATTGTTTGCCACCTAGGGAAAGGGATGGGGGAAGGAGGGAAAAATCGGAAACAAAAGGCTATGCAAGGGTCAATGTTGAAAAATTATCCATGCATATGTTTTGAAAATAAAAAGCTTTAAAAATGGAGGAGTTGGACCAAATGGCCAAATGGAGATCCCTTGAAGTTCTATCTTTATGATTCTAAGCAACACAAGGAATAGCAATAGAGATTAAACCTTTGAAACTCCCTCCTTCAATGAGATCAACCTTTTCACCTCAGAATGTCATTTAAGGGAGTTGCCTTGGGGTACTGCAAGGTTAAATGACTTTTCCAGGATTACAAAAGCAAATATATGAATCAGATCTTCCAGGCTCTCAATTCACCAAATCACACTTCTCCATTTGACATAAATGTTCGCTGTTATTATTATCTTTGGGGAAGTTGGTCCAGACAGGGTTAAAAGGCTCCTTGGGTTCCTTAGTCCTGGGATGCTGATCCCATCCTGCCTGATCTCCTGACCATACCCAGCTGCAAACTGACAGCATCCACAGGGTGTAGACTTGCTGCTTAATGAGCTTCTGGGAAGCTCCCCAATCCCCAACGACATGTGAAATCTCATCTAAGATTTCCCCCAGAGGAAGCAAGCCTTTAAATTACCAGCTATGGAGATGCACAGTTGCTGGTTGGGCCTTCCTAATGTTCTGCCAGCAACACCTCCCAATCCCCCATCTGCTGTGCATCCCCAGAACTTGATGGAGCCTTCTTAGGCTGTTTTGACAAAATAGAAGCAAGGCCCAAACGCCCTTGCCGACTTTAACGGCATGGAAACAGTTGTTTCCTCTCCAGGGTCCTGATTATCTCTTCTAAACAAAATCAATGCCCACGGCATGTTTGGGTTTTTTTGAAGGACAGGCTGGCAGTGCCTTCCTGGGGAGACACGTGGGTATGGGTATGACTGTCCAGCCTCCCTAGGCCCATTAGAAAGCACAGAGAGGTTTGTGTTCCAAAATGCGATAAAACTCTCCCAATTAGTCTACTGTCTCAAGCCCCCTTTCAGCAGAAAGCAAATAGCTCTCTGGCAGAATTATTTTCAAACACATATATCCACAGACATGTGGGGGTGTATTAGACATCTCCCCTGCAGGAAGTGGGTTTGATTTCAGCAGAATCCAGAAGCTGAGAAGGGCTGGTCTCACTGATTAGACCATGGCCTCTGAGGACCCTCTTAGCCGCCCAGCTCCTCTCCTGCTATTTCTGACCATCTTCAGATATCCCCAGGCACTGTCATTCATCTCTATGTTTCCTCAGTCTCTGGCCTTTGATGCCATTAATGTCAATTCCAGGAAATACATGGTAAAAGGCAAAAAAAAATTCACACACATCTCTAACTACCTAATGGACATCTCCAACTAATGTCCATTAGACATCTTAAACTCAACATGTCAAAGAGTCAACTTATCATCTTTCCCCAAAATCCTACCCTCTCTTCCCAATGTCCCTGCTGTTCATTGTTTTTCAGTCATGTCCAACTCTTCAAGATCCCATTTGAGGTTTTCTTTGCAAAGATACTGCAATTGTTTGCCATTTTCTTCTCCAGTTCATTTTACAGATGATGAAACTAAAGTAATCAAGATTAAGTGACTTTCCCAGGGTCACATAGTAAGTATCTGAAGTTAGATTGGAACTTAGGAAGATGTCTTCTCGATTCCAAGCCCAGAACTTTATCCACTGTGACACCTACTTGCCCTAGCAGTTGTTTAATAAATGTTTATTGATTAATTGATTAAAAAGTTTTTTGCATACATTGTGCCATGTCATCTTCACAACAGTCCTATAAAAGACAAATACTTTAATTATGATGCCCATTTTATATATGAGGAAACTGAAGCTTACAGAAAGTAAATGATTTTATCCATTGTCCCATGGATAACGTCACAGGTGGTATTTGAAAACAGATTCTTCCTGACTTTTATTTCAATGCTTTAAAAAAACTAAAAATAAGAGCAGAAGAAATCTTGCAAATCTTGTTCTTTTTTAATAAGCAAAAAGTCATTTATAAGCAAGATTATGGAGTCAGAAGACATGCATTAAAATCCCACTTCTGATGCTTACTAATTGTGTGACCTTGAACAAATCCCTTCCTGATCCTCAGTTTTCTCAGCTATAATTAGAATTTGGACTAGTTAGTCATTGAGATCCCATTTTCAATGATCAATAGGAATTGGCAATCATTCTGCAATTTGTAGTCTTATAAATTGTCTGTGGCATTGAGATTAAATGAAATCCAGTGTGTGTCATGATTGAGAGTTGAATATATGTCATATTTACTCAGAAAGCAGTTATCTATCAATATATCACACTGCCTTTTGCAGCAGACTTTATTATACGCTAATATTAATTAACATATGCCTCCAGTGATATCCTTCTCTGCTATCCCATCATGGATTGGCAAGAGGTCTCCACTGGGGTATCCCAAGGTATCTGAGGTTAGCTTTGTACTCATTAGCATTTTTATTGATGGCTTGGGTGAAGACAGAGTAGAGATGCTCATTCCATCTGCCACAATCTGGGGTCGGATATTTAGTGGCTATGTGACCCTAGTCAAGTCACTTAATTCTGCTTGCCTCAGTTTCCTCGTCTGTAAAATGAACTAGAGAAGACAATTACAAAACTGGGAGAAAGAGTTAACATTAAATTATAGCATATATATTCAAAAGAATTTCAATAGGCTAGTGGATTGGAATAAATTTAACAAACTGAAATCCATTAAGGATAGATGTAAAGTTATATAACCATTGGTTAAAGGAACCACACATTTTTATCCCTAAGAAGAAGATCCAGAGGAAATAGGATAGCCATTTCAAGTATCTGAAGAGCTGTCCTGTGGAGAAGGTACTAGTATTGCTCTGGTAGGCCCAGGAGGACAAAACCAAGAGCAATGATGGAGAGGAAGTTTCAAAGAAGACAATTTGGGTTTCATATAGGAAAAGCTTCCTGATAATTAGAGCTTTTCAAAATTAGAATTGGCTGCCTTACCTAATAATGGATTCTTCTTCCTTGGAGGTCTTCAAACAGTTGTTGGATGTGTTATAATAAAGATTCTCTTCATGTGTGTATTGAACTAAAGATCATTTAGACTCTTTCCAACTCTCAAATTTTCCAATGCTGTGAATGAAGGTGACTCAGGGTTCTTGAGATCTATGCTTCAGAACACAGTATCTCAGAATAATTTAATAATAGCACCTCACTGTTAGAAATGACCTCAAGGACCATCAGTCAATCAAAACATCAGTTTGTTAGTCAGTCAATAAACATTTATTAAGGGTTTAACCTGTGCCAGGCACCTGATAAGTACCAGGGAAACAAAGAAAGCAAAAACATGGTCCCTGCTCTCAAAGAGCTCACAACCTAATGAGGAGATGATATGAAACTATATATATATATATATAGGAGCATATAGGAGAGGAACTGCATGAAAAGGAGAGATAGAGACAGAGATACAATTAGACAAAGACAGAAATACAAGAGAAAGATGAAAGAGAAATAAAAGGAGATACAGGGAAAGAGACAGGAACAGAGACAGAAACACAAAGAAAAACAAAGAAAGAGATCTTGAGTTGTGTCTTGAAAAAAAACAGAGAAGATGTGATGTGTATTTAAGGTGGGAAATAATTCCAGTCATGGGAGACAATCAATGAAAAAATATGAAATCAAAAGATGGAGTGTCACATGCAAGAAACACCAGTGACTTTGGATCATAGAGTTATGTAGAAGGGAATGAAGCGTAAGAAGACTGAAAGGTAGAAAAAAGCTACATTGTAAAGGACTGAAATATCCAAATGTTATATTTGATCCTCAAAATAATGGAGACCCCTGAGAGTTTTTTGCATAGTTAAATGACAAATTTGTGTCTTTAAGAGGATTGTTTTGGCAGCTCTGGAAAATAAATAGGTAAGCAAAGAACTAAGGGAGACTGATATCATGAAAATTTAAGGAGTAGGGAGTATCAAGGAGAAAAGGGTGATTGGCAATGTCAGAGGTCAAGCAGGATGAAAACTGAGAAAAGGTCTTTAGATTTGTCGGTTAAGAGACCATTAATAACTGTGGAAAGAGCAGTTTCAGTTGAATGATGAGTTTGGAAGACATATTGAAGAGTTTTTTAATGAGAGGAGAGATAGTGGAGGAATTGACAGTAGGCAGGTTTCTCAAAGAGTTTGGTCATCATAGTAAAGATACTAGACAACATCTACCAAGGATGTTTGGATCAGGAGAAGTGTTTTTAAGAATGGGGAGTTATGGGGGTGTTTGTTTACGATATGAAAGCAGCCAGTAGACAAAGATGGATCGAAAATGAGTAAGAATTATGGAATGATGGAAGAGTAACCTACTGGAGAAAACAATGGGATGGAATCAAGGATGTATGATAAGGGGTTTTCCTTGATAAGAAGAAAGGCCCCTTTTTCATGTAAGATGAGTGAAAGAGAAAATAGTAGAAAAGGACATCTGAGTAATGTGGGATGAGGAAGAAAGGAGAAAAGGGAACTCTTAGAAAGTAGCCCAAATTTTATTTTCAAAAATTATGAAGCAAAGCCCGAAACTGAGAGTAAGGTTGATATTGAAGGAGGGGGGCCTTTGGGAAAGCATGAAAAGTTTTAGACTGCTACTATGGTGAGTAGGATGATAAATCAATTAGGCAAATATGATGGATTTGTCTTGTTGTAGTAGTTAGAACCCAATTAAAATGAGATTTAACAAATTTGCAGTGGATCTGTATGGTTTAGTGATTTTTCTCTAGCTCCATTCAAGCAGCCCATGAATCGGAATTCCCTTATAGCAAGTATGCCCAGCTTGTGTTCTTCCCTCCTATCTGCTCACTTGTCCAATAACCTAATTCAAGCTCTCATCACCCCTCTCGGGACTACTGTAAAAGCCTCCCTGCCTCTAGTTTCTCTGTTCTCCCACCCTTCACACAGATGACAAATAATATTCCTAGTTTACAGCTCTGGCCTTTTTAGCATTCTGCTCAAAAAACTTTCAGTGGTTCCCTAGTACCCTATTGGGTGCTTGATTTGGAGTCAGAATGTTTGAGTCCCTGTTGGAAATCTGTCAAGCTAGACAGGCCCCAAAGACAAGCCCATCAAAGTAGTTTGCATGTGCTGTTCAAAGACCAGACTCTAGGAATAAGGGGAGGCTCAATACCAGAAAGTTGGCTCTTGAGATTAATTTTTTCAGTCATAAAAGCTCATGAAGCATACCTACTGAGGCATGAAGAAGTTGCACTCTGCATCGATGGAGAAACACCAGGTCCAGTGAAATCACAGGTCCTTGAAATTAATAATATTCTTGTTATGCATTTGGTGTGAGTTAATATTGTTGCTATTACCAGCAAGCTCTGCAATATACCCCAGGAAAATCTCGTTATTTGTTTATGAGTGCTTCTGTTACTCATAAGAGAATCAAATCTTCAGTGGCCATTTAGTGTCATTCATGTCTGGCCAAGGATCCTCTCTCAAATTTCCCACACAAGTAGTTTTCTATGCACTACAGATGGGGAACTCACTACTTCTTAAAGTAATCATTCCCTTTTATGTATTTCTTATTACTAAAATAATTTTTAAAAATTATAATCATTAGTATTTACATAAATATCTAGATGCCCTCTACATATATTATCTCATTTGATCTTTAATGTAAGTGCTATTATTATCTTCTTTTTACAGATAATAAAATTGAAAGACAGGTTAAATGACTTGACCAAGGTCATAATTAGTAAGTCTAAAGCAGGATGTGAACACAGTTCTTCCTGACTCCAAGTGCAGCATTCTATGCTGGATAACATTTGAAAAGTACTCTGTATAGTGTCTGGTACATAGTAGGTGTTTAGTGAATGTTTGTTCCCTTCCTCCCTATCCTAAGTACTTAACATTCAGTCATTGCTCCTAGATCTGTCCTTGGGGACCAAGCAAAATAAATCTAATTCCTCTTCCACAAAACAATTCTTTTTTTTTTTAATTTTATTTTATTTGCATAACATATGTGTGGGTAATTCTTCAACAATAACACTTATATAGCTTTCCATTAGAAATTTTTCCCCCCAACTTCCCCACCCCTCCCCTAGATGGCAGGATATCCACTACATGTTAATTATGTTAAAATATTGGCAAATCGAATATATGTATACATATTTCCAAACTTATCTTTGTTGTGCAAGAAAAATCTTATCTACACAAATGATATATCAGATAAAGGAAACACAATGTAAGCAAACATCAATCAAGGAATATGAGAATGTTATGTTGTGGTCCACATTTCGCATCCCTCTCTCTGGGTGTATATGGCTTTCTTCAGTGAACAATTGGAGGTGGTTTGAAACATATCATTGTTGAAGAGAGCCATGTCCATCAGAATTGATCGTCATATAGTACTGTTGTTGCCGTGTATAATGATCTCCTGGTTCTGCTCATTTCACCCACAAAACAATTCTTAAATATCCGACACTAACTAACACACACACCCCCCCCAATTCTTCAGTCTAAAAACCCCCCAATTACTTCCATCATTCATCATAGCATGACTTCAAAGAGCTTCACCACCTTGCCTTCCCAAAGCTTATCTCTATCCTTCCTAAATTGTGTTACCCAAAAAGAAACTTGATGTTTCAGATATAGTCTGATAGGTAAGAGCAAAGCAAGACTGTCTCCTCTAGTCCTGGATAGTTCCTCATGGAGTATCTTGAAATCACATTTGCTTTCTCAGCAACTACATTCTACTGTTGACTCAGATCTAGCTTATAGTCTCTTTTATCAGCATGATCACCTTGATCCCAGTCACTCAGAATTAAAACCTTAGAGTTCTCTTGGTCTCTTCCCTCTTTCTCATGCCCCAAATTCAACCAGTTGTCAAGACCTATGTGTCTATTGTCACAAAATCTCTTGCACTCATCCCCACTCCTCTCTTGACTCACTCACTATTCCAATCCAGGATCATCTCTTCCATTGTGGACTACTGTAACACTGCCTGCCTCCAGTCCCTCTGTTCTCTTATCCATCCTTCACATAGCTGACAAAATAATCTTCCTAGTGTAACTCTAACCAAGTTAGTTCTCTGTTAAAATGGTTTCAGCGACCTTCCAGTGCTCACTGGAGAAAAATGAATAGTCCTGAAATTGGGACCAGAGCACTTGGATTGAAATCCTGGCTTTGCCACTTTCTAGCTATATGGCTTTGGATAAGTCACATAGGTAATAGATATTTATTAAGCATTTACTATGTATCAGGCACTATGTTAAGTGTTGAAGGTGATGTGTGTATAAATATATATGTATGTATATGTGTGTGTATATATATACATATATATTTATATTTATATATAGATATACATATATATTTCTTTAGAAATACAGTTCCTGCCTAAGTTAGTGGGAGGAAATACCAAAAAAAATCAAAAAGCAGAGCAATGGCGTGGGTCTCAGTTTCCCTCGTATAAAATGAGGGAGTGAACTAAATGACCCCTAAGGTCTCTACCTAAATTTGTGTTCCTATGTTCCAGGGATTCCTAGCACAATCCCTTCAAAATCTGGCTCCAGCAATTAGGGGCCTCCATAACATTTCCCCCATACCTAGAACACCTTCTCTCTTTACATTGAACCTGGTCCTCCTCTCCTCTGAAGTCCAATTCAAGTATCCCCCCCACTCTATGAATCCTTCCCTGATCCTCCCAGCTAAATCCAACATTTCTTAAATATCCCCCGCACACCTAGCCTGGATCTCTCCTTGGTCCCTATCACAATCCACCATGCATTATACTTAACTGTGTACTTGCCATATCCCCACTGTAGATGGAGAGCTCCTGAAGGGATAATTCTGGTTCATTTTTTTTCATCTCTGCACCCCTAGGATCAAAGCATTGTGTCTTGCATCCTTAATAAATGTTTATTGAGTTAAATTGCTATTTATTGCACACTAGGTATACATTAATACTGCTGATATAATTCCCCATCCATCTTAGGAGAATCAGGCTGCCTCCTTCTTTGGTCCACAGAGTAGAAGAGGCCCATGAAGTGTGCATTAGAGATGCTTCAGGGGACCACATCTGGAAGTCAGGAGCTGTATTTGCTGCCTCAGGACCAAGGCCAGCACCAGGGATAGATGGTTGCTTCTGAACCACCAACCACAGGCCATAGATCTAGCCTGTGTTGCCATAGCAACCATCTACATTAGGGGTTTTTTAAAAAGTAATTAAACTCTCTAAGTCACTTTGCCCTTCGCTGTCAGATTAGGAAATGGAATTTTGTTTATCGCTCTCTACGGAAAGAACGAGGCAGCAGGGTTCGCTGCTGAGATGAGCTACTAGAATAACTACCCAGGCCTACCTAGAATGGCAGCATCCCATTGGAGTAGCAGGTAAGTACTTCCCTGCCTGGTGAGGTCCATGTCCACGGCTGATCTAGGACAGAGGTCCAAGCCCCAGTGATGGGATGAGCCTTCACTAAAACTGGCCTATGGCTTTGGGGGAGAGGGGGAAGGACACTTGAATAACTACCCTCCTAGACAAAGACAAGGTGGTACAATGGGAAAAAGCATTGGTTATGGAGCTACCTTTGTTAGTCTGTGATCCTAGGCAAATCACTTAACCTCTCTTTACCTCAGTTTCCTCAATTGTTAAAAGAGGGATAATAATAGGATCTACATTTTAGTGTTGTTATGAGAATTAAACTGAGATGGTAATTGTATACAGTCCTTGGTCCATAGAAATGCTATGTAAATATTGGCTATTATTATTAAACCTGGGCCTCCTTGCTTTTCTTTCTAATATGTAAGTTAAACATGTCAGCTCAACGTCTTTGAAAATTGTTATATCATAGCTGTGGATTCTTTCTTTTCCCAGCATCCCTCTCCTCTCCCATCTACATCTCCACAGAACCAGAATCATGAAATCTTAGAGGTACCAGTTCTGTTTCTCCACTTGGCTCTCTCCTCAGCCCATCATAGAGTTCAATGCTCTAAAAATATGTGATTTTATCAGGATTCATGCTCTTTCCTACTGATAACAAATAACCACCCCCTCTTATGCTAGATGGATAATCTTAGAGAGCAGCTGTGCATGAAGAAATGTCTCATTCTGCAATCAGCTGGGATATGAGCCTCTCAAACCCTGGCTGGGCTGATCCTCAGACAACAGGCAAGCTGGCTGTTGTTGGGTTCAGTTTTGAAACTTTCCCAGCCTTGTAGGACCCAGCAGAGCTTATGCCTTACTGCACAGGGTAGCTCCCACTCAGATACTATCTATGCAACTCTAAGCAAGTCACTTAATGTTTGCCTCAGTTTCCTCATATGTCAAATGAGCTAGAGAAGGAAATTGCAAACCACTCCAATATGTTTGCCAAGAAAACGCTAAAGGCAGTCCCAAAGAATCAAAACATGACTGGCTTTCTCGCATATATCGATCACTCCATCTGCCACTCCCATGCTTTTCCATTGGCTTCTCCCTACTGAGAATGCACTTTCACCCCATCTCTACTCCTTAAAACACCATATTTCCTTCAAGACTGCCAAGTTGGCACCTTCCATATTAATTAATTTCAGATCCTCTCTCCCTAGTATGGTACCCTCCAAAATTATTGTTGGAGGGTCACTTTTAACTCACGTCTGATTCTTTGTGACTTCATTGGGGTTTTCTTGGCAGAGATACTAGAGTGGTTTGCCCTTTTCTTTTCCAGCTCATTTTATAGATGAGGGAATTGAGGCAAACAGGGTGAAGTGACTTGCCCAAGGTCATACAGCTAATAAGTTTTTATCAGGATTTTAACCTAAGTCCTCTTGACTCCAAGGCAGGTATTCTATCCACTATACCACTTTGCCTTTTTTCTCTCTGTGTCCTGTATATCCTTATGTGTGTTCATGTTATCTTACTTTTTATTATAGAATGTAGAATCTTTAAGGACAGATCCTATTTTTTTCTCTATCCCTAGTGTCTAGCTTCTAGCAGGTACTTAATAAATGTGCATTGGTTAATTGATTGAATGAGGCATGAGAGAACTGTAATAACCTCAGACTCAGTATGTCAAAAAATCTAATTCATCATGTTCTCACCAAAACTGTCCCCCCTTTCTCTCTTTTCTAGTTCCAATTATCGATGCTTGAAACTTTTGACTCTTTCCTACTCTTCATTGGATCATAGGATTTAAAAATTGGAAAGACCCTTAGTGGCACTCTAGTCCAACTTGAACACAAAAGGAATCCTGCTATAAGATGAGTGATAATCACCACCTTCCAAGACAGCCCAGTCCACTTTGAGATAGCTCTAACAGTCTTCCTGAAATCCAGCCTACCTTTACCTCTTTGTAACTTCCTCCCCCAAGTCCTGGTTCTATCTTCTGGTCCCAAACAGAACATTCTAATCCCTTGTCTAGCCAGTCCCCCACCAACTTCACCCCAAGTCTTCTCATCTCCAGGCTAAATACTCCCAGTTCCTTTAATCATTTCTCATAAGAGTGGACTCATGGCCTTTACCCCAACCTTGACTACAAGGGTAGTCTCCAACATTCTCCTTCAACCATAGTTCTCAGAATTGGGATGCTACAGAAAAAGTCTCACTGTGGCAGAATACACTCCATATCCAATCATTTAGAAAGTCCTTTTGATTTTATCTTCATTGTCTCTCTCATATCTGGCCCTTCCTTTCTAACCCCAAAGCAACCACTGGACTATTGCAAAAGACTCCTTACCAACCTTCTGGCCTCAAATCTCTCCCAAATCAAATGAGAGAAAAGAGATAATATTAGTAAAGTGCTTAGCACATACCTAGCATGTAACAGGCGTATAATAATTGCATATGCTCATCCCTTCTTTTTCCTCTTCTCTAATTTTGAGAGTTCCCAGCTATGACTACAGGATCATAGGATTTAGTACCTCACTAAAAAATCTTCAGTGGCTCCCCATTGTTTATGAAATAAAAACTCTTAATATTAATGCTGGCATTCAAGATCATTTCCCACCTGACTCCAATCAACCAGCAGGCATTTATTAATTGCCTACTATGTGTCAGACACTATTCCAGTCTTTGGGAATACAAAGACAAAATGACCTCAAGAAGCCTATATTCTACTGGAGGAGATAACATGTGCATAGGGACTGGACCTGCGATTTCAATTTCCTCTACAAATGGAACTGCAACTGATGGTCTCAGACAGTTGTCTAGAGCATTGAGAAGTGACTTGCTCAGGATCATACAGGCAGTATGAATAAGAGGTATAATTTGAATTCATGTCTTCCTGAATATTATATGGTATAGCCAACAGAAAAATGGACTGGGAAACCTGAATTCAAATCCTGCCTCAGACAAGTCAGTTAACTTTTGTGAGCTGTTGTGTCTTCATCTGTAAAATGGAAATAATAGCAGAACTCATTTCCCAGGGTTGTTGTGAGGATCAAATGCTATAATTTTTTTAATTACTTTCTTTTTTTCTTTTTGGAGGCTGGGGTTAAGTGACTCACCAGGATCATACTTAGGCCTTCGTGACTCTAATTTATATTAATCAAACCATATACCTGCCTTTATGACTGATGGATTGGTTGGTCATTGTCCTTTGTTCTTGAAGAGGACCAAAATGACATCACTAGAGTCTAATACAGAGTATCTGACTATGGTTGGTCAGACCAATAAGAGCTTCAAATGCTCTACCACAGATCGGACACAAGGAGTCCACAAGGAGTGGATTCTCTAATTTTGCACATCTCATATTTCTCTTGAGCTACTTTAATTCTACAGAAGGTGAATATTTATTTCACTTGCTCATTTGTAACAAGGATTATGGTTTTCCTTCTTTTCATGGTGGAGAAGAGAGTAAGGGGATTAGTGGGGAGATGGGAGTCCCCCATCCCCTTCCTTCTTCTCCTCTTCTCTAATCTGACTATGGTATGGTCCAAAAATAAAAAGGAGGAAAGAAAGAAAAAAGAAAAGAAAAGCATATCTTTGAAGGACTCAATAACATGAACAGAAGAGAAGAGAAGCAAGTTCAGAAGGAAATACAAACAAGTCAGCTTTGAAAGTAGGATGTTGATTTTATTTTATACATATATATGTATGTGCATACATATCATAATATGTATAATAAAGATTTGTGACTTTCATATAATCCTTTTTTATTCTCTGCTGTGTATTTAGAGTTTTTTATGTTTGTGAAATTCAGAACAAAATAATTTTTTAAATAAAAACAGAAGGCTTTTCACCCATTTAGAGTGAAATGGAGTTTGCCAGATATGGACGGAGGATGGGGTCATATCAAAAAGCTAAGAAAGAGCAGGATGACGAGAGGATAGAATTGTCCAAATGGCAGGAAAGCTGAAGCAAAAGCTTAAAACAGAGATTGTATAGTACTCTTGTCTTTGCTTCCCTAGGGAAAGCTGTTAATGAACGTTTGTTGATTGACTGATTGGTCTAAAATAAGGTCACACAAATTAAGGGAAGGAGGGCCTTAAATTGCAGGGTGAACATTTTATCTTATTAAAGTAGACACTAGGGAGCAGCTTGAAGGTTTGGGGGAGGTGGAGGGAAGGAACTGATTAGCACAATATGTTAGAAATAGGACTCAATCCTCTCTGCTCTGTCTCTCTTTATTCAACTCAGTGTCTTTTCCTTCTGTCTAGTCTTCTCCCAGTGAAGAGCTCCTAATGAGGTAATCCCCCATTCCCTTCCCTCCTCTCCTCTCCTCTAAGCTCTCTAAGTTCACATGTGGCACAGTTTATATAATCTGTCACAATTTATTCCAGCGAATCCCCACAACCTCCTCCTACCCAGATTCCCAGAAAACCTTAGAGAAGGAGAATAGTACAATGGATTGACAATCAGGAGACCTAGCTGCTTGTCCTAGGCAAATTACTTCCATCCTATCTCCTGAGGTCTCAATTTCACAGAATTACAATATCTAAAAGATAGAAGGAAATGCTATTCATTTCAATTTATAGCTGAACAGAAGTCCCTTCCACAAGTGACAATCTAACCCTCTCTGGGAGACCTCCAAGAAGTAGGAACTCCCTCAAGACAGTTTGACATTCCACTTTGGAGGAGTTCTATCTGTTACCAAGAGTATCTTGACATCAAGTCCAAATTTGCCTTTTTGCAAATTCAACCCCATCTTAGTCAACGAGGCAGGTAGGCAGTCCAGTGAACAGACCTCTGATCCTATAGAGAAAAAGATCTGAATTCAAATCCTGCCTCAAATATTTACTAGCCATGGAATCCTTGTTGAGTCACTTAATTTTTGTCAGTTTTGGGCTCCACATCAAATTGGGATTCCACCCAAAATGGGAATAACAAAAAGTACCATTTCCTAGGATGTTGGGCAGGTAGGTTGGGGGATAGAGTATGAGGTATAGAGTCAGGAAGACTCATTTTCTAACCTCAGACACTTTTTTAGCTATATGACCCTGGGCAAGTTACTTAAACCCGTTTGCCTCAGTTTCCTCATTTGTAAAATGAATTGAAGATGAAAATGGCCAAACACTCTAGTATCTTTGCCAAGAAAATCACAAAATGGGTCACAAATGGGACATGACTGAAAAATGACTGAATAATAACAACAAACCTAGGGCATCATGAGGATCAAATGAGATTTATAATGAGATTTTTTTGGAGATATAATGAGATATAATGATTTATAAACTCACACACCTTGAAGCTATATATAAGAGCTCTTGTCATCATTATCATTATTATTATTAATTACCCAAGGCCCAGATTATTGTTTGTCCTTAGTTCTATAAGAGGAACATGGCATCAGGTAGATGATGCATGTGAATTAGATTTGAGTGAGGGAGACTGTGCAAAGTCACCAGCCTCACTTACACCTCCAGATCATCTGGGTCCAGTGGCCAGATATATTTCAGGATGACTGGAAATGACCCTGGGTGAAATGGGAGACCTTAGCCTTTTTAAGCTAAGGTCTTTATCGGGTCCCAGTTTGACTGAGGCAACATCCATTCAGTGGTTAAGGCTGATAAGAATGGAGGCTTAGAGAAGGTAACAATAGGATCACAGACTATTGGAAGAGACCTTAGGAATCATCTAGTCCAGTTTTATAGATGGGGAAACTGAGAGAATCCGTAACTTGCTCAGAGTCCCAGGATTCAGTTTCCTCATCTATGGAATGAAGGTATTGGGTTGGATAATCTCTAAGGGCTCCTCCAACTCCAGATCCCATCATCCTGTACATTCAGCTAAGTTCAGAGGGCCAGCCAGGCTGAGGGGTGGAATCATGGTCAGATGGGCAGAGAAATGGCTGAAACAACAAATTCTCACAGAGGAAGGTGGAAGGAAGATCAGAAAAAGATTCTCTGCTTCATCCTGTGCATGTGTGCATGTGCATGCATCCTAACATGGGAAGGAGAGTTAGGTAGTAATGAAGGGAATAGAGGAAAGGCTCTGTGAAAGGAAGCTTCGGTGAAATATGGTCTAATTTTGCAGCAAGCAGCAGAAACGTGAGGGATGACTACACTGCAGCTACCAAAGCAAGGAAGGCTGTTAGGGAGGAAACAGCCAGCGGGAACCCAAAGCACTTCCAACGACAGGCTGCCATAATGAATTCCATTTGTGCCTGGGAGTGATTTTTAAGTTAAGTCCAAAGAAGATTTGGAGCATTGATTTTTCTGTGTTTTGAAAGATAAATGGGAATGAGATGTTAAAATGAAACCCAACTCCCTCTGGGCACAGGAAACTAGGATGCAGACGGACAAGACCAGGGGCTGAAGGGGAGAAAATCAGGGTTCTGACACCGACCCTGACCCTGTACTGAGAAGCCCAGAACCAGTACCTTCCTCTCCTAACTCCCTTTGCCCAGCCAACCTCACAGCCCCCTCTGAGTCCACCCATCAGAGTAGCCCCACCACAAGAAGTCTGGGACTCACCTAAAACGTAGAGACTTATAGAATATCTATTATAAAAGAGACTCAGAGAAGAGCTCCTTTAACTGGGTTTTTATATTCCGATAAAGCATAGTAATAGTCCTTATTATGTGCCAGGCAGTATGCTAACAACTTTACAATTAGTACCTCATTTGATCCTCAAACAACCCCATGAATAAGTCCTGTTATTATCCCCCTTTTATGGATGAGAAAAATGAGGCAAGATAATTTTCCTGGAGTCCAACAGCTAAAAGATATCTAAAGTTGGGTTTGAGCTCATGTTTTCCTGACTCCAGGCCTGGCATTCTATCCATGAGACCAACTCGCTGCAGAAATTTTCTTTATAAACCTGTTTTATTTTATGTATTTAAAAACATTATTCTAAGAAGGAACCCATAAACTTCCCCAGACTGCCAAAGGGTTCCATGATATAAAGAAGCTAACAACCTCTGCTTCAGAGGCATTTTGGTTTAGTAGAATGAAAAAACACATGAATGGATCAATAGAGGAGGAAGGGAAAGGGGAACAAGCATTTATTAAGTGCCTACTGTATGCCTGGCCTTGTGTCAAGTGTTTTATAAATATTATTTCATTTGATCCTTACAACAATCCTGGGAAGTGGGTGTTATTATAGCCCAATTTCACAGTGAAGGAAACTGAAGAAGACAGAGATTAAGTTATTTGCCAGATACTAAGTTTGAGGCCACATTTGAATTCAGGTATTGTTAAATTCAAACCTAGCTCTCAGATAGAAGTTTGAATAGATGGGGGGGGGAATTTTAATAAGTACTTTTGTTGTTCAATATCCATGTCCGATTCTTGGAAAGAATACTAGAGTGGTTTGTCATTTTTTTTCTCCAACTCCTTTTTACTGATGATGAAACTGAGGCAAAAATGGTTAAGTGACTTGCCCAGGATCACACAGTTAGTATCTAAGTCCTGAATTAGTTTTCTTAAATTCAAATCCAGTTCTCAGATGGATGAATGGATCAATGGATGGATGGATGAATGGATAGATGGGGGAAAATTTGCTAGGTACTTTTGTTGTTCAATTGTTTTACTCATGTCCAACTCTTGGTTTTCTTGGAAATAATACTAGTCTGATTTGCTATTTCCTTCTCCAGCTCATTTTGCAGATAAGGAAACTGAGGCACCCAGGGTTAAGTGATTTGCCCAGTCACACAGCTAGAAAGTGTCTGAGGTCAGATTTGAACTCAGGAAGAAGTCTTCCTGGTTCCAAGACCAATACTTTATGCACTATGGTGCCCCCCCAGCTGCCATTGAGCACTAGCAATGTGCAGGTCACTGTGCAATGTCTTTCATGTACAAATAGAAAAGGGACTCAGCCTCTGCTCTCAAGGTCTTTGGGTCATAGAGGCACCTGAGATGGTAAAGAATCTTCCTTAATGTTATTTCTTCTGATAAAATCATGTCTATTTCTGATGGTGAATCCGGTGATAGTGCCAAGGTCTTTAGTGGCAAGAACTTTCTTCCCTGGGTCTTCAATAGATCCAGCATTCAGAGAAGCAATTGCTGTGGCACATCTCCACAGAAACAATGGCTGCAGGGATGGAAGCAGGACCCATGGTCTAGAGGGTTTTGCCTGTTATTCCCAGAACCATTGGCCTTATATGTCTGTTGGTGGAAATTAGTCAGCAGTTGCTGGTGGTAGACCCCTTCTCCACAGTGATGTCCCCTCGTTGATGGCTACAGGGTCTGGGCTAGAAGCAGGGTTTGTAATGGGGACTGTTATTCCCAAGGGTTCAAGGCTTATCTCCACCATCTCCACTCAACCTCCATAGTGTGGACTTGGAGTCAACAGAACCCCAAACTCAAAACCTACCTCTGATACTAGAATGTGACCCTGGGCAAATCACTAAACCTCTCAATACCTCCAAACAACTCTCTAAAACTAGAATTTGAAGCCAAGTTTTGATGTGCTTTAAAAAAAAGAAAAAAAAAGAAAAACATATGAGCAGCTATTTATTGTATTATACATTCTGTAAAATTCAAAAGTAATTGGAGAACCAGAGGAAATGGAGCTATTAGACAGTTCTATTGGGAAGAAATAACCATAGATAAGGTCACAAATAAATGACAAATATAGCAATATCCATACTAAATACATGGGTCATCCATCCCCAAATGGCACCTGAAGAAACATTATCCACTGATCTGCATTTTTAAAGTGAATTTCCCACATTGATGAAATCACTGGTCCAGCCCCAGAGCCTAGTATAGCGAGACACAATGCATATAAAAAGTATGTTAGATGCATAATAAGGTAGATGGATTGACTGAAAATGTAAAAGTACAAGGCACTTTGTTGGTATTATTCAGTGCTCTAATAGTCCACGTGGAAGAATCAGACCATTTCTGACGTCACATATCTCAAGAAGGATCATGGAGACATCTTAAGAAAGAGATGGAAGCATGCTTCTTTATTTCTCCTTACTCCAGGGAATCACAATGCATTTCATGGACATTTCAAGTCTTTTCTTCATCCCTAAAGGGGAATCAGTATCCAGGGTACCTCACCTGTGATACCTGTGCCTATCACCCAGGTGACCTGACCTGCTTCTTCTTCCACCACAGCCCAGGTCCATCCCCCTTATCATTAGAAGATGAATTCCCAGAAGATTCAGAGCTAATTAAACAAACCATCTTGATAAGTCATACAGCTAAGCACTGGTGGAAGTACAAGTAGCCTCTGCATTTGTTGTTTGGGCTTGCTCTTTTAAACCCCCAGTGGTAATTTTAAAATTAAATTAAATGGCTTATCTGTGTTAATACCAGCTGACAAGTACTTTATTTTTTCTGTCAGTGAGTGATGGCTCTGCTGGGGCAAGAAATATCTTTCATCCAAAATAATTGAACTGGGGGTTGCTGGTATAGTTTACTGGACAAGAATGACTTCCAAATCAGTTCTACTTGTCCTAAAATTCTGCTAGTCATGAGACTTCAGGGATACGTGTTCCCCCTTCCCATTCCAGAAGTATTATTTCAAGCTGGCCCATCCATGTGGCAAACAAATCTGAGAATCCTGGGGACTGGTCATCTCAAAGCAACATGATAGAGTAGAAAAAAGGGATTGGACAGGAGTGAGAAAGACCCGGCTTAGAACCTGCCTCTGACAACTGCTCCTTAGATGTCTCTAGACAAAACATTTCATGTATCTGAACTTTGGATTCCACATGAGAAAAAAGGAGATAATAATAATAGTGGTGCCTTACTAAGGTTATTGGGAAGATCATTGAGGTAGGCAATCCAGCAACCATTTATTAAGTACCTATTGTGTGTCATATATTATACTAGGTGCTGGAAATGCAAAGAAAATTTTTTAAAAAACAGTCCCTTCTCATAAATTCAAACAAGGTATATGCAGAATAAATTAGAATTAATTACCAGAGGAAAGGTATTAACACTAATAATAGCTGAGAAATTGGTTCAGAGGAAGGAGAATTCCTTGGTTATTGGAGGAGCTAGGTTCAAATCCCATCTTGGATGCTTTTTATATGTGTCTCATTGGACATGTCAGTTCACATCTGTAGTTCTTATTCATGTGTAACATAAGGGGCTTGGACAACATGGATTTTGGAAGTCCCTTCTTGTTCTAGATTTCTGATTCTCTGATCCTCACAACAATTCTGAAAGCTAACTACTACAGATACTATCATAATAGTAAAGCTGGAAGAGACCTCAAAGATCATGTAGTTTAACATCCTCCCTTTCAATATGAGAACCCAAGATTCAGGGAGTTTAGGCCATTTGTCTAGTGAGTGTCAAGAGCAGAATTCAAATCCAGATCTTTCCTGGTTCTCAGTGCTGGATTCTTTCCATGGCACCAGGTCGTTCAAAGAATTAGCGCTTTGAAAGGAAATATGTTTCTTTCTCTAAAACAAAGTGGAAGGAAAAAATGATGGAAAAAATAGAGAGGGGCAGAGAATTAAGGTAATGCATGTTATATGGCCTCAATCTTCTCCAAAAAGTAGGAGATGCAGGAATCGGCTGAAGGGGAGTAGGGAGAACTTGGGGCTGGAGAAGAAAAGACTTATGACCCAATTGATGCAAGACACACAATGAGAAGTCAGCAAGACATGAATGGAAGGGTTTCTGAGTAGAAGTTGAGGGAGCATATAATACTGAAGAAGGTTAATTTATGTCATAGTATATCCAGTCTTTTTTGGCTCCTCAACGGTGCTCAGCATTCCAGAGCATAGCTAAAGCTTCATGTTAAACATTCATTTCAATCTACTGCATTGTTACTCTTGCTAGGAAGTTTTAAAAAAACAAAACCAGACTAAATTTCCCTCTCTCTGCAAATTAGTCATAATCCCCTTTTTTGGCCACCATTGTCAATGGCATCCCCTTGCACAACATTTCTAAAGGGCATAGTTCATAGGTTTGCTACTACAAGAACCCTTAAAAGTATCTCATCCAAACTCTTCCTTTACTCTAGAAAGAAATTGAGCTCTTGAAAAATGAAGTGATTTGCCCAAAGTCTACTTGTGTAGCAGAACCAGGTTTCAAATCCAGAATCAAAAAAATCTCAGTTTGATTCAACTAGTCTGTGAACAAGAATTTCTTCTTTGCAGCATCCAGGCTCTTACTCATAGGAGGACCTCCTGAAAAACCTGTACCAAGTTCAAAGAACTATTTGGTTCAGTTCTTACTCAAAACCACCTCTCAAAGTTTCCCTTTTCCAGCTAGTCTTGAGATTCAGTAGTTGAAAAGACAATTAATCAAACAGCATGGGAAATATCACGGCAGGAGAAGTTTCGGCCCCTCTGCACACATGGGTGCCCTCTCCCACAGGTTACTGCATTGCAAGAGGTAAGGATACACATTTAGAGAATACATAGGTGGCCAGGGAATATGACTGTAAAAGGGCACACACCATTCACATGGAGGAATACATGAATGGATGGGCACACATGGTAGGAATATGCATAATGGCCAGGATGACTTAGATCCCCAAAGTTTTCAAGCTGTTAATTTCCACTAGAGGTGCTTTATAATGCTCACACAAGTAGGTATCCAGTCTCTAATGGTTACTGAATGTCCATGGACCTCGGTGGGGACAATGTACACAGCCAGCAAAGACCTGGAATCCAATGGAGAGCAGAACAGTGATACAAGGAGAGATCCCCAAAGGTCATTGTCAGCTCTACACTGTCAAAGATACATCATTCTGGCCATGTGTACATTATGCCATATAGCTACCTATATGTTTGTCCTCCATGCAATTTCCCTGGACAAATGGGCTTCTGGCAAATCTCTACAACAGGTGTTATCTGTATCACAATGACTCCATGTGGCTATGGTGGAAGGAAAGGCAGTACGGGGGAATCCTTCTTGTCATTTTATTTGCTATGCCATCTAATTAAAGGCTTTTTGATTTGAACTAATACATTTTCTGGCTGAATGGTAAAGGTGAACACACCTGGGGAAACTCATGAGCTAAGGCTTTGAGAGGGTCCTGACTCACAAAGTAGCTCACATATAAGTTGCCTTTTTGGGGGAACAAATTAAAAAGAGGAAGAAAAGCACAGAGTCCTTACATCTATATCAGGTCATCTCATTTCAAATCTAGAGCTCTTCCCACTGTAACATTCTACTAGCCAGTCCTCTTTGAATGGGAGGGCTGCTGAGTAGAAGTGGGGATCAGCTAAGGCTGGAGAGAGTGAATTTATGTCAAAGTACATCCAATCTGTTTTGACTCCTCAAAAGCACTCAGCAGCCCTGACTAAAGCTTTGTGTTAAGCATTAACTTCAATCTGCTTTGCCATTCATGCTAAATTTTTTTTTAAAGAAAAAACAGACTGGATTTCCCTCTATCTGCAAATCAACTATATCCCCCCTTTTTTACCACTATCCCCCAATGACAGTGTTCCTAAAGGGCATAGTCCATAGGTTTGCTGCTAGAAGGGATCCCAAAGTTACCTTTATCAGCTTTTTAATATGGCATCATCTAAGAATAGGGTGGTAGGAGGCATTAAAAGTGTTGACATGAGCTAAGTCATTCAAGTCTAGCTGCCTTTAGTCCACTTAAAGCAGAGGGCATTGGAAAGAGGTAAAAGGTAGAAATAGAGATTTATTAACTTGGCTAAACCACATTGGGTGTTCTCAAGTAGTGATCACCAGGGGAAATTTATACTGTCACTCACCAAGCAGGAGAACTTCGGAGAGTAATTTTAAGAGAAACCTTACAAATTGACAGATAGAATGCTTATTCTAGGTAGCACCTTAAAAGCTTACCAAAAAAAGATACAGATAACAAGAAGCAAAAAATTATAGGTAATAGGGACTATTTTCCTCCACTGGGGGAATTTACACCGATAATAACTACAATTAGTTTAATGGATGTTAAGTATAGAGATTCTCCAAGCAGAAGGAGGACAACACCCCTATTACAGCATGCTGAATTTTTGGCACATCTAGAAACTCTCTATCTATATATTAGGCATGTTTTCCTCTGGAGCTAAGAGGCAATTATCTGACTTGGATACCAAATCCAAAACCACTTTGATATGGAGAAGGAAATGAAATTTTTTAAAAATAAAAATAAAAGAAATGAAATGAAACACAAGTAAATCCGAGGTCCAACCTGTAAAGAAGCAGAAGCACCACTTGGGAGGTTTAGGAAAAGAGGACAAATGAGATTTTATATCAAGAGCCCTGGGTACTGAGAAATCCATAGAAGTTAGATTCTACCTAACAAAAAAACATGGGTGAGAGTTCCCAAAGCCAGCCAGTAAGTCAGCCAACAAGCATTTATGGTTTTTTTAAAAAGGCATTTTACTGTATCCCAAAGAGATCATAAAAAAGGGGAAAAACCCATATGTCCAAAAATGTTTGTGGCAGCCCTTTTTGTAGTGGCAAGGAACTGGAAACTGAATGAATACCCATCACTTGGAGAATGGCTGAATAAGTTATGGTATATTAATGTTATGGGATATTATTATTCTGTAAGAATAGCAGGGTGATTTCAGAAAGGCCTGGAGAGACTTATATGAACTGATGCAAAGTAAAATGAGCAGAAGTAGGAGATAATTATCCCCAGCAACAAGATTATACGATGATCAATTCTGATGGATGTGACTCTCTTCAACAATGAGATGATTCAGGCCAGTTTCAATGGTCTTGTGATGGAGAGAGCCATCTGCACCCAGAGAAAGGATTGTGGAGACTAAGTGTGGATCACAACATAGTATTTTCACTTTCTTGTTGTTCTTAACTTGCATTTTATTTTCTTTCTCATTTTTTTCCTTTTTTATCTGATTTTTCTTGTGCAGTATGATAATTGTGGAAATATAAAGAGAGAATTGCAAATGTTTAATATATTACTTGCCATCTAGGGTAGAAGATGGGGGGTAAGAGAGGGAAAAAATTTGGAACACAAGGATTTGCAAGCGTGAATGTTGAAAAGTATATATTCATATGTTTTGAAAATAAAAAGCTTTAATTTAAAAATAAAATACATTTTATTGATCTTTTGTTTTTACATTGCCTAAATATCCCCCTTGGATCCTTTCCCTCTTTTTTTCTAGAGAGCCAGCCCATGTAACAAGTAATTTTTTTTAAAGAAAAAGAAAAAGAAGAGGAAAAAATCAACAAAACCAATAAACATACCTGAAAAATCTGACAACATATGCAATTTCATACCTATGGAGCTCTCCTATATAAATGAATACAAAAAAGTATCTCCCTATATCTCATCTTTGGGACTTCACTGGGTATCTAAAAAAGCTATTAAACCTTCATTTCAATAAATTTTACAATAGTATTTTATTTTTCAAAATACATTTAAAGATAGTTTTCAACATACATTTTTGTAAAACTTTGTGTTCTAAATTTTTCTCCCTCTCATTCTTATAACCCCCCTCCCCAAGACAGGAAGAAATCTGATATAGATTAAATATGTGCCATCCTTTTAAACAAATTTCCATAATTGTCATATTGTGCAAGAAAAATCAGACTAAAGAGAAAAAAAACAAGAGAGAGAAAGAAAAAAACAGATGAAAATACTAAGCTTTGATCCATACTGATATCTATGGCATAAAAAATGTCATTGCTTATGCGTTAAATACTTACATGAGTCAAAAGAAAGATTTGGAATCAGAAAACTTGTAGGTGTTCTGAGACTGTTTGCTGCCCACACAATGAAAAGACTTCTTCAAACTGATTGCAGAGCAGAAATTGGGTATACATACAAATGGCACCAATCTACCAGATCAAACACTCTCTTTCCGTGCTGAGTAAAGCAGAGTAAACCCTTCAGGTAAGGACAGAGGAAATAGCAATGGCAAAAGAGTCCTCCTACTCCAATATGAACTAGGAACATGGTGACTCTGTGGTTTTTGAGGAGTCTTTTCCGATATTTAGATAAATGTGTTAGAGATACAATGGACTTGATTGTGTTTTTATAAGATGTCAGAAGGATTTCTCTTTCCAGAAACTGGAATCCATGCCAGAGTTTGTAATCAATGCACCCCCCAAGAAGCAACCTGTGACATCGAGGCTAGGAGTAAATCAGTGGTAGAAGCCCAAGACTTTGGGCCTTCTTTGTGTGTTAATTCTGAAATGAATGTTTAGTAGCCAAGGCTTTAAGTTGGGGACCACTGTCCCCAGGGACCAAAGTGGTATGAGAGAATCCCTCAAATCAGGACATATATAGTTATATTTCTGTTCTTTTCATATCCCCTTAGTTTTGGGAAGATGTTAGCGGGTTTAATGATCCTGAGTCATTAATCAATGGGGACTTAATAGATTTAAAGAAAACCTCACTACTCTTCAGCAGTATCTCCCTAGAACCCCAAAGGGTAGACATAGCTATCTGGTTAGTGGGTTGTTGTCTTTCATTCTCAAAGTGGACCAAAATAAAATCACTATATTGAATTCAAGTTAGTGTGCCTGACTATGGCTGATCAGATCAATATGAGCTCAGAGTGCTCCTCCACGGGTCAAACACAAATGAACATTTGGGGTGGATTCTCTAATTTTGTGCATCTTGTGTTTCTTCCAAGCCAATTCAATTCTACTTTGCTCATAAAGCATAGCAGTCTAATGAGGGTACGCCTTGCTGGGCAGTTCTGTGCCGCCATCCTCCATGTCATACAAGCAATTCCAAAGTTAAGAGGGACCTTGAATCCTTTAGTGACTTTTTCTGACTATCATGTGAGTACTTGCTCTGTGTAAATTCTCTATAAAATAGTATTTTTGACATCCAACCAATGTGGCCAGCCTAACGGAGTTGCATTTTCTGCAGTAAAATTGGAATGTTTGGCAGTTTAGTTTGAGAAAGGACCTCAGTGCTTGGTAACTTACCTACCAGGTGATCTTCAGAATCTTCCAAAGACAATACAAATGGAAGCGATTCCGTTTCCTGGCAAGACACTGGTAGACGTTCAGGTTTCACAGGCGTACAACAATGAGACCAGCACAAAAGCTCTATAGACCTTAAGTTTGGTGGTCAGTCAATACCTTTCCTCTCCCACACTTTCCCTCAGAGCCTCCCAAACACTGAGCTAGATCTGGCAATGCATGTGTCAATCTCATTATCAATGTGTACATCCTTGGGAAGTATACTGCCAAGGTAAGTGAAGATTTCCACAGCACTCAAAACTTCCCCCTTTAAAGTAACCAGTGGTTCCACGTATGCATGGTGTGGTGCTAGCTGATGAAGTACCTATGTTTTCTTGGTGTTAATTGTTAGGTCAAAATTAGCACAAGCAGATAGTTTTACTCTGAGAGGGTCAACTTGTCTGTGAAAGTAGGATATGGGCTAAGTACTCCCAGAGTTGATCTATGATCATATAGATATAATTCTCTTTTTTAGTCTTAATATATTGAAATGTCCATGTATAATGTCATTTATTAAGTTGAGAGAGAGAGAAAGGAAGGAAAGAAAGAAAGAAGGAAGGAAGGAAGGAAGGAAGGAAGGAAGGAAGGAAGGAAGGAA
>JAJPUD010000011.1:477349-501273 GCA_023553655.1 Myrmecobius fasciatus | reverse complement strand
AGCAAAGTTGCAGGATTCAAAATTAATCCACATAAATCATCAGCATTCTTATATATTACCAACAAAGTTCAGCAGCAGGAGATACGAAAAGAAATTCCATTCCAAATAGCAGATGATAGGATAAAATATTTGGGAATCTACCTGCCAAGGAAAAGTCAGAAACTATACGAACTAAATTACAAAACACTTTCCACACAGATAAAATCAGACCTAATCAATTGGAAAAATATTAAGTGCTCATGGGTAGGCAGAGCGAACATAATAAAAATGACAATACTACCTAAACTAATCTACTTATTTAGTGCCATACCAATCAAACTCCCAAGAAATTATTTTACAGATCTAGAAAAAATAGTAGCAAAGTTCATTTGGAAGAACAAAAGGTCAAGGATTTCAAGGGGATTAATGAAAAAAAAAGGCAGATGAAGGTGGCCTTGCTGTACCAGATCTAAAACTATATTATAAAGCAGCGGTCATCAAAACCGTTTGGTACTGGCTGAGAAATAGAGCAATCGATCAGTGGCACAGGATAGGATATCAGGACAATCTAGGCAATAACCTTAACAATCTAGTATTCGATAAACCCAAAGACCCCAGCTTTTGGGTTAAATACTCACTATTCGGCAAAAACTGCTGGGAAAATTGGAAACTAGTGTGGAAGAAATTAGGGCTTGACCCACACCTAACACCACATACCAAGATAACATCTAAATGGGTTCATGATCTAGATATAAAGAGGGACTTTGTAAGCAAGTTAGAGGAACGTAATATAATTTATCTCTCAGACCTGTGGAGATGGAATAAATTTATGTCCAAAGAAGACCTGGAACTCCTAATTGAACACCAGATGGATAATTTTGATTATTTTAAGTTAAAAAGTTTCTGTACAAAAAAAACAAATGCAGACAAGATTAGGAGGGAAGCATCAAATTGGGAAATCATCTTTACATTTAATGGTTCTGATAAAGGCCTCATTTCTAAAATTTATAGAGAATTGTCTCGCATATATAAGAATTCAAGCCACTCTTCAATAGATAAGTGGTCAAGGGATATGAACAGACAATTTTCAGATGATGAAATTGAAACCATCTGTAGTCATATGAAAAGTTGCTCCAAATCACTATTGATCAGAGAAATGCAAATTAAGACAACTCTGAGATACCACTACACACCTGTCAGATTGGCTAAAATGACAGGAAAAGATAACGACGAATGTTGGAGGGGATGTGGGAAAACTGGGACACTGATACATTGTTGGTGGAACTGTGAACGGATCCAACCATTCTGGAGAGCAACTTGGAACTATGCCCAAAAAGTTGTCAAACTGTGCATACCCTTTGACCCAGCAGTGTTTCTACTGGGCCTATATCCCAAAGAGATTTTAAAGGAGGGAAAGGGACCCACATGTGCAAGAATGTTTGTGGCAGCCCTTTTTGTGGTGGCTAGAAAATGGAAACTGAAGGGATGCCCATCAATTGGAGAGTGGCTGAATAAATTATGGTATATGAATGTTATGGAATATTATTGCTCTGTAAGAAACAACCATCAGGACGATTTCAGAGAGGCCTGGAGAGACTTGCATGAACTGATGCTGAGTGAAACGAGCAGAACCAGGAGATCATCATACACAGCAACAACAGTATTACATGATGATCAATTCTGATGGATATGGCTCTCTGCAACAAAGAATTGTCTCAAACCAGTTCCAATTGTTCACTGAAGAAAACCATATACACCCAGAGAGAGGGAAATGAAATATGGACCACAACGTAACATTTTCATGATCTCTACTGACATTTGTTTGCATTGTGTTGCCTTTCTCGGATTCTTTTTTTTCTTGTAGATAGGATTTTTCTTGCATAACTTCTCAAGCATTTCAACATTATTAGCATGTAGTGGACTTCCTGCCATCTAGGGGAGGGGAGGGGACTGGGTGTAAAATTTGTAATGGAAAGCTTTGTAAAGATCAACGTTGGGGAACTACCCATACATATGTTATACAAATAAAAAGCTTCAATAAAAAAAAAAGAAGTTCTCCCTCTCGGCCAGGTTGTCCTAAAAAATAATTGAGGCTCAACTAAAAGAAATCCTGCCCTTTGAATGCTTCTTGAATCACTTCACGGCTACCTTTGTATCCTCAACAATAGCACAATTCCTGGTCCCTAGTATATGCTCAGGACAGGCCTGTTGAATTGAAGTGAAATGAATTGAATTTTTAGAAATGTTCTATTTGACTCTTCTACTTTCCCTTTTCTCTCAATTACTCTGTTCCCTACTCTTTCCCCTGAGTCTACCTCAATTCAGCTATCATCTAGTTTGTTGTCAGAAAACCATTTTTGTTTTTAGCTCTTATTAAGCCTTCTGTCTAAGCAAATCTCTCTAGACTCTGCTTTTTCAAACCAAAAAGGAGTTGAACGATATTACAGAAAACAAATTATATTAACCTTTTCCCATCATGATCATCTGGTCTAAAGAAGTAGCAAAAGCAATGGGGGCTAGAGAAGAGCAAAGAGTTTGATCACCTTGTCCCATTTTTCTTTAGTACATGTTTTCTTCAAGTAATGTCAACAAGCATTTATTAAACATCTACTAGGTATCAGGTACTATGGTAAACAGAGAGACAAAAAACTAGTCCCTGCTTTCAAAGATTGCCAAAGTCTAATTAAAAATAATGTGTAAATTGTCTATTAAAAAAACAAGGCAATTTGAGGATGGAGAGAATATTGGAAACCTGGGAAACTGAGATGGTTTCATGTAGGAGTTAGTACCTTAGGTGAGTCATGAAAAAAGCTAAGAATTTTAGGAGGTGTGATAAGAATAAAAAGAAGAGTGAAGGATGATGGGAGGGATGAATAGGCAGGGGGGACAAGAGGGAAAGAGGGAACCAGGCAGCTAACATATTCTTGCCAAATGCTAAAAACATACTTCCCAAAATGAAATTGAAAGGCAGTGCTAAGTGAGGGGCTCCGGCATGATAAGAGTAAGACAGAGAGAATGAGTCTGGTTAAGGGTCTTAAAATTCAAAAGCCTCTTACACATGGAAAGGGTTTAAAGTTTGGGGGAGGCATTGAAATTGCGCAAGAAATTACCCTTGGCTGACAGTCCACATTCAGTCCCCTAAGTGGACCTCCAAACTTGATTGAGATTAAGCGCTCCTGGATGGAGAGAAATTAATTTCAGAGAGAAACAAATTAGATGTACCAAGGAGAAATGAAAATTCATGCTACCAGAAACATCTGCTCTCAGATATTGGCTAGAGCAGAAACACGTCCACGGTAGGAATTAACTCTTCGCCATCTTTGTGTGACATGCTCTAATAATTGATCAGGGAGACTTTTGGGGACGGACAGATGACTCACTATTCAGCAGCCCTTCTTAGGATCTTAGTAACACGGAGTGCCAAAAGTAGTCCTTCAGTTCACTTCTGAGCAAAAATCCACCCTGACCCTTCCTTTAACCACCTCATCTTCCATATGACCAACTAGCTAGCCTTTGCTTAAAGAATTACAGGGACAAGGAACTCAACAACTACTTCCCATTCCCAGGGAGGTCATTCTACTTTGGGACAGTTGGAATTTTTAACAAGTTTTTTCCCTTATTCAAGCTTAAATCTGCCTCCTTGCCATTGAGGATCATAGACTTCAAGACAGAACACACCTCCTGGGTATCCAGATCAAACCTCATAATTTGAAGTTGAAAAGTGATACCATTTTTGGTTGTTTGCTTGCTTTTTTGTTTTCTTTCTCATTTTTTTCTTCCTTTTTGATCTGATTTTTCTTGCACAGCCTGATAAATGTGGAATTATGTATAGAAGAATTGCACATGTTTAACCTATACTGGATTATTTGCCATCTAAGCAAGGGGTGGGGAAAAGGGAGGGAAAAAAATTTGGAACACAAGGTTGTGCAAGATCGAATATTGAAAACTATCCTTGCATATATTTTGGGGAAAAAAGTGATAGCTAGAGAATTTAAGAGCTGTCCACACAAATAGCATGTAGCCAAACTGATTCTAAATTAGGTCCTCTGACTCCAAATCCAATATTCTTTCCCCTGTACCACACTGCCTTACCCCTTTGCTCCTAATTCTACCCTCTGGGGACAAACAGAACAATTTAAATCCCTCTTCTCTGTTAAAGCCCTTCGAATATTTGAACATGATAATAATGTTTGCCCTGAGTCTTCTCAGAGTTAAATTTGCCCAGTTCCTGCCATTGGTCTTTGTGTAGCGTAGATTTAAACCTCTTTACCCTTTTAATTGATGAAGCATCCTCTGGATGCTTTCAAGATTATCCCTATGCTTCCTAACTGTGCTGTCTGGGATGATAGGAATTATTTTATTTGTGGTCTGACCAGTCTCGTGTTCAGAATGACTTTCACCTCCCCTAGCCCCAGACATTATGTCTCTCTTAATGATGCCTAAGATACCTTTATCTATTTTGGTTGCCAAATAACCCAGCTAACTTTTTTTTTAATTTATCAGGGACAGTGAGGTGACACATTAGATGGAGTTCAAATTTGGTCTTAGATATTTACTAACTATATGACCCTTAAACCCATTTGCCTCCAAAAAAGCGAACAAATAATATCAATGCCTTTGGGATAGTCTGTTTAATCATTGTCTTTTTCCAATATACACTCCCTTCCCTATGACCCAACTATGGCTTTTTTTTTGCAAAAGAGCCAAGAGGCAAAATTTAAGCTGAATATAAGCAAAAGCTTCACAACAATTAGAGCAATACAAAAATAGAGGAAGACGTTTCAGAGGGTACAGGGTTCCCCCATTTTGGTGATCTTCAGGCAGGAGCTAGATGGCCACTCTGGTATGATGTGGAAATGCTTATAGGATATGAATTAGACTAAATGGCAGCTGAAGTTGCTTTCCATTCTGAAGTGCTGATATTCTGTAATTCTGACTCTTAATTCAATAAACCACTGAAGTGAATTCATCTGGCAATGAGTGCAGCATTCCACATTTATTGTCCCTCATCTTTCTCCCAAGAGGAAGAAATTATGTGTTCTTATCTTAATAAGTATTTATTGAATTAAAGTGAAGGCAGCACTTTTCAACAGCTCTCATTAAAGCATTTTCCCCTTATATCAAATCTGACTCTTTGTTGATGACTCAAAAAGGAGGGCTAGTGATAGAATGAAAAATGGAGTCATTGGAAACTTGAATTCAAATGCCGCTTTTGACACTATGTGACCCTGAGTAAATGACTTCCTCCTCCTCAAACCCCCAACCCCACTTTCTATTTGTTGTTTTTCAATCATTTTGTGACCCCATTTGGAGTTTTCTTGGCAAAGATACTAAAGTGGTTTGTAATTTCCTTCTCCATCTCATTTGACAGATAAGGAAACTAGGGCAACAAATGACTTACCCAAGGTTACACAGCTAGTAAAAATCTAAGGCTGAATTTGAACTCTGGAAGATGATTCTTCACTACTGCAGCCCCAGCATTCTATCCATTGAGCTACTGCCCTGTAGGCTAATAATCTTTGGTTGTCTTACCTCTCAGAGATAAACAGAGAGTGAAATCCAACCATAGATAGACAAAGTTTTATGGGGCAGCTAGATGGAACAGTGGATGGAGCACCAATTTTGGAATTAGAAGGACGTGAGTTCAAATATAGCCCCAGATAATTACTTGCTCTAAGACCCTAGACAAGTTACTTAACTCTAATTGTCTTGCAAACAACAGCAGCAACAACACACACACACACATACACACACACAAAGACATAGAGCTGAGACAAACCTTGGAGGCCCATCTTTTCTAGACTCTCATTTTACAAGGGTAGAAGCAGAGACCCAGAGAGGGTCAATAGACTGCTCAAGATGATGCTGGTTCATTGAAAACAGTTGGGTTGTCTACCTTCAAATCCTGTTCTCTTTCCAATGTAACCATCCTCCCTTTGAGAATGTCCCACACACAGAACTTTGCCCATGCCCTTCCCATTAGTAAACACCACTGAATACTCCCTCTAGAATTCTCAGTTTCTTCTCTCATTTCTTATGAATAGAGGGGGGAGGGACAGAAAGAGGAAATAAAGGGGAGAAAGAGAAGATGAAGAAAGATAAGAGATAGAGAGATAGTAAGAGAGGGGAAAATTGGAGAGAGAAGAGAAAGAGATCTAAAGGTGACTTCCAGACACAGTGACTCCACTTGATTACAGAAAAGCTAGACAATCTATTAAGTTGGGGGCAGGCAGAAGCTTAAAAAGCTCCCAGTTCTCAGCTAATGCACCCTCCTGCAAGCTATTTAAATGTTTGGGCTCCACATTTTAAGGGGTAAGGATAGGAATCCCTCAAAGAAAACATTTTTCTTTCTTATAAAAAAAAATACCACTCTCCAACCCTCCCACTTTCCTGTAATTTAATTGCTACCAGCTCCTGAAAATGAATTGTAATTGTTTTAGGAAATGTTGTGCTTACTTACAGTAAGGACAAATTTTATTTCTACTCAGTCTAGTCATCATTAGGAAAAATTATGTCACCCGATTATTATGCTTTATGCCAGGTTTGTTCCCTCTTCAGAAGCCAGAGTTGTCTCTGATTGGCAGGGCCAGTGGCAATGCCAAGGACCACAACAAATAGTATCAGGGGTATATGTGGCGATGAAAGCTTACCTTCAGGGATTAGGAAGTCCAATGTTAGGTATTTCTCTACATATATGCATGGAAACTCTTTTTAAAAAACCAGGATAAATCCTGGCCTAAATAAAGCAAAAGTGACCCTCTGTGGCACCTGGGCAGTTAAAAGGGCCAAGATGGACATATCCAGTCCTGGTCTCTCAAGGCTTATTTATAAGATGAGTAGGTGAGGCAACGGGGGTCTCAGTGAAGGGAGCCAACATTTGAGGGGGTCATTCCCCCCTGCAGGTGATGGTTGCTAAGGTTATTGTCTCTGTACACACAATTTTCTGCTTGGCTCCAGGCTTCTCCTGGCTGTCCCCACTCCTTATCCATCCCCCCAATATCCCTGAGAAGAAAATACTTACCATGGGAAAGTGAAGAATAGCCCATACAATCCAGGGGCCTTCTTACACAAAATCAATCGGGCCAATAAGCATTTATTAAGGGTTTACCATGTATTAGATGCTGTACTAAATGCTGAGAATATGAAAAATGGCAACAATAAAAAGCCCCATTCCTGCCCTGCCCTCAAGAAATGGATGTTCTAACAGGAAAAACAAAATGTAAATAGACACATAGAAGATAAATGTAAGAGTAGATGAAGTTAACCCAAGAGAGGAAGGTACAAGTTGGGGAGGAGGAAAGATTGCAGAAGGCAGGGTGAGTTATCCCCCCATCTGCAGTATCACCCCCTGCATCAGGGTCATAGAGTCTCCTCTCCTTGGGCCCATGATAGATCTCTGCCTTCACTCATAAAGCTGGTATCCCAGAGTCTTTCCAAGACATTGGGTCCTAAGATCCTTGGGCTCTCACGAAGACTGCTATATACAATCTTTTTTATTTCATTTTATTTTTTTTTTGCTTTTTTGCTGAGGCAATTGGGGTTAAGTGACTTTCCCAGGGTCACACAGCTAGGAAGTATTAAGTGTTTGAGACAAGATTTGAACTCAGGTCTTCCTGACTTCAGGGCTGGTGCTCTATCCACTGCACCACCTAGCTGCTCCTGCTATATACAATATTTTGCTTTTTTTCTTGGATGCCAAAAGTTACTAATAATGTAATTATTCCTCTGTTTAACACTTTTTTTGTTTGTTGCTCTTCAGTTATTTCAGTCATGTCTGACCTTATTTGGGGTTTTCTTGGCAAAGATACTGGAGCACTTTGTCATTTCCTTCTCCAGCTCATTTTACAGATAAGGAAACTGAGGCAAAGCAGATTAAGGAACTTGCCCACAGTCACACAGCTAGTAAGTATCTGAGGCCAGATTTGAACTCAGGGAGATGAGTCTTCTTGATTCCAAGCCCAGCTCTCTATCCATTATGGTGCCATCTACTTGCCCCAAAAATAATAGCTGGCATTTATATTCTTCAAGTGAGATAATATTTGTAAAGTGCTTAGCATACTGCCTAGCACATAGTAGGTGCTACATAAATGTTAATCATTATTTCCAATTGTACTAATGATGATGACGTAGTGTGTTAAGATTTACAAAATTCTTTACAGATAATATCTGATTCAATCTCATCACCATCTCAGGAGTTAGTTATTATTATCTCCATTTTTTAGCTGAGGAAGTTAAGACTAAGAGAATTTAAACGACTTGTCCGGTGTTGCATGGCAATTAAGTGTCTGAGACAGGATTTAAACTCAGATCTTTCTGGGTCAGAGTCCAACACTCTGTATTTAGACCACACTCCAACTGGTGATCTAATAGTGGGTAATATAGGCTATAATACTAAGAAAGGCCTTTTTAGAATAGGCAGCAGCCAGCTACAATTGAAAACACAGAAGTGTCTTGCTATTGACTACCTGCATTATTCTAAGTATCCTAAGTCCCTGGGCCTCAGTTTCTCCTTCTGTAAAAGGAAAGGGCTGAACTAGATAAGGGACCTTCAAGGTTGCTTCTAGTTCTAGATCCTATATTTCTATAATTTGAACAGATGCAGATGTTACGGTTGATTTTTTGGAGGAAATGTAAGGAACTAAGAAAAAGGAAGGAAGGATGCTAATTTAGTATCTGAAAAAAAGACTCAACAGTGATAACTGACAATATCTAGCTCTTTAGGGCAGCTAGATGGCACAGTGGATAGAGCATTGATGTGATTTAGGAGAGCAATTTTTAGTTCACTAAATGGTGGGGTTTAGTCATGTGAAGAATTCACAATGACCGTCCTCTTTGACAAAAGGTAGGTTTATTTAGGAGAAGAAATTGGAAATACAAAAGACACCAAGAATGGTAAATAGGAAATAGAGTTGGGATTGCACCTAGTAAGGAAAAGGGTTTTAACAATTAACAATGGAAAAGACAAGTTCCCTAATGGAACTCATAATTAATTGGGAGAAAGGGAACACCCCATGAATTTGATGTATGTCCTTAGCTGGCAGGTTAAATCCATAGAGAGATTTAAAACCCTAAAAGAGTCAGTTAGCTATAAGAAGGAAAGAGACACCATGAGGTATGGTGGGGTGATGAGACACCACATGGCATGAGGGAAGGGAGATGGGAAAGACACCAAAAGGCAGAGTGCCATGGTGGACTCTAACCCAAAAGGGATTCAGCCAAGATAGTATGATCCATGGACAGGTTTATGGGGGAATTTTAGCTCCAAGAGTTTGATATAACTCAGATTTCTGACTGAACATAGCAAGATGGAGCTACCCATGACTTCCACAGAAGGTGGGACTATAAAATTGAATTGATCTCCATCAATGCCCTTCCTTTCTTGCCTCAGGAAGTAATTTTATCAGCACCTCAGGATCTCTCTGCTAACCCACCTAGGAACCCAGGACCTCATCAGTACCAGTACTGGAATCAGGAAGATCTAAGTTCAAATCCGGCCAAGAAAATCCCAAATAAAGTTATAGAGTTGGGCATGGCTGAAAGTGTCTGAGGAACAACAACAAAGAGAAAATTTCCTTCTAATTAGATTTATTCTAAGTGCCTCATGACATAATGGGATCTTCATCCTTATAGACCCTCAACCAAAGGTCAGATAATCACTGGTGAGATACGTTGGTTGGATTCAATCCCACTTAATGTCCTTTCCAATTCTGTCCGTCTGTGAATCCTAGAGGCAAGTCTATCATGGTGAATCATTATAATTCTCATATGTAGAATATTTTAATTTTTACTGATTTCTCCTTGTAATTGTCATGTTAAATATGGAGTTTAAGAATTGTTATCCCAGCAGCAAGGTGGTACAGTGGATAGAGCATCAGTTCTGAAGTCAGATGGACCTGAGTTCAAATTTGGCTTCAGATACTTACCATTTCCTAGCTGTGTGACCCTGGGCAAGTCACTTAACCCCAATTACCTCAGTAAAAAAATAATAAAATAAGAATTGTTATCCCCATTTTACAGAAAACATTTAACACCATCCACCCATCTGCCTTCCTGGGTCACACCCCTAATCCACCAACTCACTTCCTAATAAAGCGACCAATGTGATTTTTTGTTTGTTTGTTTAATTCTTACTATATTCTAGGATTGGGGGAAAAGGGTTCATATCAGGAAGAGGTTGCCTTTCCTTCCTCAGACACATCAGAGAGTCAGGGAAAATACAAGTCACAAGGAAGTGTGATATCTTCCCAGAAGCTCTGCCTATGAGCCTAGGCACCTGAAACTACCTGTTTTTGAAACAAAATTAACATGTTTGACTTTCAGCCCTCATTAACTTATCTCAGTCTTGATGCCCCAGTGGCTCTATCCCAGGATGCATTCATCAAGAGCCTATTTTGTGCCAGACAAGGGCATACGCAGAAGAAAAAAATTAAACAATCCCTGCTCTCGGTGATCTTATATTTTACTTGGGAAGGGGGAAGAGGTATTATTTATTCATCTAAGTATATGTAAAATTGGTTTTAAGAAAGTAATTAAATTTGGGGGAAAGTAGTACTGGGAGAATCTAGACTTGGAAATTGAGTCAACCCTTGAAAGCATTGAGGGAGTTCCAGGAAGTGGAGATGAGGAAGGTGAGTTCTTGGTTAAGATGGATAACTCTGAGGGATTTGAGGCTTCAGGGCAAGCCACAAATGGGCCCAAAAGGTTCTTTTCTTTCCCCATTAGAGAGACCATGTTTCATCCTCTGTTTCCTGATTCAGAGATGGACCAGAATTCATCCATCATTTCTCCTGCAGATGCTGTAATGACGTTCCCAGTCTTTTTATGAGCAACAGAGGGACACTCAGGGAAAGTTCACCTGTCCCTTCCTGGAAATTTATTTTCAAGGAGAGCGACAAGTCAATCCCCCAAAGAGCGTGAAAAATGGGCAACTGCTCAACACTGCCTTTCGTTCCAGAAAAAACAATGCTTACCCCACTTTCTGGCCATTCTACTGGCACCTGCCAGATGGAGTCTGGCAAATATATGGATAGGGCATCGGACCTAAAGATAGAAAGCTCTGAGTTCAAATACTGCCTTAGACTTTTATTAGTCATTTCTTTCTTGGCTCTGACTCTCGGCAGTTAACCACTATGTCTCAGCTGCTTTCTCATTCTGGAAAATCCCTTATCTCTTTTGACCCTTTGGCCTTGGAAGAGCTCCTCATCCCCTTTAGCCTTCCTAGCCTATCTCCTCTGCATCTTCCTCCTCTTTTTAATGAATTCCTCCCCGAATCTCCCTTTTGAAGGAAGGCTCCAGACCATCCAGATTTCACTTTTCTCCTACATCTGTCCCCAAGTGAGTACCTTTCATCTATCCAGCTCTTCATCAACCTTTTTCTTTTTTCTTTTTTTTTTTTTTGCTGAGGCAATTGGGGTTAAGTGACTTGTCCAGGGTCACACAGCTAGGAAGTGTTAAGTGTCTGAGACCGGATTTGAACTCAGGTCCTCCTGACTTCAGGGCTGGTGCTCTATCCATTGCACTATCTAGCTGCCCCATCAGCAACCTTTTCAATGTTGTTGTTTTCCATTAGAATGTAAGCTTCCTGAGGGCAGGAACTATCTTTATTTCATGCTTTCCTATATAATACAAATGTTTGGGACAGCACCAGACACAAAGTAAGTGCTTTCTAAATGCTCGTTAGTTGATTTATTAAATGAGAGGATTGGACCAGATGGCCTCTGAGGTCTCTCTTGGTTCTGCTTCTATAATCCTATGATCTCCCACCCAAGTGCAGGGCTTTTCTGAGCTTGGTCAATCTCTTAGCTATCCAAGGAGGCACCTGAATACATAAATGTGCTTCAAGCTTCCCAGACTACTCTCCTCCAAATAAAATTTTTAAAAGGACTTAAAATTGAAGGGTTATTGTTATTGATCAGTCGTCACTTGCATACAAAATCAAAATGCAATGGCTTCTGAGTGCTAAGTGTATAAAATAATATCAATCAGAATAAGAATAACAGTATTTATGGAGTGCTTAAGGCAGAGGCAAAGCATTTTCAATTATCTCATTTAATCCTCACAACAAGCCTGGGAGATTGGCACTATTGTTTTCAGCCCCATTTTACAGATGAGAAAATGCACATAAAAGTAGAACGTGACTTACCCAAGGTCACACAGTTATCAGGAGTCTGTGACAAGTTCCAGGCTTTCTTGGATCCAGATTCAACATGCTATCCACAGCACCACCTAGCTGCCAAATAATAAACTGCATTTCTGTTACATATTTACAATCTGCTTTTTCATAGACATTAGGAGGCAGCTAGATGGCTCAATGGGTAGAGTGCTGTGGGGGGCTGGAATCAGGAAAACCTAAGTTCAAATCCACTTACTAGTCATATGACCCTAGGCAAGTCACTTAACCCTGGTGCCTCAGTTTCCTCATCTGTCAACTGACCTAGAGTAGGAAATGGCAAACTATGAAGAACTGACATTATGGTCCCCAGGATCTTGAAGATTCAGGCACGGCTGAACAACAATTCATACACATTTTCTCACTTGATACAGCACTCCAGATAAGGGGTCAGGATGGGTACGATTTGATAGAGCCCATGCTTAGTTCTGATCTTTGTAGCCCTTCCCAGAGCCAGATCTTACTCCTCAAAGTAGAGGTATCAAACTTGCAGCCCACAAAACTCCTCAGTGAGTCCCAAGTCAAATTAAAATTGCATTTTTTATCAACCAATAAGTATTTATTAAGTACCATGTATGCCAGGTGCCTTGGTAGATGCTGGGAATACAGACATAGAAATCTTTGATAAAATAAATTAAAATGCAATACAACATAGATACTGCTAATTTGTGGTTTTCTAAGTCAATACAGTTTCTTTTGTTTGACTTTTAAAGCCTTTTGCATGATTGTTCCTGTCCACTTTGCTAACCCCATCCATCTCTTCCAGTAAATATCCTCTGTCCCAATCAGCCTTCTCTCTATTGCTCATACATGGCACCCTATCTCCTATCCCTTTATCATTGAGCTGATACTCATATTTGTAATGCTTTCCCTTCTAATCTCTGCTCCTAAAATTCCTCTTTTCCTTCAAGATAAAACTCAAGGACCACCTTTTGCATGAAGCTTCTTCTGACTGCCCTATCTACTATACAACTTTGTTCAGTCATGTCTGATTCATCATGATCCTATTTAGTTTTCTTGGCAAATATGAGAGGGATTTGTCATTTCCTTCTTCAATAGATTAGGTAAACAAAAATTAAGTAACTTGCCCAAGGTCACATAGTGCTTGAGACTGGATTTGAACTCAGGTTTTCCTGACTCCAGATTCAATGCTCTATCCACTGAGTCATCACTGCCTTGTTTTTAGCTATCTTATGTCCATTTATGTTTATTCTATTTATACTGATATATATCTTTTATTTCCCTTTCCATTTAGTTTATAGTAATAAACTCCCTGAGGACAAATACTCATTCTATGTCTTTAAATCCCCAGCATCTACCAAGGCACCTGGCACACGTGGTACTTAATAAATACTTATTGGTTGATCAAAAATTCAATTTTAAGAAGGGAAATGAAAGGGGAAACATTTATATAGCACCTATGACCTACCAGGCATTAAGCCAAGCACTTTACAAATATTCTCACAATAATTCCATGAGGTAGATAATCTTTTATCACCATTTTACAGTTTTTGAAATTGAGGCAGGCAGAGGTTAAGAGATTTGTTTAGTATCACATAGCTAGTAAGCATCAAGGTTGGATTTATATTCAGGTCTTCTTTAATTGCAGGTTCAGCATTCTATTCATCGCACCACTAGATCTAGAGGAGAGTTCTTAGTGGGGTCATGTAGACTCCCTTTGGTAAATTTATTGGAAGAATCTCACAGAATGGGCAAGCATGAGTGGGCTTTAGTTTGCATCATTGAAGGGAATAACCAAATGTGTACAACTGTAGCTACATCAAAGGGCTGACGTGTTTTGCCAAGCGTTGTGTTCAAGGCTAGGGGTTCAAAGACCAAAGTGAATCAGTGCTTGTAATGCAGCTCATTAGATGTTCGTTCTTATAGAACAGTACAGATAAAATGGAAAAAAAGACTGTCATCAAAGGGTTCTCAAAAAGGAAAAGGAGATGAGGATGAAGGAGAACAGAGTCCAACCTTGCATATAACAGGGATTTTTAAAAAATGTTTATCTAATGGAAATGAATGCAGTAGTAATATGTCCTAGCTGTGTGACCCTGGACAAGTCACTTAATTCCAATTGCCTCGGCAAGAAAGAGAGAGAGAGAGAGAGAGAGAGAGAGAGAGAGAGAGAGAGAGAGAGAGAGAAAGGGAGAGAAAAAAGAGAAAGAGAGAAAGAAAAAGAAAGAAAGAAAGAGAGAAAAGAGAAAAAGAGAGAGAAAGAAAGAAAGGAATGAAGTAGAGTGGAAGTGAAACATGCTATAAATTTAAGTAACTTGATCAGCTACTAACTTAGAAAAAGTGGGACTAAAACTCAGGTTTTCTTATTCCCAGTCCCTCCTAGTAGGAAATGAACTTCCAAAAAGATCTTTTTCAGAAGATGGGGAAATTGGGAGCTTCCTTCTATGAGGTTGTTTGTAGTGCTGATGTCAGAAGACAAGGCTTCCTTAAGACCCAATGTGACGAATGTTCACTTTTCTTTTAGACTTTTAGAAATATAAGGTGTGTTCTATGAATCTTCACGTGGGGGGGAGGGTTCTCAACTGAGGGCTGGTGCTCCCATGCCTCTGCTCTGTTTAGAACTATTATTATTATTACTCCACAGGATTGGAATAGAAACACATGCTATTCTCACTTGGGTTTTGTTTCTTAATTAAACTGGGAGAGAAAGCAGGCAGTATCCTCATTCGTTTCTCAAATTAGACTTTTGTCTTCTCCACAAACAAACCTTCATTAACCACTAGGGAGCGAGCCCTCTGAGGGGAAAGCTATGTCTGTGAATGAGAGATTGGGATTCATGGCGGGGGAAAAGGAAGTGGGAGTCTCAGAGGGTCACCTATTTAGAGCTGGGAGGCATCTTAGAAATCAGCTAGTGAAATCTCCTTATTTTATAGATGAGGAACTGAGACCCAAAGAGGTAAAATAATTTGCTCAAGGTAATGCAGTTTCCTTTCATGCTACCTCCAGGATAAGAGGAAAACCAGATTCCGTGAAAGATGGCTGAATTGCATGTTAGGAAGTTTTCCCTTTCATCGAACTTGAGTGGACTTTTGTGTAACATTTCTCCCCTATTCCTGGGTCATATGGAATAAGTGGAATCAGCCCTCCCTGTGACATCCCTTCAGTACTTTAACATTGCTGTCATATCCTGTCTCCCTCCTCCTGATTTTTTTTCTTTTCTAGGATAAACATCTCTAGTTTCTTTAAATAATCCTCATACGCCTTCATCTCGAGAAAGACCTCTTGACATTTTCTAGCTTACTTGCAACTTAATAGCTAATATTTATATAACACTTTAAAGTTTGCAAAGTACTTTACGTTTGTGGACATATGCATGCATGTATATATGTACATCAAATGAGATCAAATCACATTTGTTCTTCCAATCCTCTGATATCATTATTCCAATACTCAGCCTCTCAAGATCTTTTTAGATCCTGACATTTATCTGTGTGTTTGTTATCCTTTCTCACTTTGTGTCATTTGAAGATTTAAGTGTGCTTCTTTCATCCAAATCAATAATGAAAAAAATATTAGAATGGGACAGATCCTAGGGCAGTCCCCTAGAACTGCAGGAGGTCATAAGGACTGGGAGCTGGAGGAGATGTCAGAGGTCATCAAATCAATACCCATGTTTTGAAGATGAGAATGTCTTCATTTGGGTGACTTGCTTCAGGTTACATAAGAACCGAGATTAGAACTCAAATCCTTGGACTGAAGAGAGCAGATTTTCTGCTGGATCATGACTGAGTCTTTACCTCCTCTGGTTGCATTGGGAAGTTTTCCTAATTCCTACATGTGGAGATTTTGTTGATCCTGTACTAAGGGACACTTGCCACTCCAATAACTGCCAAGCTCAAGTTCAAAGAACTTACCCTGTGTCCTAAAACTCCTACAGAGACTACTTCTATCCTGTTGGGAGCTTGCTGGATCTGGGAGACATTGTAGGCCTGCAGCTGTGTGATCCAAGTCCCATCATGTATTATAGTGTTTCTTTTTTGATTTTTTGAAAAGAGTAAAAAAACACTCTCGGGTTAGACACATCTGTCTGTCCACATGAATGGCCTACTCCATTATTCCGAAGTCAAGTGACTATAGTTTGGTGAAATATAGCAAAGTGCAGAAGGAAGTGACATTTCTGGGCACTGGGGGCTCACAGCTCATTCAACAACATCCCTTAATCAATCAATATGAGTGCAATCACCCAGAGAGTGACAAGAGTTGGGGATGGAAAATTGCTCATTCTCTGAGAACCATTAGAAAGCCTAGAACTTACTCAGGACTGCGCTGAATCTGGCTGGAACTCACCCACCAGGGTAAGTACTGCTCTTTCCTGATTCAGGTTCTAAATGAGAATAGACTTGAGTTACTATTTAGCAATGACACCTGTTGGCTATGGGTCACCTAAGTGGTAGAGTGGGTGGAGTTTGGAATCTGAGGTGAGAAGTAATAATAATAGTAATAGCTAATATTTATAAAGCATTGTAAGCATTTATTTTATAAATTTTATTTCATTTGATATTCACCAAAAAACCTGAGAGATAGGTGCTGTTATTATTCTCATTTTACAGATGGGGAAACTGAGGCAAATAGCAGTTAAATGACTTCATACATCAAGTTAATGTCTCAGCCTCGGTTTCTTCATCTGTAAAATGTGGATAATAATGGTATCTGCTTCATAGAGTTGTCATGTGGAAGTCCTTTGTAAACCTTAAAGAACAATATAAATGCTTACTATTAAAAGAATATTTTAGGGACTGCCATGCAGAAGAATTTGACTTTATTCTGGTTGTTCCCAGAGATCTGAAGTAAAAGCAGTTGTCAAAAGTTAGAGAGAAATAGACTTTGCAGTAGCTATCGCCATCTAAAAGTAGAATAACCTTCCTCAAAAGGTAGTGGGCTTCCCATCCCTGGAGGTATTCAAGTGGAGGCAAGCTGAGGAGTTAGAGTAGAGAATCTAAAGCCCCTTCCAAGTCAAATATGAATATACTGGAAAATGGGGGCATCCTCATAATCCAAACCCAGATTGGCATTCTCCAGTTTCCTGTACCCCTAAGCCTGGACTCTACCAACAGGAGAGACAGAGCCATTGCCTCTTCTCCCTCACCCAGCTCTGATGTCCCCTTAGTGCCATTGCCCCTTCTCCCTCACCCAGCTCTGATGTCCCCCTAGTGCCATTGCCCCTTCTCCCTCACCCAGCTCTGATGTCCCCTTAGTGCCATTGCCCCTTCTCCCTCACCCAGCTATGATGTTCCCCTAGTTCCATTGCCCCTTCTCCCTCACCCAGCTCTGATGTTCCCCTTAGTGCCATTGCCCCTTCTCCCTCACCCAGCTCTGATGTCCCCTTAATGCCATTGCTCCTTCTCTCTCATCCATCTCTGATGTCCCCTTAGTGCCATTGCCCTTCTCCCTCACCCAGCTGTGATGTTCCCCTATATCTGACACAAACTATCTCCTGACTCTTTCCTCAAGTATCTGGAAATTAAATCTTCAGCCTTCTGTCAGAAGAACCAGATGAGCAGTCTAGGGTTTCAGGAAACCCTTTAATTAAGTTTGGGGACCGATTTCTTGGCATAGATAAAAGATTGCTCCCAGGAGATCCTAAAGTCTGCTGTAGGCTAGTATTACCATGACCTGCTGACTCAGGGAGGAGCATCCCCTCTGAGCAGAGGTGCCTTGGACAGGAGAAAAAAAAGCTGTAGAGTCCAGGACTCCATGAAAAAAGGAGCCCAGGTTGCTCAGACTCAATACCACCATTCATAAATCCATCCTATGAGAACTTGGGTGATGCTTGTTCAATGTTCTAAAAACCTCAAATATAAATATCAGCTGTGATTACACAGAATATTGCCAAAGTCTCTGGACTGCTGGAGACAGTCATAATTGAACAAATGTTTTAAAAGAATCTTCTGCTGAATTTTCTAAGAGGGGCCTAAATGAACGCTTGGCACAAAGCTGGCCATTTTAGTCTGCCCACAATCACAAGCCTGTAGCAGAAAGTATTCTAGATCTGAAGTCAGAGGAAGCTGGTTTAAGTACTATTTCTAGGACTAAGTACCTGTGACTTGGGAAAAGTAATTTTCTCACTATGAATATTGGGTTCCTCACCCCTAAAATAAAGAGGTTGGGATAGAAGACCTCAAATGTCCCTTCTATCTGTAAATCCTCACCGTGGCACAAGAACAAATGCTCCCCTCAGAATTGCTTAGGGCCTTGTAATTCAGTACTAGAAGCAGAAGTAGCACAGTGAATAGAGAGAGCACTGGGGCCTGGAGTCAGGAATACCTGAATGCAAATCCAGCCTCAGATACTTACTAGTCACTTTTTTTTTGGTCTACCTGGTTTTCTTGGGCCACTACGGGGTGCCACACTTAGCACTGGGTCTGGAATTAGAAATTAGAAATTAAAAATCTCCCTGAGTTCGAATCTGGCTCCAGACTCTTACTAACTGTGTGACCCTAGACAAGTCACCTAACTTCAATTTCCTCCCTATAAAATGAGCTGGAGAAAGAAATGGCAAACCACTCCAATACCTTTGCCAAGAAAACCCAAAGGGGTCACAAAGAGTTGAACATAAAAGAAACAGTAGAAACAATAATAACATCTACCCTGCAGAAATATTGTGAGGATCAAATGAGATAATAATTGAAAAGTACCTTTTATGGGGCAGCTAGGTGATGCAGTGGATAGAGCACCAGCCCTGAAGTCAGGAGGACCTGAGTTCAAATCTGGTCTCAGGCATTTAACACTTCCTAGCTGTGTGACTCTGGGCAAGTTACTTAAATCCAATTGCCTCAGGAAAAAATAAAAAGATGTAAAGAAAAGTACTTTTTACAATGCCTGGAACAGAGTAAGCACTATAATAAATGATTTTTCTCCTCCCTTTTCCTATATATCAGGGTTGTTGAGAGGATCATTAAGATAATATTTGTAAAGTACTTAGCACAGTGTCTGGAACATAGTAGGCATAAAATAAATACTTCCTTCCTTCCTTCCTCTGGAATTTCTCAGTGAGCTTTACCAGAGTCATACTACTTGTCCCATATTAGAATAAATTAAAGGAAAGAGGTAGATTAAAGGAGGTAGTGGTTAGAAGCAAAACAGATTTTTGAGGAGGGACCAGATAGAGAGAGAGAGAAAGAAGAAGAAACAAGAGAAAATGGGATGGAAGAAAATGCACAGTAGTAATCATAACTGTGGATGTGAACAGAATGAGTTCACCCATAAAATGGAAGCAGGTAGTAGAATGGGTAAGAAACCATAATCCAACAATATGTTGTTGATAAGAGACACAGTTGGAAACAGAAAGATACACACAGAGTTAAAATAAATGACTGGAATAGAATCTAATGTTCTTCAGCTAAGTTAAAAAAGATAGGGATAGCAATCATGATCTTAGACAAATGGAAAACAAAAATAAATCTCGTTATCTATTAGATAGATATTAGATAGATATATCTTAATATTCAATTTAATAAAAATTTAAATCAAGAAAACTACATTATGCTAAAAAGTATTATAGGTAATGAAGGAATATCAAAAAAATTTTACAATAATTTTCTCTGATAAAGGCTTCATTTCACAAATATATACTAAGTATAGAGCTGGTTCAAATTTTAAAAAATAATTAATATGAACCATTCCCCAGTCACTGGTCAAAGAATATAAACAGGCAGTTTTCAAAAAAAAAAAGAAAGAAATTAAAGCTATCCATAGTCATATTTTTAAATGCTCTTAATTACTACTGATTTTAGAAATGCAAATTAAAACAACTCTGAGGTACTAACTCACACCTATCAGAAATGACAAATGCTAGAGGGGATGAGGGGGAAATAAGTATACTAATGAACTGCTACTTTAATAGTAAATTGGTCCAACCATTCTAGAGAATTTGGAACTATGCCCAAAGGGCTATAAAACTGAAAATACCCTTTGAGCCAATGATACTACTACTAAATCTATATCCCAAAGAAATCAAAGAAAAAGGCCCATTAGGTTCAAAAATGTTTATAGCAGCTCTTTTCGTGGCAGAAAGAATTGGAAATTAAGAGGATGTCCATTAACTGGGCAATGGTTTGAACAAGTTGTGATGTATGAATGTGATGGAAAACTATTGTGCTATAAGAAATGATGAGGGGTATGGTTTCAGAAAAAATAAAGCAAGACCTCTAGGAAGTGAGAAAAACAGGAATATAAGTGTTATGCACAGTAACAATGTTTTGTTATTGATCAATATGAAAGATTTAGTTATTCTGATCAATAGAATGATACAAGACAATTTCAAAGAGCTCATGATGAAAAATGCTATCCACTTCCCAAGAGAGAACTGAAGGATACTGAGTGCAATTTGATGCATAATTTTCTTACTTTATTTTTCTTTCTTTTTTCTGAAAGATGGCTAACACAGAAGCATGTTTTGCATGATTTCACATATATTATTGATATACTATTTGCCATCTCAGTCGGTGAGAGAGGGAGGGAGAGAATTTATAGCTTGAAATTTAAAAAGAAAAGGATGTTTAAAATAAATAAATAATGAATTGAAATCTTAAAGAAAAAAAAAAGAATTAAGCTGGAGAAGAGAAGAATTGGGGAGATGTGACAGCTGTCTCAAGAGTTTGGAGTTGTAAGAAAAGTTTTCTCAGTCATTGGACTCAGTGACCCTGTAAGACCCCTTCCAGTTCAAAATGTGTGGGCCCTTGGGGTATTTGAAAGACAGTCATAAGGAGTCTGACTTAATCTGCTTGGGCTCTGAGAGTAGAACTCAGATGAATGAGCAGAAGTTTCTGAGAATCAGAGTTCATTTCACTGTGGATGTGGATTCCACAATTAGAATCAGCTTTCTTGAGATAGTGAGTTCTCCATTGCAGGAGGAATTCAAGCAAAGATTGGATGACTGCTCAGCAGTGTTGTTACAGGAAGAATTCTGGATCAGCTACAGATTGGTTTGGATGCTCAGCTCTCAGACTATGGAACCCCTTCCACTCCGCCCTCCATGCTGACCCTCAGTCTCTAACACAACCTCTGTCCCCTCATGGTACTTTTGAATTCCCCCAAACTCTCCAGAGACAGCCTCGGTACAGACATGCTAAAGAAGAGCTGTCACTCCACCATTCTGGGATTGTTTCCTCATCTACAAAATGAAGGGATTAGACTAACTAGATTCTGAAGTCCCTTCCAGCTCTAAATCTATGATTCTGTGATCTCTTCTGTAATAATTCTCAGGAAATACTGCATGTGCATGTAATGTCTTAGAGAGAAATACATACAGAGACACATTTTTTTAAAAAGAGGCATTGGATCTTAGAGCCAACATTATGCAGTCCTGAGGCTCAAAAGGGAAAGAGTGCTGGAGGGAGAGCTGGGGAGGGGGTGACAGCTAATAGATAATAAAAATTGTTTGGGGAAATGTAAACCAGAGGGAAAGCTCTGAGCTAGGAGCATTCCAACTCTGCATTTGAGAGTTTTTTTAAAAAAAATAAATTAAAAAAACACCCAGCCTTCCTCCACCATGTATACTGCAATTAATTCTGGGCAATTCCACAATGCTCTGTTGATGACTCCCAGAGTGGCTGCTGCAAGATTGATCCAGTTCCTGGACAAACTGGCTACTTCACTAGGAGATTATTTATCAGTGATTTCTCCCATCGATCCTGGAAGATAGGTAGGCAGGACTTCTCAGGAAGGGAAGAATGAATAAACATAAACAAAGAGATATCATTCTCCTTGCTCTAAATTCTTCCTCTTAATAGATTCTTAAATAGCTATTTTGGTCATGCAACTCCTCCACTCAAAAGCCTTCCATAGCTCCCTAGTGTCTCTAAGGACAAAATACAAACTCCCCAGTCTAACAATTAAGGCTCTCTATGGCCTGGCTCCAGATTAGTTTCAAATTAATCTTTTACATGTTCTCTATTCCTATCAATGGAGACTTGATAATTTGATACACCATCTCTCACTTTGGTGGGAGCACTTGTTTAACCAGAGATCCATGTCTGTAGTATAGACCTGCCTCATCTCTGCCTCTCAGAACCTTTCTCTACACTCCAGATTTGGCTTAAGAGTCACTCTCCCCTCCTACCCCCCAAATCTACTGCTACTATTTTCCTTTCCAACCTTCTTTCCCATTATTCCAATTCTCACACACTATAATCCAGCCAAACTAAAGTACTTACCATTCTCTGATTTCATCCTGCCATTTCCCACCTCAGAGAACTGGTCCTTCCACCTAAATATAAGGTGAAAAATAAGCTATTAGAGGTGAGAGTCTCAACATCCAAAGACCTCATAGAAAGGATGGAGTGCCTGAGACTGAGTGCCTGACCAACAAAGGTTATGATTGGTGAGATCATTTACTTTCCAGGAACTTGGTCAGAACTAAGTTACTTTATCCTGCACCTGCCATTCAACAAGATTTTTTTTTCTCTAGCTGTCTATATAATAAGAAATTATTCACCTTTTTTGGGTCATGGTCTTCTCTGGAAGCCTAGCAAAGCACTGAATCTCTTCTCAAAATAAAATTTTTAAATGCATAAAGTATTGAAGTACTAAAGAAACCAATTATATTGAAACAATTATCAATTTTTTAAATTAAGTATATAGATGCAAAGTTAAAAATCCCTGGTCTGGGTTGCCCAGTGGGCAGGATAGTCAAGGAGATTCAGGGAGAATATCACGATCTCTAAGTTCCACATCACTAGAGGTCAGACATATCAGCCATAAAACATTCAAAGAACATTTATCCAATAATTGCTTGTTAAGTGCCTAGAATTCTGTTGGACTCTAAGGAAAGGGATGGGAATAAAATCTGGGATATTTCCATAAAGGGAACTCCCCAAAGAGTTCCTAAACTTGAAGGGGCTGTAAGTGTCTCTACACTAGCTCCCCTGCCCCCTGTATCAGATGATGGTCCTTTTTTCATGACTTTCCCCCAAAGTCATTGAGGATAATGCCCCTTGCCTCTTGAGTAGCTAGGAAACATGGGACATAGACATGGATATGGTTCTTCCTCTTCAAGACCATAATCCTCATTCCCATTATATAAATCAGACCATTGAGGTCAGAAGGAAGAGTGGATCAGAGGATCATAGATCCCTGGAAGGGACTTCAGAGATGGTTTAGTCCAACCTGCTCATTAGACAGATGGGGAAAATGAGGAAGTTATTCCTCCAAGGTATCTCTCAGGTAATATCAGAGACAGTATTCAAACAGAGGTCCTCTGATTCCAGAGCTATAATGCTGCCTCACTTAATTAGATGGGGTTCACCAAAGTCTCTGAGATGGGACAGAGATCAAGACAGGGATGGAGGGGGTGAATGGTAAGCTTTGAATGACAAATCAGAGGAGTTTACATTGATCCTGGAGGTGATAGAAAGCCATTGCATTTGATAGACTGGCATAGGAGGAAGGAGGAGAGATGGAGAGGGAGCACAACTGATGTGGACAGACTTGTGCTTTTGGGGATCAGTGGGACAGCTGAGGAGGCTAAAAGAGGGGAAAGAGCTGAAGCAGGGAAACCATCCAGCAGTTGTTTTCAATAGCCTGGCATCAGGAACCCCGGAAGCCACTAATCAGTAAGGAATTCTGGTTTATAGATAGAAACTTAACTGACTTTCTGGGTTCCTAATGTCCAGACTTCCTAAGTTCCTGACTCCTGGGGCTTCCTAAATTTCTGACTCCAAGCTGAGTACTTCTGAATTCCTAACTCCAAGTCTGGCTTTCTAACTCTCCTGGGTTCCTGACTCCAACTCTGGTTTTCTAGCTCTCCTGGGTTCCT
>JAJPUD010000011.1:366838-469732 GCA_023553655.1 Myrmecobius fasciatus | reverse complement strand
TTTGATTCTCTCATTTTATCCTTACAACAACCTGGAGGTGGAAGCAATGATTATGAACCCTATTTTACAGGTGATAAAACTGAGCCTTAGAGAGCATAGGGGACTTGTTCAGAGTCACTCAGCTGAGAAGTCCTAGGGTGGATTAGATTTTAAGCACAGCACCAAAGCCCAGATTGTCCTGAAGATCGATGAGATAATCCTTTAAACTGCTTTGTAAAACTTAAAACCTTGTATTAATGTCAACTGTGTTTGCAGCACACCTCTCACTAGCTCGGAGAGCTAAGCCTCCCTCCTCCCGCCCTGCCCCCACCTATGTACCCCAGGATGCTCTAGAATCAGTCTTAGAAATCCAGACACGGATCTCATCACACTCCTTGCCCTGGCTCATTATGAGCAGAACTGGGGTTCCAGGGCTGTGACCTCCCCTCTGCACTATAAATACATGCAACCATTCCCTTTTCATTTGGGGGCAGAACTAATGTGAATGTGACAGGGTGAACAGGCACGGATGAGGGGCAATCATCACAGATCTCATCATCTTTTTTCTCCCCCACCTGCCTCTCTTCCATCACCATCCTCTCGGTTACTCAGATCAGCAATCTGGACATCATTCCTGACTCCTGGATCTCACTGACCCCACGTAGCCAGTCAGTTTTCTGATCTCCATCGGTCATTTGCACAGCATCTCTTGAAAATGGCCCCTTGCATGCACTTGCAAGGCCCCCTACAACTGTTCTATCTCTGCTGTGATAATTGCAGAAGAGTTTTTGCTAAATCTAATTATTATTTCTGAGTTGCCCCTGATTCTTTAGGATCCCATTTGGGATTTTCTTGGCAGAGATACTGGAGTGGTTTGCCATTTCCTTCCCCAGCTTATTTTACAGATGGGGAAACTGAGGCAATTGGCCCAGCGTCACACAGGCTGGTTAGTCTCTGAGGTCTGATTGGAAAATGAGTCTTTCTGACTCTGATCTCAGCATCATTTACATGCAGGGACAAAAGGATTATCCATACTAGGAGTTCCCCACCCAGATGAACCCCCAGGCTCAAACCAGAAAATATTAAAATCTCTCACTCCACCACCACACTCTGGGGCTGTTATGATTGGAGCTTTTCATTTGTTTTTACATCATTCTTTCCACTAGTGAAACAACCATCATTTCCGAGGACTAGCCAGCACTTGCCAGTGCTCCTTTGAAGGAAAACATGCAAGGGAGCGAAAAACTAATTTATGATCACCATTTCAGGGAGGGAAAGTGTCAAGCAAAGTGCTCATCCCAGGCATTGATTTCCTGCAGCTGTTTAAATTTGAACTGCCGGTTATATTCATGGCTCTCAAATGTCTCACCCCTCACACACCCCCATCCCCATTTGGAAAGAAGGCAGCGGGAAGATCTTTGTTCTCTGCAGCGCCTTCCCTTGCCAGGAAATGATCCCACCCCCACTTCCCCCACACACACATACTGCTGGCGCCTTCCCCTATGGAGGAGACTTCTTGGAAAGGCCAGACCTGGCTGTCCTGTCCCCCTATTCCCTTCTTGCCTGGCAATAGCTGTCATTAATAGGTAGACTCACTTTGAAAAATGAGACAGGAGAGATACTAATTTAGAGACTCTAAAGAGAAAGGCTAAATCAGAAGGAAATCAGGGACAGGGCAATGCTGAAATTGAAAGAGGCTTTTGCCACAAAAGATGAATCTGTAGTAGCTCAGGTGCTTTGTTTTGTTCCAGCAGGTATAGATGTACCTCCTCTGCAACTTTAAAATCTTAAAGAATTAGTTTGTGGACAAGAAGAAGTTAAATGTGTAGCCTTGGGGAAGTTAAATGTGAAAAGCTCCAATCATAACAGCCCCAGAGTGTGGTGGTGGAGTGAGAGATTTTGGATACCATGTCTTTAATATTTTCTGGTTTGAACCTGTGGGTTCATCTGGGTGTGGAACTCCTAGTATGGATAATCCTTTTGTCCCTGCAAGTAGGTGATCATAAATCGAAAAAGCAGTATTTGAATCCAGATCATTCTGACCATGAAGGCTGCTTCTCTATCCACCACAGCAGGCTGTACAGATTATTATCACCCCCATTCTTCAGATGAGGAAAATGGTCTCAGTAAAATCAACTTCATTTTCCCATTTTTGTTAGCATGAATAGCCCCACAGGCACTTTTATCCCATATGTTTATTTTAAGGACCTACTATGTGCAAGACACTGGGAATGCAAAGACAAAATATAGCCTCACTTCTATTTGAAAGTTAGGGGGAATATACATACACAGATAAAATGAGGGTTTGTTAAAGTGCAATATTCTACCCAATATGTGAAACTTCCTTATAGATATAACAGGATGCTGAAGACATAACCTGCTATTAATCAGAAACTCTCATTGTCTTCCTCCCTGGGGAGCTGCCCTTATCTAATGACCAACTGAAGCTAGATGGTGACTGACAAGCCAACAATCCTATCCTGAGTAAAAGTTACATTCTGGATAGGGGTACACACCAGAAGGAGAGAGAAGTAGTGAAGATCCTGTATATTTAGACATATTCATAGAAAAACAGTGGAAGGAGGGTTTCTCATCTCTCCAAGGCACTTTGGCATCAATGGAGACCTTCAGTTGCTGCTTGACAGAAAAATACAGTATGAACTCTACATGGTATAAAGGATAGAGTACTGTCTCTCCAGGAGGATCTGGGTTCAAATTTTGCTTTTGACACATATGTGGGAAGGTCACTTCTCAGTGCCCCAAATGACTCTCTAAGCTGAAAAAAGGGTGCCAACCTGCTTTGGGAGAGAGAGTTTTCTCATCCAGGAGTTCCCTGTATCGGTAAAATCACATACACAGTCCCAATCCCTATGTGTATTATGATAAAGCTAGAGATAGAAATAAAGATGAAGATAGCTATAGATATAGGTATAGATATGGATATAAATATATATATGAATATGGATATAGATATACACTTATATGTACATATATATAAGTATATACCCATATTTAGATATATCTTATGTGTTTTTACACAGTTATGTGCATATGTAGACATATACCCAGAATATCATAACTAAGAATCCTTTTATCTGGGGCAAAACTTGGTGAGCAGCTTGATGGGGAAGGGCTAGTGAAAGGGGCAGCAATTGTGGTCCAAAGCTTAGCTTGGCTCCTGTCTCCCTGGGGGTCGATGGAGAAGTGGGTGGTGGGTGACCCAGTAATTGAACCTTAGAGGTCATGGCAACAAGCTATACTGCTCAATCTGGCAAAGGGGCATGAAATAGGAGGTATGGACCTCGTTTATATTTTTCATTTTACTTTCTGCCCATTTTTAGTGAAATGGAAATTTTGAACACGTCCCTGAGCCCCTTGGTTGCATAGACAGCTAAGAGCAAAGTCACCCTCAAAGCAAATACCAGAACGAACATGAGAATCGCAGCTTCTCATGGTCATCCTTCTTCCTTTTGTGCCTTCTTTCTCAATACTGTTGGGGCTGCCCTGAGATCTAGGGAGTTTATTCTAATGTACGACTTGCAGCCCTCCAAGCATCCCTCAAAGTGCCTGCTTCTAAAGCCAGCCATTCCCCCTGGGAACATTTCATAACCTGGGAAAGTCTGTCTGGAGGAGTCAGCCATGATTATTTCTCATCCAAACGGCCTCCCTTTTCCAGCTACCAGCCAGGAAAGGGAGCAAGAAATGTACCCTGAATGATAGATAGAGAGAGGGAAGCAGGGGAGTGGGTAAGAGAGAAAGAAACAGATATGGACAGAGGAAGACAAAAAAAGAGTCAGAGAGAGAAGAGATGGGGGAGGAGGAAAAAGAAAAGCAGAAGAGAGAGCCAGAAGAAGAGTGAAGAGAAGAGAAAGAAGGAGAGATAGAAGGAAAGAGGGAGAGTAAGAAAAACAGAAAAACAAACAGGAGGAGGAGGAGGAGGAGGAGGAAGAAGAGGAAGAGGCAAAAAATGCTAGATGTTAACAGCTGTCATTTACATAGAACTTTAAGATTTACAAAGCTGAGCTTTGAAGGAAACTAAGAAGTGGAGGTGAAAAGAGAGGGCATTTCAGGCATGACGGACAGCCAGTACAAAGGCACAGAGATGGGAGATGGAGATCCCTGTAAGAGAATCAGCACAAGGCCATCTTGGGGGCACAATCCCAATAGCAGCAGCAAATCTTTCACCCCATCCCCAGCCTGTAAGTCCTAGCAATGTGTGCTCTCTTAAAGTCCAGTCAATCTATTTAGCCTAGCAGGTGACAGCTCTATGAACAGAGAAGGAGGGGTTGTGTTTCAAAAAGTTAAGACTCACTTGGTCGGGCAATTTGACTGTGTTAGAACAAAATATCATGCCGCTCTTGTTATTTAGCCATTTCAGTCATGTCCATCTCTTCATTACTCTCCAGGGCCCCATTTGGGATTTTCTGACAGAGATAGTGAAGTGGTTTCTCATTTCCTTCTCCAATTCATTTAACAGATGAGGAAACTGAGGCAAAAAGTTCTTAATGGAGAGATGTTTGGGTCAGCCAGGACCAGGTCACAGAGCCCTGAAGCCCCAGATAGCTTCACATATAGTCCAAGGCTCTAGAAGTGTTTCTCTTTCTCTCTCTGTCTATCTCTGCCTCTGTCTATCTGTCTCTTGTCTCTCTCCCTCCCTCTCTCCGTCTCCTTCTCTCTCTCTCTCTCTCTCTCTCTCTCTCTCTCTCTCTCTCTCTTTCTCTCTCTCTCTCTCTCTCTCTCTCTCTCTCTCTCTCTCTCTCTCTCTCCCTTTTTTTCTTCCCCTCCTCCTACTTTCTTTCTTTCTTTTTTCTTCCTTCCTTCCTCCCTCCCTTTCTTTCTTTCTTTTCTCTCTTTCTTTTTCTTTCTTTTTTCCTCCCTTCCTTCCTTTCTTTTTTCTTTCTCCATTTCTCTCCTTTCTTTCTACTTTCCTTTCTTTCTTTCTCTCTTCCTTCCTTTCTTTCCTCTTTCCTTCCTTCCTTCCTTTCTTTTTTTCTTCCTTCCTTCCTTCCTTTCTTTCCTCTTTCCTTCCTTCCTTCCTTCCTTTCTTTTCCTTCCTTCCTTCCTTTCTTTTTCTTCCTTCCTTTCTTTCTTTTTTCCTTCCTTCCTTCCTTTCCTCTTTCCTTCTTCCTTCTTCCTTTTTCCTTCTTCCTTCTTCCTTCTTCCTTCTTCCTTCTTCCTTCCTCCCTCCCTCCCTTCCTTCCTTCCTTTCTTTCTCCCTTCCTTCCTTCCTTTCTTTCTTTCTTTTTCCTTTTCTTCATTCCTTTCCTTTCCTGCTGGTGCTCTACCCAAAGGAATGTTACTTTTAGTCACTGAAACCTCACAAGTTATTTTGGGGTTCATTGACTAGATTTTCTTAAATTCGAATCAATCTGGTTCCCATTGATTGGCCAACAATAGGTTCCAGGCCAAGCCACACTTGGTCATTGTTTAGGCCCTGATTGGCTCAGAGTGAATACAAACAGCAATTGTTTCTGTTTTGGACCCAAACCCTAAGAGTCTTCCCCTCTCATACTGATTTTTTAAACTAGGTAAAATTGGCCATTCTTAGCCTCATTTCTTACTCAGCCTTAATCATTGAATGGGTGTTGCCTCAGTCAAACTGAGATCTGTTAATGACCTTAAAAGCCAAGGTCTCTCAATATAATCCAGGGTCATCTCCAGTCATCCTGATCTATATCTGGCTCTGGATGGAACCAGATGGATGGCTCTGGAGGAGAAAGTGAGACTGGTGACTTCACACAACCCTCTCTCACTTAAATACACCTCACTTGCATTTCATGGTCCTCTTCAAGAATGAAGGACAAACAACCTTCTGGGGAGGAGGGGGGAGAAACAGCACTGTAAGAACCATATATTTACCTAAAAAAGTTAAGTGCATGGCAAGTCTTTGTGAGCTGAACCCTGCTTTAAATGCATGGCAGGCCCTATGATATGTAGAAATAACAACTACCATTTCTATACTATCAGGTTCTAGGCTAAGCATTTTATAAATATTAGCTCATTTGGTCTTCACAATATCCTTTGAGGGAAGTGCTGGGTTTTTTTGTTGTTGTTGTTGGGTTTTTTTTTTTTGTTTGTTTTTTTGCTTTTTTTACTGAGGCAATTGAGGTTAAGTGACTTGCCCAGAGTCACACAGCTAGGGAATGTTAAGTGTCTGAGACCAGATTTGAACTCAGGTCCTCCTGACTTCAGGGCTGGTGCTCTATCCACTGCGTCACCTAGCTGCCCCAGGGAGATGCTGATATAATACCAATTTTACAGATAAGGTAACTGAGGTAAATGAAGATTGAGTGACTTTCCCAGAGTCCCACAAGAAATGTGTGAAGCAGGGTTTGAACTCAGATCTTCCTGACTCCAAGCCCAGTTTTCTATCCACTTCACCATCCTCCTATATTTATCCTTTTAACAATGAAGAATTAATAATTACTGCTAAACAGTAGCAGGAGTCAGTTCAAACCTTACCTCAAACACTTAACTAGCTGTGTGATACTCATCAAATCACCTCTATCTGCCTCAGTTTCTTCACCTGGAAAATGGAAATATCAATAGTACTACATCTATTTCCAGGGATGTTGTGAGGATCAAATATGATAACACATGTAAAGCATTTTTAAAATCTTAAGATGCTCCATAAACATTATTTACTATTGTTGGTTTTATTTTTCTACTTTGACAGCTTGAAGCATGGAACTATTGGATTCTCTTAAAGCAGAGCCCTTCCGTAAGGAGTCTGCTTCCACTCCTATGGGGAAGTGTCTGTCTTTCAGGAAAGAGTCTTGGATCCAGATTGGAAGACCCACAAGTAGGAAATCTGGGCTCTGCTACTTACTAGTGCTGTTCCCTTGAGCAAATTGGATCCTGTTCAGAATCCAGTTATTAAGCACCTGCTAAGTTCAAGAATCCAAGACAGAAAGTTAGAAGGGATCTTAGAGGCTCCTGGTCCACCTTCCCACATTATGGATAAGCAGGTGGGGGTCCAGGGAAGGGATTTGCCCAAGATCACCCAGGTAGAAAGTGTCAAAGGCAAATTTCACACCCAAATCCTTGATTCTAAGCCCATGGGGGTTTTCCATTGCACCATGCATTGTGTCAAGTGCTGGGGATACAAAAATAAAATGAAAAACAGTCTTTTTGTGAGCCTCCATTTCCTGCTCTGTAAAATAGTGGGGTTTGGTTGGACTTGGTGATTGTTTTTTGGCTCTAAATCTGTGAAGTTCAAAGGTGTGTGAAAGAAAGGCACAGGAGAGGCTTGTGCTTTCAGTCAAAATTTTGTGGGGTGGGGAGAAAGAAAGAGAGACAGACAGACAGATACAGAGACAGACAGAGTCAGAGAGAGGGAAAGGGATAGGAAGAGAGGAAGGGAGGGAAGGAGAGAGAGAGAGGGAGGAAGAGAAGAATCTCCTCATTAGAGCCTTACTGGTTGAATTGAACAAAATATGAATTTAGCCTTCCCCTAATTATAACCTAGGTAGATAAATAGATAGACTGATAAATATATTTATATTTCTAAGAAAAATACATACTATATGTATATATAGTGGTGATGATGCTAAAATAAAATTAAAAGTCTCTTAGTGTATTTCCTATGTGTATATATTATAAATATATTATATATATAAAATGCTGAGAATACTAAAGTAAAATGAAAACAGCCCTTTTTATAGTCACATATTATATATACACATACATATGTGTGTATATTCATTTGTGCTTGTTTATATATATAATATATATAAATATACTATATATACATATTATATATAGTGCTATGGATACTAAGATAAAAAGAAAAGCTTCCTCTCTTTCTCTCTTTCTCTCTCTCTCTCTCATTTTATCTCTCTCCCTCCCTCCCCTCTTCTCTCCCTCTCTCTCTCTTTCTATTTCTCATTTTTTTTCTCTCCCTCCCTCCCTTCTTCTTTCCTTCTCCCTTCCTCCCTTTCTCTCCCCCCTTTTCCCTCTCTCTCCCTTCCTCCCTCTTTCTGTCCTTCCCCCCTCCCTCTTTCTCTTTCTCTCCTTCCCTCCCTCCCTCTCTCCCTCCCTCTTTCTTTCTTTCTCTCTCTCCCTCCCTCCCTCCCCCTTCTCCCCCAACTTTCTCTCTCCTCTCTCTCCCTTTCTTCTTCTTTCCCTCTCCCTCTCTCTTTCTCCCTCCCCCTTCCCCTCTCTTTCCCCCTTCCTTTCTCCCTCCCTCCCCCTTTCTCCCTCTCCTCTCTCTCTTTCTTTCTTCTTCCCCCTCTCTCTCTCCCTCCCTCCCTCCTTTTCTCCCTCCCTTTCCTCCTCTCTCTCCCTTTCCCACTCTTTCTCCTCCCTTTTTCTCTCCCTCCTTCTCCCTTTCTCTCTTCCTTTCTCTCTCTCTCTCTCCTTCCCTCCCTCCCTCTCTTCCTATCCCTTTCTCTCTCTCTGACTCTGTCTCTGTATCTATCTGTCTCTCTTTCTTTCTCCCCACCCCACAAAACATTTCTATCCACACAGACCTTCATTCTCATCCTCCCACCCACACCTCCTGCAACTATAAGTTCCTTGAGGACAAAGACTGTTTTTCCTCCATGTCCCAAAATACCTGTTTTTTGATCAATAAAGACAAACAGGGGATTAGTTCTTAGAAAACAAATCAGGTTAATAAATGATCAGGAAACTATCAGGAAGATGAAAAAGGACCAAGGGGAAGAAGGGGAGCACAGGAAGAGGGCAAGAGGAAGCAGAAGAAAAGACTCCAAATCACAGAATCACATGATTTCAGGATTGGACAAAACTGCAGAAGCCATACAGTCCAACCCAGATTTCATCATCATCATGAATAATGGCTGAAGTTCTGTCTCTCTGCAACACTCTCTGCCATGGCTGTGGGACCAGATAAGATCTGTAATTAATTATTCAGATGCTTTACAGTGGCACATGAATGAATGAAGCGCTTCCCTAGCATCCTTTCAAACATTAGCCCGAGTCCACCTTTCAGTCAGGAGGATTTCATGATTTCTTCCAACTCCATTCAACAACACCTGATGGGAGGAAGCAAATGCAGGAACAGTCCTGGGTTGGGATTTGGCAAGGCACGATAATCATTATAAGGATGAAACAAGAGCTTTAAAAATAGAGGATTGGGCAGCTAGGTGGTGCAGTGGGTAGAGCACCAGCCCTGAAGTCAGGAGGACCTGAGTTCAAATCTGGCCTCAGACACTTAACACTCCCTAGCAGTGTGACCCTGGGCAAGTCACTTAACCTCAATTGCCTCAGCAAAAAAAAATAGAGCATCTTTTGGAGATGAACTGGTTCACCAAGGGGTAAAGATTGGAAATAGAAAAGAGCATGGACAGTGCAGAAGTGGATGATCTGAGCTGGTAGTGGGGAATGGAGGGACTGGCAGTTACAGTGAGGATATAATGGACAGTTAGGTGGGGGAAGTGAGAGGGAGGCAGTTCGGAACTTTAAATGTAACATTAATTTTCAAATTTTTAAAAGAACAAAAAATTGATTTTTAAAAAATTATAGTTAGGAAGAGTCAAGCCAAGAAAGAAAAAAAACATTAAAAGACAATGATCAGAGAAAGAAAATTCAGAGTTTTTTTTTATCATGGAAATGGAACACTTATGGGGATGGCAAGGTCATGGCTGTGGGCATTGCTGTGTGTAGGCTGGAGTGGAGACGTCAATAATGTGAATTAAGTAGTTTGAGGAACTGAGAGGTTTGAATTTTAAGGGAATATCAACAAGTATGCTAAATGAAAGATGGTCTCTACCTTCGAGGAACTTACATTTTAATGGGACAGGACAACCCATCAAAGGGTGGGAAGAGTGAAAAAGGATGGAAGTGTCCATTTCAGGGCAAACAGAAAAAGCCCAATGAGTCAGGTACAGTACCAGGTTAGAGATGAGCATGGCCAATCCAAGGTCTTCCTCAAGGTGGAAATAAGGGGCTTGGTATATACCAATCATCAGAGTCTAGTTTGACTGATAAATTTAGATTTTATGAAGTTCAAGGGAGGAGTGAGCGATGATGAAAGAAGAAGAATCTGGTAGTAATAATGAGAAAACTTTGTTTCTATGGTCCCTGGATAGTTTCCATGAGTTCAGAAGTCAGAATGGTGATCTACAGACCTTAGCTCTTAGAAAGTCAAGGTTTCCTAAAGTCAGTGAATTGGGCTTGACCAGTGGAAGTCTGACCCTCAACTACTCCTTTGGGGAGTCTTTCCCAACTCTAGACCCAGCTCTCCATCCACTGCCTCCTCACACTGTATTCACAAGCCATTCTGGTGGCAAAGTGGAGAGAGCACTAACCTTGGTGCCCAGAAGATGAGTCCCAATCCTGCTTCAGACATTATTGACTGTGTGACCCTAAACAAGTCACTTAACAACTCCCAGTGTGTTTCCTCATCTCTAAAACAGAGATAATAAAGAGTCCAATTTACGGGTCACTGGAGGGATCAAATGAGATAAGACATATCAAGTGCTTTGCAAACCTTGAAATACTCTAGAAATATGAGTTATATAAATGATATCTTTTCTCGTGCATTTCTTGCTTTTAGCAGTGGGGCTCTAGACAGGGAGTCCATCCACTGTAGGGCTCTGGGGAGCAGTTTATCCACAGAGTCAAGGGTTAGTGTAGCTCCAAGGAGAAAACATCTTTTATAATCAACATTACTTTCCCCCCTAAAGCCCCAACAACCTTTAGAAAGCCTCACTCCTTGATAGGTTATTATGGAAGTCCATTCCTACACGGCTTCAGAGTACCATTCTTCACACTACTGACGGCCGAGTGCAATAAAGCCCTGAGCCCTGGTAATGGGAGGCCAAGAAGATGGGCCAGTGGAGCATTTCCTCGATCTGCCCGGCCCCCTTTCCCTCAGTCTTTTTCATTTTACAGCCTCGTGGATGACACAGGGGGAATAAAACCAAACTGCTTCTCAGATGTGTAGACAGGAATAGTGAATGTTCCAGCATCTCGAGGCTTTTGCCAAGCATGGATGTCCAGCCCAATCAGAGAAGCTGCCTCTGTGCCTTAGATGTGTTAAATCCCCTCCAGAGTGATGCTTTTTTAAATCTTTTATTTTTGCATCTTCTTTATTTCCAAAAATATCCCTGGCCCCTCCTCCCATCTACCTAGAGATGCACATTTGATAGCATAAAAAGGTTTGGGGGATTTAAAATAAAATAAAAAAGGGGGGAAAGTAATTTAGTAAAAGTAATTGTATTAAGAGACAATCCTCAGATAATATAAATATAAAAAAGTAAGGAGCAGATAGCAGAGTTTACTGCATTTTAATGTGTTTACAAAACACATGCCAAAAAAAAAAATATATATATATATATATCTTCTCTCTATCATCCCTTTAAAACAAGAGTTCTTCATCTGGGTCCATGAACTTGGTGAGGAAAAAACTGCATTGGCATTTAATTTCCTTTGTTTTTACTCTAACCATTTTAAGACATGATTCTGTCTTTTTTTGTGTCAATCAATTTTTTTTAATTTTTTTAGACATTTTAATTTTTAAGACATGATTCTGAGAAAGGACCCTTGGGCTCCACCAGATTGCTTGCCATGATTCCAAAAAGGTGAAGTTCTCCAGCTTTAGATAGATGGAGTTCTATAATTGGGTCAGAAGAGCAGCTAGCTGGTCATTGACTAGGTGAAGATTGGCTATGTCCCTTGAGGCCTTCAAAAAAGATAAGCTTTGGGGCACCCAAGTGGGGCAGTGGAGATAGCACCAACATTGAGTTAGGAGGATCTGAGTTCAAATCCAACTTCAGACACTTACCACTTACTAATTGTGTGACCCTGAAGAAGTCATTTAACCCTGATTCCTGCAAAACAAAAAAAAAAAAAGGCTAAGCCTGGAAAATGTGAGTTTTAAACAGTTATATTGTACCCAGCAGGAAACAGAGACATACATTTTCTATGGATAGTGTAGGCCTGAGGATGGCCTATGTGGATGACTAATAGTGTAAGAGGAAAAGAATATTAATGAAGAAAGAAGTGATTGAACATGGCAACTAATTGGATACGTGGGCAGGGTGGGAGGAAGGTGAGAGACAAAGATGACACCTAAATTCATATTGGAAGACGAGTTCAAATTCTGGTTTTGCCACTTAATACAACCTCAGGATCTCAGTTTCCTTATCTTTAAAATCTTTAAAATCCTGTAAGCCTAAATTCTCCCACCTACATCATTCCCCAAAAGTGTCTATTCAGCTTTTGCTTACCCCTAGCTGAGGAGGAAACTTATTCCACCCTGAGGTCCCCAGTCCACTGGATAGCGCTCACTATTAAGAAATTTCTCTTTTCATTAAGTGTATATATGACTACCCACAACTTCCTCCCATTGTTCTAGTTTGGTTTATTCCCCCCTTTTGGAGAATCAAGAATAATAAGTCTCATCTCTCTTCCCTATGATAACCTGTCAAAAACCTGAGGAGAATTGTCACATACTCCCTAAGACTTCTCTTTACCCAACTAAAGACTCATTTTCCCAGTTGTTCTCTCTCTAGACGAGTGGGGACCTTAATCTAGCCCCCAGCTTCTTAAATATGGTTTGCTGTCCCATTATGGAGTCTCATAATTGAATGTGAATGAATATGATTTATTATCCGTAAATTTTGGGTTGTTTTCCTATTTTATATACCTATGTATATAAAAATAAAAATCTGTATATCCAGTCATGTAAAAATTGTATATTTATTTTATATATCTATATGCCAGTAGTTACAAAACAAATTCTTGGATGGAAAGGGAGGGGTTGCAAGTGGGAAAAGTTTAAGAAGCCTGGTTTAGCCCAATCTCCATTGCTCTACAGAAGAAGAGGAAAATGATTTCCAACAATGGACCATGGTTTGCTAACGTCCCCCAAGTAACAAGTGACTGAGTCAGAATTCCAATCCAGGTTCTTCTAAATTCAATCCACTTTTCACTGTATTCTACCCTCCTCCAAAGGGGACTCGAGCACAGAACCAGGCAGGTGCCAGGTGCTTCCTTAGTATTCAGTAATGCTTAATGAGCAGCAGTGGGTCCTCAGAATAAACATGACTTACAATTATTCAGACCTTCAGCAAAAGATTTCCAGCCTAGTTTAGAGAGGCTAAGTAAATCCATCACGTAAGTAGGTCTTTTTTTTCCCTTAACCCTAGAAATTATTAGGGGGCATATTTCAATTTCCACAACTCTTCTTGCCTCCAGAGAAGTTCCTCGCCAAAGGGAATCCATTGGGTTCTTGTTCCCTCCCTCGATCCTGGCAGTTCAGCCTTGATGCATGGAAGTCAGCCAGCTGTCCAAGCCCCAATGGAACTGGGAACACAAGGGAAGTAAAGGGAGACAGAGATGATGCAGCAAAGGGGCCAGGAGCATTCTGAGGGATGAGAAGGAGCTTGCTTTCTTCTGCTGACAATGGACAAGGATAATGACAGTCAACAGCTGGCTTTAATCATCCTCTCAGCTCAGGAACCAGCTGTAAAGAATAAGGAGTCCATCAGGCAACTAGCCAGAAAGTCAGAAGAGAGTGGTTTGGGCTAAGGTGACATATTAATAAGACAACATGTTCCCAGATTCAAGGTAGTCAATATTTAAAGCTTAAACTTATTAAGCCTACCTAGGAGATCCCCGGCAAACTCCTCAGGTCTCATTTCACTGCAGTTACCAAATGAGAGGAGATAAAAGAGGTCAGAAAATACCATCATATGGCCATAATCTTCCCCATCTGCTGACCTCCAGAGCAGATGTTTGTCCTCTAACCGATGGTCAGACAAAAGGTCAAACATGAGCATGAAGAGGAAGCAATCTCCCCTAAATTAAGGATCCCAGGAGTTAGAGCTAGAAAGGATTTCAGTTAGTATAGACTAGTTCTTCCATTTTACAGATAAGAAAATTACACAGAGAAGTTTCCTTACACCCAGTAAATAGAACTAAAATTGGTCCCCAGGTCGTATTTCTATTGAGTCATTTATTCAGGAACTGATCAATTATCTGCACTAGTGCCAACCTTGCCCTAACCCACTTCCCTTTCCCCCATGGACTTTCTCCTCCAAGCTGTCCATACCATCCTTAGTGCTCCCAGTTTCTTATACAGAAGTCTGCCCAACTGATCCATCAATTCCTCCATCCTCTTAGCTGGCCATTGAGGATAAATCGGAGAGACAACGTGCTATGGGAAACGGGGATGGGCATGGAGTCGGGAGAGTTCAAAGCTTGCCTTGGACACTCACCAACCACAGCATTCTCTATCCCAATAATTACTGCTCATAAACACACATCTCAATACAGGCATATATTATTACATGTAACAAATATAGAGTATTGATTCATCTAGGTGACACAGTGGATAAAGCACTGGGTCCGGAGTCAAAAAGAACCGAGTTCAGATTCGGCCTCAGACACTTACAAGCTATATGATCCTGGGCAAGCCATTAATCTCTGCCCACATAAAAGTAGAGAAAGAAATGACAAACCGCTCTAGTATCTCTGCCAAGAAAACCCCATGGACAGTATTAAAAAAAAATACTGAAAGATATAACATCAAAAGATGAAGCTTTCAGATCAGAAGAGTCTGGCATGCTATGATCCATGGGATCATAAAGAGACATGATAATAATAATAAGAATTTGTAATATGTAACAATAACTGATAATAAGCATATATGATAAGTGATATGTTATATAGGATATATACAATATGGATATAATATAATTGGCATATATCATTACTAATGGTAATAAGCATGTAAAACAATATAGATTATTATATGATAACTGTATATTAATATGTGGATAGAGTGGATAGAGCACCAGCCCTGAAGTCAGGAGAACCTAAGTTCAAATCTGGCTTCAGACATTTAATACTTTCTAGCTGTGTGACCCTGGGCAAGTCTCAATTGCCTCAGCAAAAATAATAATAACAATAATATATGGATATAAATTATATGAGTTGATTATAATTAATAATAAGCATAAATGATATTTAACTATATTGAATAAGAATATATGTATATATAATGACATAATAGACTTGTAATTCATAAGCATATATAACAATATGCATGTAATAATATAAATATATAATAATTGATTACAATAATCAATTGGTACTGAGGTCATACTTCTCCTGAGTCATTTACTCGGGAATTGATCAATTATCTGCACTGGTATCAACCCTTGCCCTAACCTACCTTTCCTTTCCCTCATGGACTTTCTCCTCCAAGCTGTCCATACCATCCATAGTGCTCCCAATTTCCCTATGTCTTATGTCTTATGATCCTTCAGTTCCTCCATCCACTTAGCTGGCCACTGAGGACAAATCGGAGAGATAACGTGCACTTTGGACTTGTGAAGCACTTTACAAATAGCATCTTATTTCTTCCTGATAACAATCCTGGGAAATAGGTCCTATTACAATCCCAATTTTACAGATGGGGTTAAGTGGCTTGTCATTTTTTAGCCTATGATTTCTTTGATATAGGGATTTCTCCATGAGGGAAATCCCTTTATCAATACAGATCTGCAGCTGTTTTTCTGTGTTTAGCCTTAAAGAGTTACGCTAGGAGATTTAGGGATTTGCCCAGAGTCACACAACCATCATGTGCTGGAGCTAGGACTTGGGCTCTGGTCTTCCTAATGCTAAGGCTGGCCTTCTATCCATAAAGACAAGCTACTTCTTTAAATGTTGTAAGCATTATCATTATTAGGACCAGCCTCAAATGTTTCCCGTGGTTTTCTGAGTCCCAGTATTGGCTTAAAGTTGCCCTAGTAGTTGGCAAAGATGATGCTATTAAAAACAGGACACCTTCTTTCCACTGTTCACAAAATATGCCAATTTATTTCTTCTCTCAAATCAATAACATTAGCCCAAGGCAACCAAGAAATTATGCAGAGTGGGATGAATGCAATAATGAAATTACAGATGCCATTTCAAAGGTATGCCTGATCAATAATAAATAACATGGTGCTAGTATTTTAATCAGCATTGTGTTCTCTGGGTGGGAAAAGAAAAGCAAACAAACAGAAAAATCTGCTATTAGGGACGCCAAACTTCTGGCTTCAAATGTACTCTCCCTGCCAATCCTCCCTCCCCAGGCTCCTTCTCAAATAAGGGGTGTACTGGTAAATGATTAATCCCACATGGGTGGGATCCATCAGAATGGCATGTACACAGGACTCACTTTTCAGTTTAATTTGCATAACATTTTCTTAAGTCTAGAGTGAACAAAACAATAAATCAAGCCTAGATTTATAGCTTAGCTGATTTCCAAGATGTAAATGCTAGCACTGAAAATTTAATAATTGGGTTATCTAAAGCTGCTTTTAGTTGGCTCTGAGTCACCCCCATGGGGATCAGCTCTAGGTCCAAGCCCTTTTATTAGTCATCTCACCCTCTCTTTTGAAACAGTCATTTTGAAGGCAGAGAGGCTCAAAAATCACAGAATCTTGGGGTTGATGGGACCTCAGATCAAAATTTACCTTCCTTCCTCCTGTTTCTCGCCCTGCCCCTTGGGGTGATCAGGAGAGTATCCAGTACAGAATATACAAGATAGTAAAGGGGATTGAGATTGTCATAAAGATCCAGCTGAAGGAACTGGGAGTGTTTAGTCTAAAAAAGAGATTTCAAGGGTTATGGAAAATGTTCACCACCTTAAGGCATTTGAACTTGAGAGCTGTTATAAAGATGATATTAATGGTTCTTAAGCTGGGGTCCCATGAGTTTTTTAAGTGTATAATAACTGCATTTCAATATAATTGGCTTCCTTTGTAGTTCTGTATGTTTTATTTCATGCATTTTAAAAAGCTCTTTTTAAATTTTAATAATGATTTTTTCTCCCCAATTACATGTAAAAACAATTTTTAACATTTGTGGTTTTTTTAATTTTTAATTTTCAAATTCTAGCCCTCCCACTCTTCCCTCTCCCTTCTGTGAGATGGTAAGCAATTTGATATAGGTTATACATGTGCAATGATGTGAAACATTTCCATACTAGATATAAGATATGATTCTGAGAAGAGGTCCATAAGTTTACCAGACTGCCTGCCAAAGGGGTCTAGGACACAGAAAACATTAAGAACCCCTGGACCAAGATATTTCTTTCTGAGGTTCCTGCTAGCTCAGAGATAAAGAGATTCTGCTTAATTATTGGATTCCCTAAAGATGCAAGGAAAAGCAGGAGAGCTGTTCCAACATGGAGACTACCTGAAAAGTATTCCCCCTAAAAATATTTGGGAAATCATTGGATTTCCAGAATTGATATGATGAAAGGGTTCACTGCGCCTGTGTGTTGCTGCTAAGAGACTTTCTGAAGAAGGAAGGAGCTTAGTTATCTCTCAGAAAAGTCTGTTCCTGATTTAAGAGTGGAAGGAAAGCTCATAATTTCTACCTGTAGTCCGTGCCATTTGGAAAGCAAAGCAAGCAGAGCCGAGCTCACCCAAGAAGGGCAAAAGTGATCAAAAAGGAAATTGATCACTGCTAGAAATCCAACAGCTAAGGGGACAAATATATAAGAAACTACCAAATGTCTTAAGTTTTAGTTTTTTTTTAACTTCCCTAATCTGGACAATGGTCCCTTTGGGGACCATGCTGCTGATAACAGAGTGAAATCTCCAAATATTTCTGGGAGAAGTATCCCTCCTCCCATCTCCTGCTCTGCTCTATGAGCTCTCTTTTGTTCTATCACCAAGGTAAGCCACACTACCCACAATTTGGAAGAGCTAACTTGAATTCAGCAAAGGTACAGGAGTCTCAATCCCCACCAAGATATCAGGACTCCTACAAAAGTCAGGATTTGAGCTGAGGCTTGATGGGAGCTAAGTGATGGAGGTGAGGGGACAGGACATCTATCTTACAGCATTTTTTCCTATTTATATTTTTCCTCTTCAAATTCCTTGAACACTTTGTGCCATCTCTCCTTTGCACTTCTGTGATTGCAGAATCATAAATTTATAACTGGAAAGACCTTAATGTCACCTAATCCACACGCCCCCTCATTTTTACAAATGAAGAAACTGAGGTCCAGAGAAGTGATTTGACAAGGTCATACAGACAATAAATAGCACTCTTAGTTCAGTATTCTTTGCACTGTATTGCTTGCCTTACTATATTCAATCCATGCACACATCACCTGCCCTCTTTCCAGCTCTAGAGGATGAGATCTTAAAGGCAGGTATTGTTTTTTTGTTGCTTTCTCTGTATGTTGGTGTGCCTTGCACATAGAATGTGTTTAATAAATGTTTGTTGAAATAATGTGCTTATTGTTCATTGAGATATATGCAATGACAAAAATAACATAAATACAGGGGAAATAGATAGATACATATCCTGTCCCCTCATCTTCATCTCTTAGCTTCTATGGCTCCCATCAAACCTCAGCTCAAGTCCTAACTTTTGCAGGAGTCCTTTCCCAAGTGTCTTACCTGATAGTGAGTCCCCTTCCCAGATTGCCTTCCATCTATTCTGTATATATCTTGTCCATACCAATTGACACACATGTTGTCTTCCTCCTTTGGATGGAAGCTCCTTGAGGACAGGGGCTGTTTTTGCTCTCTTCGTATCCTTAGAACTTAGCATAGTGCCTTAACACTGTTTGACAAACTAATGTGTTTCATGACTAGTTTTGGCTAAGGAAATAAATGATATAACCCTTCAATGCATTTCTCTATGAATATGGGAAGACCACAAGTTAAAAAAACATTGCAGATGCCCTCAGATATTGTCACTAAACGGTTAGTTAACAAATTACTTTGATTCCTTACCAAGGAGGGTTTAATATGGTAAAAGAGTATATGATCATCCAGTCAATAAACATTAATTAAGCACTTACTATTATGCCAGGCACTTTACTAAGCTCAGAGAATTAAAAAAAAGGAAAAAGTACCTGCCCTCAAGGAGCTTACAAACTAATGCAAACAAATGAAAAATGCAAGCAAATATATAAAAAACAAACTATATACAGAATAAAGAGGAGACAATTAACAGAAGGAAGCTACTGGAATTAAGAGGGGCATTCATAACATAAGATATTACATTTACAAGAAGAGACATCCAGTCTAACTTTTTAATTTTATTAGATAAGGAAACTGAGACCCTGAGAGGATAAGTGAGATATAAGATCATATAAGTAATAAGTGGCAGAATCAGGATAAGAACCCAGGTTCTATGACTCCAAATCTGGTATAGTTTCTGCTGCCATGTAAATGAATCTTGGAAGAAATAAGAGAGAAAGACAAAAATGAAATACTCCTTACCTGCATTCTACCTTCCACCTCTGTACATCAGCCTGTCTGGCTTCCTATATTCCGCCTCTGTATTCATTCCCACCAGGGTAACCAGGAACCCTTGATGGATGACAATCCACACTTTGAGCCCAAGGGATTCAACAAGGATTCATGATCCCAGAAAATAAATCTCCCTAGGAGGATGCTCAGCATTTGCTCATGAAATTGCTAGTTGGGCTGGCACTCTGCTCCCCTGGGGGACATCTAGAAAAAGGAAACCTTAAATTGTTATGATGCATTTGGAATTTGGACAGTAGTGGTTTCAAATGTTTATTTCATTAATGCTTCTGGGAGCCCATCAGAAAAGCATTAGCATTTCTTTTTGTTTAGAGGGAAAAAAACTGTTGAGATGAGGACTTTTCCAAACCACTGACAGAACCATAGACCCAGCCAGAATGTGCTAAGAAGCATCCCAAAGGGGAACACCCGAGAAATGGACAGATAAAGACAAAAAATCTAGAGAGACATTGGAGCCCTATAGGGAGATGATTCCTGGTCTATCAACCAGAGCTTCTAGAACCAACAAGTTCAATTCAACAGACATATGTTAAATATTTACTATGCAAAGGGCATTATGGTAGGTACTAGGAGACAGACAAAAATTAAACAGCCCTTACCCTCAAAGATCCTACCTTTTACTGGGATTGGGAGGAGTCAAAGAATGGTATATAAATGGAAAAGTAAATTCAAAATGTGTAATTTCCAGAAAAAGGATACTATTGAGAAACAAGGATAAGCTTCCTTAAGGAATTGTCACTGCAATAGAATTTTAGGGGAAGCAGAAGTAAGGAGGAGCAAAGGAGACCAGAAGAGGTCAAGAAGATATAATGACCATCAGAAGAGATCCATATCAGGAAAACCCAAGAATCAGCAAGTATCTATTCTCTATGGATATGGGGAGGAGGAGAGTCCACAGTGTCACATAATTAAGAAAAATCAAAAGGATGAGAAAAAAGGACATTTAAAAGATCATGAATTGGGGCAGCTAGGTGGCGCAGTGGATAGAGCACCAGCCCTGAAGTCAGGAGGACCTGAGTTCAAATCTGGTCTCAGACACGTAACATTCCCTAGCTTGTGACCCTGGGCAAGTCACTTAACCCCAATTGCCTCAGCAAAAAAAAAAAAAAAAGATCATGGATAAACATGGAACTCTAGATTGAATACACATAACTCAGATCCATTGCAGAAGTGGACTGAGCTTTTAAAAAGTAGGGGGAGAAGAAATGGGACACTTACAAGTGGCAAATCAGTCAATTGGCAAGTATTGGGTTGGGAGGAAATATGAACTGGGAGGCAATATCCAGAACCACATCATATATTTCTACTCCAGTTCCTTAAACACAGAACCCAGTCATGAGTAACTAGCTGAGACTTGATGAACACAGAACCCTAGAATCTTAAAGTTAGAAGGGATGCTCTGGGACTATCTAATTCAAACTCTTGTATACCACCCCCATAAACAGTCAATCAACCTCTGCTTAAAGACCTCCAGGGAGGGGGAAAGCATCTATCTCTGGAACTAGTGATACTACATTTCACTTTTTGGATAGCTCTCAATGTCAGAAAGTTTTTTCTCTCACATCAACACTATTGCAGCTTCGGACACCCCACCTCATTAAATCAAATTATATAAATCTAATCCCACTTCCAGGTGGCAGCCCTATAAGTAATTGAAGATGCTTATCATGTACAACTTCAGTCTTTTCTTAGCGAGGCAAAACATTCCCAGGCCTTTTAACTGATCTTCATATAGCAGGAATTCAAAATTCCTCACCATTCTTGTCATGGATGGATGGGCATACATAGGGATGGATAGTTGGATGGATAGATAGATAGATAGATAGATAGATAGATAGATAGATAGATAGATAGATAGATAGATAGATAGATGGATGGATAGATAGATGGATAGATGGATGGATGGATGGATGGATGGATGGATGGATGGATGGATGGATGGATGGATGGATGGATGGGTGGATGGATGGAAGGAAGGAAAGATTGACAAATGATTTGAATTGGTGTTGGGAAAAAGTAAGCCATGATATGTCCCATCTCCCTCTCTGATCATCCAAGCCTCGAAAAAACCTTAAGAGAAGGGAGAAAAGCAGAGAGAAAGCAGATGAAAGGGATTTGGGGTGGGATGAATTGGGCAATGATCCACATTATTCATTAAAAAAAACCTGCTATTAGGGAAGGGGGGAGCACATCTTGGGCTTAAGAACTTCAAAATTTCCTGTCAACACTGATCAAATTTCCAGGATAAATACTCTATGTCCACAGCTCTTGGGTTCCCCCTATTGTGAATTCTGAGGAATGTTTAGAATCCATGTTTTTCATCTACTTCAAGTATTTAAAGGTCCATCTTGAGGAAGAAGAATCAGTATTTTTTTTTTTTGCTTAGTTCCAGAGGGCACCAGTAGTTAGAAAGTCCAATTGCAGATTTTATATAAGAAGAAAAAAAATCTTACAATTAGAGTTGTTCAAAAGCGGGCTGAGGGATTCCCTCTCATTGGAGGTGTTCAAGCATGGATTGAATGATGACTTATCAGGTGTCTTGTAAAGGGAATCCTTTTTCACTGAGAGTTTGGGCCAGCTGGCCTGGAGAGCAACCAGGCACTATGAAGGGAGTGCTGGAACTGCAGCCAGAAGACCAAGGTTCAAATTCTGTTTCTGCTCCTTCTTGCTCGTATAGCCTTAGACAAATAATTTCACATCTTTATAACTCTCATTTTCCTCATCTGTAAAATGAAGAGGTCTGAATATATGGTCCCTTGAGTTCTTTCCAGCTCAGTCTATGATTAAAAATGGAAGTAGCTTTATTATACCCCTGTGGGCCACTAGATCATATATATTCATAAATCCAGAAAGATCCCAGGGGCCATCTAGTCCAGTGCTCCCATTTTACAAATGAGAAAGGTGAGATCTAGAGAGACTAAACAACTCCCAACATCACACAGGTAGAAAAAATCAGAGGAAGGATTTTAATCTAGATCTTCTCATTCCATGCTATTGTTCTTTCCATAGAATCTACCTCCCATCACTCTCCTCTCCTACTAAGGACAATTTGATTTCCATCCTTAATATGAGAGTGACAGAATTACATCTCTCCATCTTAAGAAACAGGAAGTTTTCAGATCCCAATAGCACATTCTTTAATTAGTCTTTATTCAGCATAGAAAAAGCCCTTGAGAGGGGAGACACCAGAGAGAAGTAGAGTCACTCATACATATATCATAGATTTGGATAGAGTTTGAATTCCTTTTCTGGTGTTACCTACGTAACTTTTAAAAACCGAGCAAGAAATCAGCAATTACTAACCTTTCCAGGTCCTTTCTTAATTAAAGAGCCTTCTCTCTAAGAATATCTCCCATTTATCCTGTCTATACTTTTTTTGGTACGGAGTTTTGTGAATGTTGTCTCCACTGAAAAGATTGAATTGATCTTGTATCTTATTTATCTTATTTACAAGTTATTGATTTTGTCCTGTAACTCCTGAAGTCATGATTCTTTGTCTCTGAACTTAGCCCAGAAATTCAGCTGATTGGTAATATATTGAGTTTAAAAATCCAGCTCTCCTGCTAATTATTGATATATTCCTGCCTCAAGAAATTTCGCTGACCTTAAGAGATACATGTGGACTCAAGGGAGTCATGTGTAATATCCTTACACCACCAAGCTATCCTTCAAGGCTGTCTGGTTTGCTACCTTGCACCTGGACTCAAACAATGAGCATTTTTTAATCTCAGAAGAGAAGAAGGGGGGTTGTTGTTAGCCCCATTTACCAAACTTCTAATCAGTCGTGTGGTTCCCTGCACCTCAGCTTTGCAACCAAATGTGTCCCCAATCCAATGATGTCATCTACTCTGTTCTCCCCAAAACCTATAAAAGAGGAGCAGTCTACTCAGGGTCTTTGAGGTAGAAGAAGACAAATCATTGACCTATTTATTGACAGACAGATGCCCCTGTTAATAAATGAGAAATGCACCTCAAGTTTTGTTAGATTTCATAGTCTAGAAATCTAGATTTATACCACCAACATTAACTGATGAGCTTCTTAAGAGCAGTATTTTGTGGTCATGTCAAAGTCTGATGCACAGTGAATACTTAATAAATGCTTGTTGCCTTCTCTGCTAAAGGGGTTTTGAAAATAGGGTCTTTATTTATTTATTATTATATTTATATAATATTTATTTGTTATTTATATTATTTACATTATATTATATTATATTATATTATGTTATGTTATGTTATGTTATGTTATATTTATTAAAGACCCCTTTGGAAAGGGGTCTTTAAAATGATTAGGTTGGACTAGATAATCTCTAAGTTTCCTTCCAATTCTGAACTCTCTGATCCTATGAGGGAGTAAAAAAATAAAAACCAGGGGTAGCTAGGTGTCACAGTGGATAGAGCACCAGCCCTGAAGTCAGGAGGACCTGAGTTCAAATTTGGTCTCAGACACTTAACACTTCCTAGCTGTGTGACCCTGGGCAAGTCACTTAACCCCAATTGCCTCAGCAAAAATAAATAAAAAACAAAATATGGTATTTCTTTTTAGATGCTAATCAATCAACAAACATTTATTTAAGCATTTATTATCTGCCAAGCCTTGGGGCAAGCACTGAAGCTACAAATGCAAAAGTAATATAATCCCTGTGCTCAAGAAGCTTATATTCTACTGGGGATGGAGATGGGAGGTGGATATAACATCATCACAGATAAATACAGTATATTTTTAAAGTAATAAATAAAAAGTGATGGTGGGGGAAGGAACTAACACCTAATCCAGGGCTACTTAAGCTCCTTTGGCTCATGGATCCTCTTTGACAAATCTGATGAAGCTCTTCTTAATATAAGGTTTTTAAATGATTAAAGGAGATGCTGAAGTTCAGTTAGAGGTCAAAAAATATAAAGATGTAATAATTTTCCCAATCAACTTCATGGATTGCCTGACAAGAGGATCTGTGAGGAGCAAGTTGAGAATCCCTTCTGGCAGATCCCTTCCAGAGTCAGATGCTTTATTCATTTTTTTTTTGTTCTGAAATTCACCAAAAAAAAGTGAGTGGGAAGAGTCCCCAGTCTAACCTCCCCACTGATTTTATTCCAAAATGTAATTCTGTGCTTGATTTCCCCAATGATGAAATAGAGCAAAATTAAACCTGGACATAGAAACCAGCTGGCACAAGGCCTGAGTAGACAAGCAAAGGTGACTCTCACTCAGGCGTCCCCAGGCACAGGCCATTACTGAAGGCTCATCCACCATCCATCAGGCACTACAGAGATGGAGAAGCAGTTTGCTTAAGTGGAAGAAATTTTAAGTAGTTTGTCAAGTGGAGAAGCTCAGACAAAAGGCAAAGAATTAAAATTATTATTAACTCTCCCACCACAAGCTGTGCTCTAGGGCGCCATAACTAGCAAATGGCTCAAAGAATCTCAGAACTGGAGGGACCAAGGAAGCCGACCCATCTAGGTTTGCTAGACCTGAGCAAAAATCTCTCTTACAAGTTTCCTAACATATGGTCTTAGTAAGTCTTTGCCTGAAGGCCTCCAGTGATGGGGTGTCCTCTATTTTCTGAAGCAGCCCCATTCCACTCTGGAAATTGGTTCTAATTGTTAAAGGTTTTTTTTTTCTTTTCATTCAATAAATCATTTATTAATTTATTAAACATTTACTCTATCCCAGGTATTGAATATATAATGAAAATAAACAAAATAAATCTTATTTGTAAGGAATTTAAGTAGATATAGTGTAAATGTAAATAGATACAGTATAAATATATAAGAAAATACAATATAAATAGGAAAATAATCAATAGAATAATAGTATTTCTAGACATTAAATGTAGAGATAGAGAAAATAGATTAGAGAGAGAATGTAGAGATGATAGAGATGAGATCTAGATAAAGGTAGGTATAATTATAGATGATAGAGATAGAAAGAGATAATTTTTGTATATAGATATAAATATAGAAGAGGGCAGCTAGGTGGTGCCATAGTGCACAGAGCACTGGGATTAGAGTCAGGAAGATTCACCTTCCCAAGTTCAAATCCAGCCTCAGGAACTAACTAACTGTTTGGCCCTGGGCAAGTCACTTCACCCTGTTTGCCTCAGTTTCCTCATTGGTAAAATGATCTGGACAAGAAAATGGCAGATCACTCAAGTATCTCTGCCAAGAAAACCCCAAATGGGGTCACGAAGAATCAGACACAATTGAAACAATCCAACAATATAAATATAAATTATAAAGATAGGGATAAATATAGAGGTATATCTTTGCATCCCATGAAGTTTGGCAAAGGTAGCACTTAATAAATGCTGATTAATTGATTGACTATAAAGTTTTAAAGTTTGCAAAAAAAAGTTTTGCAGCTGATTGAATATAAGCTTTAAAGTTTGTTAAAAAAAAAAAAACTTTTCATATATTATCTCATTTAAGCCTCACAACAACTCTGGGAGATAGATGCAATTATGTATTATACCCACTTTACAGATGAGGAAACTGAGGCTGACAGAGGATATAAATGAATATCTTATAAAGTTATTAAGGCATTATTTGAACTTGGGTCTTCCCATCTCCAGGTCCAACATTCTATCCATTATACAACCTAATGGTGAATTAACTGGCTGGCTGATCCTTCTTTTCCCAATGCTTCCTAATAAAAATGTGATCCCTCTTGGTCTTAGTCCAACCTTCAAGAGAAGAGTGGATTTCATACCTTCATCCAGAGAATAGTCCACATTTGTATCAATATAGCACTGATAGAGCACATTTAGGTTTGCAAAGTGCTTCACATATTAAGTCATTTGATGACCCTGGCTGGGTTCAAGTTGTTTCCAGTTGAGATTTTTTGTTCTTTCTCTCCAATTAAACTAGCTCATGAGGCTCTGGTGGTTGTCTTCTCAGGCTCTTTCATCAGCCCCCGTGGAGCCAGGAACAAGCTCTACAGAGCACAGTTTGAGTAAATATGTCTCAAAATGAGCAAGGGAACAGATGAGCAAACAGAGCAAAAAGATGCTAGAACCAGCAGCGCTGAAGTCAGGCCCATTGGGGGATGGCTTAGCTGAGACCTGGTCCTGTCTGCCCACAGGAGACACAGTTTGGAGGCAGTTGCTCCCAGAAGCAGAGTCTGTGGTCACACATCTTAATACAGCCAGAAGGCAACCTCTGCACTGACTGCTCCGCTCTGCCTTGAAGTCTGGGAAGATTGCCTCCCATCCTTCCCCTGTCCAAGGGCCCCTGCTTCTCAGGCCCAACTTGTTCCTCAGCCCAAGATTCCGACTGGCTGGACCACTCAGAACCCCAGCCACCAAGCTAAGTTCCCAGGGACAGTCCAGTCATTCTCTAACAGCTTGGGGGAATCCAACATCTTTCAAATCAAATTGTAACTCTAAGTTAATTATAGCTATATATTTATCCAGAAACATATGACAAAGCTGTCAGAGTCCATTAATAACTGAGCATTTGTACGTGAAAAGAAAAGGGCAGAAAAGGAAAATCATAAATAAGCAACAAACCCGGAGGAGGGAGAAGATTACAAATGAGGGGAAACTGGTCAGGGGTGGGATAATAATCCACACCTGAGAACTACCTCTCTCAACACACACACACACACACACACACACACACACACACACACACAGAGAGAGGAAGAGAGAGACAGAGAGAGACAGAAAGAAAAAAGAGGAGAGACAGACAGAGACAGAGAAACAGAGAGATAGAGACAGAGAGACAGAGACAAAGATAAAAACAGAGACAGAGAGACAGAGCAAGAGACAGGGACAGACAGACAGAGAGGTGGGGGGAGGCATGACTTCCCAGCTTAAAGTGAATAGCCTGAGGCAGCTAGATAGTATAATGGCTAGAGAATCAGGAAGACTTGAATTCAAATCCAACCTCAGACATTCACTAGCCTGCCACTTTGCCTCAGTTTCCTCAACTGACAAATGGGAAGGATTATAGCATCTACCTCCCAAGTTAGTTGTGAGGATTAAATGGAGATCATCATAAAATACTTGGCACATAGTAGGCTCTATATAAATGCTTATTCCCGCCTTCAAGGCCTGGCTATCTACCATTAATCAAAGTCTCCAGTCACACATTTCCTCTTACAAATGCATCCTTCTATTCTCCAGCAATGTCTCCAACAAAAGGGAGTCCATTAAATAGACAGGAGTGTACCTAACAACGTTCAATTCCCCCCCCCCCCCAGCACCAGCAGCAGCCGGAGCAACACTGGAGATTGTACTAAACTAATCAAATCTTTGCAGATAAAATGTACTTTTGCAACATGGTCCCTATCTTCCATAACAAAAGGAGTCTTCAATTTTCAGTATCTCCCACAAAAATTATGATGGCGAGGGGAAGATATACTATAATAATTGCTTGGAAGCTATTGTTCATTCTTTTTCTTTTTCCTTTTTTTTCCTGAGGCAATTGGGGTTAAGTGACCTGCCCAAGGTCACACATAGCTATGAAGCATTAAGTGTCTGAGGTCAAATTTGAACTCAGGTCCTCCTGACTTCAGGGCTGGTGCTCTAACCACTGCACCATCCAGCTGCCTTATATTGTTCATTATTAATGTTCTGTATTCTGTCAATGAATGAATGAAGAATTCATTAAGCCCTTAATAGGGGTGAAGCCCTGTGCTTAGAACTTGGGGTACAAAGTAAAACAGCTCCTGACCTCAGGGAGCTCACATTCTAACTGAAAGACAGCACATCTAGAAGGTTTGGGCTACAAATCAGAGAGAAAAGTCCCATGGTCTTTAGGATGTGGGAACAAAGCAGAAAGTAATATATCTCATATTTAATGTAATTTCCTCTGATAAAATCACATCCATTTATTATGTTGAAACATAAGTCAGTGCTAAGTAAGGGCTTTAGTGACAAGAAGTTGTCTTCATGGGGTCTTCAATAGATGCATCTGTAGCATGTGCAGGATTGCAGCTTCCTAAGGGGATGGCTACTAGCCCTGGTATTCCCGAGGTTCTTTGGCTCAGGGTACTGGAATGGCTCTATCAGGTTATGATATCTATGTCTATGAGGTAAAATAAAGGCTGTGGAGAACTGCCAATATATGCTATCCAATATCCAATATTCAATCCAATCCAACCCAATATATCCAATATTCAATAGGCCCTGATATCTTTAGTGCTTGTATAGGAACTGGAGACCATTTTGCTTACATGCAGAAATTTAGAAGCGAATCATAAACTCATCAATAATCAATCAACAAATATTTATTAATCATCACCTATGTGCCAGGCACTGGGCTAGGTGCTGGGATTATAAAGATAAAAATGTAGTAATCTCTGCCCCCAATGAGTTTATATTCTAGTGAAGTTCCTATTCTGGAGTTTCTAAAGTGAGGAAAAATGAGCAAAAGTTATGATTTTATTTATGATTTTTATGATAATTATATACTATATATTATAATATAATATATATGTATTATATATATTATATTATAATATATTACATATTATGTATATATTATAATTGTAAAGCAGCCACAGTGGCAGGCACATAGTAAATGGTATGTAAATTGTTATCTATTATGACTAATATTTGTTTTTTTATTAAAGTTTTTTATTTTCAAAACATATGCACGGATAATTTTTCAACATGAACTCTTACAAAACTTTGTGTTCCAATTTTCCCCCCTTCTTCCTACCCTTTACCCTAGATGGAAAGTAATCCAATATATATATTAAACATAGTAAAAATATATGTTAAATCTAATATATGCATACATATTTGTACAATTATCTTGCTGCACAAGAAAAATCAGATTAAAAAAAAAGAAATGAGTAAGAAAACAAAATGCAAGAGAACAACAACGAAAGAGTCAGAATGTTATGTGGTGATCCACACTCAGTCCCCATAGTTCTCTCTCTGGGTGTAGATGGCTCCCTTCATCACAAGATCATTGGAACTGGCCTGAATCATCTCATTGTTGGAAAGACATGATTAATATTTGTAAAGCACTTAGCACATTATATAGCACACACCAGGTGCCTAATAAGTGCTTATTTTCCTCCTTTTAATCTTGTCTAGTGGAGAAGTTCCAAGATCAGACCCAATCCTTGTAAAATCCTTGTAAAAAATCTCGGACCACGGGTGATACTGGCTTGTAGGCAGGATTCTTTCAGCTTGGGATTCTATTTCCATAGACTCTTTAGGAAGAAAAGAGTGAACATAGGAGGGAGACCTATGGATTATCATCCCCCACACCACCACCATGCAGAAGATTCAAGGACAAAGTATCTGAGTAATTGCACCAAACTTCAGGGATTCAACTATGGAGACTGGTTGACTTTATTATTTAGAAACTAAGAAATCCATTCACTTTATCCTATCCAGGTTAATGCCTTTCATTTCCACAGCTGGCCAAGGGAGAAATTGCTCTTGTCCTTGGGGAAGGTGAACTCCAGCCAGCATGTTGGTCTATGATTTATCAGGGTGGAAAAACTTCTCTTTCTTTACATGTCAACTGTAGCAGGAGTTAGTCCTGGGGAGATGCCTGTCAAGGAACAAGTCACGCTGCCCAATTTTTAAGTAATGACATTGTTGTACATGTGATGCTTTGGTGAAAGTTTATGGGGAAGACTGGATAGACCCCACTCTAATCTTCTTCTATCCTTGCCATCCCCACCTTTTCTCCTAATATAGGTTTCCTTTATTTTCTTTTTTCATTAAAGCTTTTTATTTTCAAAACATATGCATGGATAATTTTTCAACATTGACTGTTGCAAAATCTTGTGCTCCAAATTTTCCCCCTTTCCCCCATCCTCTCCCCTAGATGGCAAGAAATTCAAAATATGTTAAACATGTTAAAAAATATATGTTAAATCCAATATATGCATATATATTGTACAATTATCTTGCTGCACAAGAAAAAATCATATCAAAAAAGAAAAATGAGAAAGAAAACAAAATGCCAGGAAACAATAACAAAAAGAGTGAAAATGCTATGTTGTGATCCACACTCAGTTCCCAGAGTCCTCTCTCTGGGTGTAGATGGCTCTCTTCATCACAAGATCATTGGAAAAGACTGAATCATCTCACTGCTGAAAAGAGCCAAATCCATCATAGTTGATGATCATATAATCTTGTTGTTGCTGTGTATAATGTTCCCTTGGTTCTACTCACTTCACTCAGCATCAGTTCACATAAGTCTCCCCAAACCTTTCTAAAATCATCCTGCTGATTGTTTCTTATAGAACAATAATATTCCATAACATTCATATACCATAACTTAATCAGCAATTCTCCAATTGATGGGCTCAGTTTCCAGTTTCTAGCCACTACAAAAAGGGTTGCCACAAAAGTTCTTGCACATGTGAGTCCCTTTCCCTCCTTTAAGATCTCTTTGGGATATAAGCCCAATAGAAACACTGCTGGGTCAAAGGGCATGCACAGTTTGATAACTTTTTGAGCATAGTTTCAAATTGTTCTATAGAATGGTTGCATCAGTTCACAACTCCACCAACAATGTATTAGTGTCCCAGTTTTCCCACATTCCCTCCAACATTCGTCATTATCTTTTCCTGTCATCTTAGCCAATTTGAAAGGTATGTGGTGGAATTGTCTAAATTTGAATTTCTCTGATCAATAGTGATTTAGAGCAGTTTTTCAAAAAAACTAGAAATGGTTTCGATTTCTTTATTTGAAAATTGAAATTTCATTTATCAGTTGAAAAATGGTTTGAATTCTTATAAATTTGAGTTAATTCTCCATATATTTGAGAAATGAGACCTTCATCAGAACCCTTGAATGTAAAAATGTTTTCCCAATCTATTGCTTCCATTCTAATCTCATCTGCATTAGGATTTTTTGTATAAAAACTTTTTAACTTAATATGATCAAAATTATCTATTTTGTGTTCAATAACAAACTCCAGTTCTTCTTTGGCCACAAATTCCTTCCTTCTCCACAGATCTGAGAGGTTTCTCTCTCCTTTGTCTTCTAATTTGCTTATCATATCACTCTTTATGTCTAAATCATCAATCAATTTCAACCTTATTTTGGTATACCGTGTTAGGTGTGGTTCAAGACCCAGTTTCTGCCATACTAGTTTCCAATTTCCCCGGAAGTTTTTGCCAAATAGTGAGTTCTTATCCCAAAAGCTGGGCTCTTTGGGTTTGTCAAACATTAGATTACTATAGTTTTTGACTATTTTGTCCTGTGAACTTTCCACTGATCAACTGCTCTATTTTTCAGTCAGTACTACCAAATGGTTTTGATGACCCCTGCTTTATAATAAAGTTTTAGGTCTGGCACAGCTAGGCCACCTTCATTGGCATTTTTTTTCATTAATTCCCTTGAAATTCTTGATGCTCTTCCAGATGAACTTTGTTGTTATTTTTTCTAGATCTGTAAACTAATTCCTTGGGAGTGATTGGTATTAATAAGTAGATTAATTTAGGTATTGCCTTTTTTATTATATTCACTAGGCCTACCCATGAGCACTTGATATTTTTCCAGTTAATTAGATATGACTTTATTTGTGTGTAGTTGTGTTCATATAGTTCCTGACTTTGCCTTGGCAGATAGACTCCCCAAAATTTTATATTATCAATAGCTGGTTTCATTTATTTTGATCCTGCCACAGAAAAAGTAAAGAATTGAGGGTCAGAAGACCTGTGTTCAAATCCTTGTCAGATGATTACTGGTTGTCACCTAAGAGGAGTCGATTCAGCTTTCTCAGCTACATTTCCTCATGCACAATGAGAATATTGGATGGGATTACCTCTGAGGTCCCTTCCCCTCACTCTGTGGTCCTCTCCTGTTTTCTGTCTGTGGGATCTTGGATAAATCATTCACTCTTCTGGGGCTCAGTCACCTCCTCTGGCTAAAAAAGGGTTTAACCCTCTGCATATACCCCTAATCCCCAGTATTGTCTGGAACAGGGAGAGAGGGCAGCCGAAATAGAAATGACAAACAGCCCTTCTCTCTCCTCTCTCTTTCTTTCCTTTTCTCCTTCTCTCTCTTTTCCCTCTCCTCTCTTCTCTTCTCTCCTCTTCTCTTCTCCATCCATTTTTTCTCTCCTCATCCATCAGTCTCCTCTCTGTGTCTCTCTTTCTGTCTCATCTCAATCTCTCTAACTCCATCCATTCATCTCTCTATGTCTCTGTTTTTCTCTCTATCTCTTTCTGTCTCTCTCCCTTTCTCTTTCTTTTATTTCATTTCCCATTTCTCCTCTTTTCTTCTCTTCTCTTCCCTCCCTCCCTCCTCTTTTTCTCTCCCTCTTTCAGCTCTCCCTTCCTCTCTTCCCCCTCCTTGTTTCCCCCTCCTCTCCTTTCTTCCCCCTCTCTTTTTCTCCTTCCTTTCCTCCCTCCCTCCCTTCCTCTCTCTCTCTTTCTCTCTCTTCCTCTCTCCCTCTCTTCTTTTCCCCTTCTCTCTCCTCCTTTTTTCCTCTCTTCTCCTCTTCTCTCTCTTTCTCTACATCTTCTATCTCTCTCCACCCATTGCCCTCTTCTCTCTCCCTGTTCCTCTGTGACTTTGTCTCTTTTTGAATCTTTGCCTCTCTGTCCCCCTATTCATCTCCCTTTTCTGTCTCTATCTCTGTATCTCTGTTTTTCTGTCTCTTAATCTCTCTCTGTGTATGTCTTTCTGTCTGTCTCTGTCTCTGTTTCTGTCTCTGTCTTCATCTCTCTCTTTCTCTGTCTCTCTCTCTCTCTGTCTCTCTCTCTGTCTCTCTGTCTCTCTCTGTCTCTCTCTCTCTGTCTCTGTCTCTCTGTCTCTTTCTCTCTCTGTGTGTCTCTCTGTCTCTCTGTCTCTCTGTCTCTCTCTCTCTCTCTCCCCCCACCATACCTCTTCCTCTAGCCAGTGGAGTCTTGCTTAGAGAGGACTCCTTCTCTCTCATGAATCTTGGACCAAGGGCTGTCAGAAACCTTTTATGAGCAAACATTAAATTTTATTTTTCAACTAAATGGCTAAATCAAGAAGAACATGACTCCTCTGGCTGGGGTTCTGTCTGAAGGTTGAGTCTGGCACATGAAGCAGAAATGCCAGGTGGACATTTTCTCCTTTGAAAGTTGCTGAGTGTTTCCCTAGGGCTACCTGGAGGGGGGAGGGGGAGGGGGAGAAGAAGGGAGGGGTGGCTGGGAAGATGTAGACAAGAAAGCTCAGCCAGCTGTCCAGCTGTGTGAGGACAGTGACATCTTCTGGATCATGAGCTTGAAACTTCAACCCACGACTTTCCCATACCTGAGAATCAAAGTCTAGCTTCTTCCCAGTTTATTGAAGAGAAGGGAGATATAAAGAAATAGAAATAGAGAGAGACTGAGGCAAAGGCACAGAGAGGGAAAGATAGACACAGAGACAGAGACAGACAGAGGGAGAGAGACAGAGAGAGAGAGACAGAGAGAGAGAGACAGAGAGTAAATGTAAGATAATATGAAAGAAAATTCTCTAGCAATGGCAGGGGTTAGGAAAGATACTATAGAATTTTCTGTATCTGTAGAAGACAAATTCTGAGTCATAGAAAGCCAAGGAAACTCGTGATGAGGAAGGCAAGCACTGAGGCATGTGGGGTAGCCAGTGGCCCTAATCCACAAGTTTGGAGCCTCCAGCTTAATCTCCTTCATCTAAAGTGAAAAAGAACAGACTTGTTTTTATGAGGTCATAGAAGAGAGAAAGCCCAAGACCTTTTCTTACTTAGAGCTTTCTTCTCACCAGATGCTATCGGGAAAGAATTCAAATGAAGAAAAAGCAGAATGGATGGGTAGGATGACAAGGCTCGGATTGGCCAATGTTTGTTGGAGGGTGTCCAATTCTGGCTCTGTAGGAAGTCAAAGAGGTTGTCATGGTTAGCACACTGGAACCCGTTACAGAATGTCTATCCCGGCTCCGGTATCTGTCCATGGTACTTTCATTATCCATCATCCCAGTTCCCCTAGCTCCTCTACATGGGAGATACCATCAGAGGCACTTGGGTGCCAGTGAAATTGTAAAACAGAGTATTTTCTTTTGCTCCTGGAGGTAATAGGGAACTATTGGAGTTTATTGAATAGGAGTATCACTTGATCAGACCTGCACTTTAGGGACATCACTTTGACATCTGAGTGGAAGATAAATAAAAGTGAGGAGAGACTGGGGCAAAAAAAAATGCAGGTTAACATGTAGTGGATTTCCTGCCATCTAGGGGAAGGGAGGGGACTAGGGGGGAAAAATTTTTAACGGAAAACTTTGTAAGGGTCAATGTTGAAGAATTACCCATACATATGTTTTGCAAATAAAAAGTTTTAATTTTTAAAAAAAAGCAGGTTTTTAATGTCAGGAAAAATCTAGTGGCTTCCACCCCAGAATTGGATATTCTGCTCCGTTCTGCCTGCCCAGATCCTCTAAAAACTCCATGGCCTGGTCCCACCAAGGCAGACTCATGGGATGTAGAGGACTATGTCCAGCCACCTCTCACCTTTCCTCTCTTTTCCATGTTGAATTTGGAAAAGGGCAAAGAAATCCAATCTGAATTAGGCAGAACAAATGTTACTTGTTTCCCACCAGAGCCCCGTCTGCCCCAGTCCCCTCCAAAAGCTTGCAGCCGGGGATAAACTCAGCCCAAAACAATGCTCCTGACACACTGTGACCTTTAACAGCCCCGGCTGCTAGGCAGGCTTAGACAGCCATCTCTGTCATATCAAAATGACATTTACTCCTGCATTCAGAGCTCTGTTCCCATCTGTGTTCATCTCCCAGGATCCTTTGTGTCTCTGAATGTTTTAAAGAGTTCTTTGCAATTCACTATTAGAAAGTTCTTAGTGCCCAGAATCCTAGGCTCCATTAGTCAATAAACAGTCATTGCTACAGATCATCTTGCCCATATCTCTGTCTTCAGAAAACAATAGCATTTCCATAAAGTCCATCACCATTAATAGTGATGTCATCTGAAAAGTTCCAAAAATCCCCAGTCTCCCTCACATCTAAACCTTTGTAGCCAGAAGGGACTTTAAAGCTTTCATCTAGTCCAGCCTTTTAATTTTATAGTTCAGGAACCTAAGGCTCAGAAGAAGAAAGGATTTGACCAAAATCACTAGTAAGTATAACTTTGAGCCAAACCTAGAGCAAGGCAGAGAGCTGGTGCCCTAGAGCACCACACTTGGAATCGTCTTCCTGAGTTCAAATCTATACTTAATCACTTCACTTTTGCCTCAGTTTCCTCAACTGTAAAATGAGCCGGAGAAGAAAATGGCAAACCATTATCTTTACAAAGATAGCTCCAAAAATGGGGTCACATGACAAAACAGCAATAAATGGGCAGTTAATTGAAAACCCAAGATTCACATCTTCCTGGACTCTCCCTCAAATCCACCACAGTGCAAACAATTACACAGTGTCAGATTTGGAAGGGATCTTAGCTGCCATTTAGTCAATACATTGAAATCAGTTAGGAAGAACCAATGTTTAAATTTTCAGTGTGACCATTTATACCTTAGAAATTAACAAAATGGGGGCAGTTAGGTGATGTTGGTTATAACAATAGCACTTCAGGGGCAGCTAGGTGGTGCAGTGGATAGAGCACCAGCCCTTTAGTCAGGAGGATCTGAGTTCAAATCTGGTCTCAGACACTCAACATTCCCTAGCTGTGTGACCCTGGGCAAGTCACTTAACCCCAATTGCCTCAGCAAAAAGAAAAAAATTAACAAAATACTACAAAGCAGGATTTGATTTATTGCTTTGTTGCTTGTGTATACTTTAAATAGTGATAGAAAATGTTAATAAGGCATATTAGACTTTCAAATGTGTTATGACAACATTTTTCCTCCCAGAATCAATTGTTAAACATTTGCTGGTACACTCTTGAGAAAAAAAATGAAAGAAAAAATATTTTTTAACATCCAAAAAATGAGGAATCCTCAATAGTCATCTAGCCTTTGCCTGAAGACTTCAAATGAGATGGAAAATCCACTACTTTGCATAGAACTTTCCAATATATCCCCCACAAGCCAAGGTCTCCTACTGCGCCAGGGACCATCGCCAGTCATCCTCGGCACTTGACAAGTTGTCTTGCCACTGGACGCAGATGACCTTGAAGGAGAGAGTAAGGTTGCTGACTTTGCACAGAGCTCCCTCACTTAAATCTAATTCACTTGCAAGTCAAAATATCTGTTATCTTCCTCTTTGAGAAGGAAGGACAAACAACAATTCTCCACCCAGATGCTAAAAATTTGTTCTAAAGCACAGATCTGACCACGTTTCCCCATCACTTCTCTATTCAATAAAAATCCCTTTGTTTCCTGTTATCTCTAGGAGCAAAAATAAACTGTTTGCCTTTTAAAGTCCTTCACAGCCTGGCCCCAACCTATCTTTATAGACTTATTTTATATCACTCCTCCTCCTGCCCTTGGTGGTACAATGAAAGGAGCCCTCCTCTCTGTCCTTCATTCACAGGGAAAGGAGAGAAAGGGTAGGAAGTGGTTGGACACAAATCTCTTCCATCGTGTTTTATATCCATGAGTCTGGCTGAGGTAAGAAGTGAACTTTTGTTGGGGCTAGCTCATGGAGCACTCTAGAGCATCTGGAGAGAGAATAACTCCTGCAATTCTGGCATGGAAGCTAGTTTTTCCCTAGAACTAAGTATTCTTGCCCCCATCTCTCCTCACTTTTCCTTATCCTCCCTTTAGGTATCAGAGTGATTTTCCTAAAATGCAGGTCCAATAGGTATGACTACAGAACCTAAGGCATGGAAAATCTGCGTAGTTAGTTAGCTAAGGAATATAGGAACCCCACAGAGAGCTAATCTGGCCATCCAACCTTAAAACCATCACCCAGAGTCCCTCTACAGTATGATATTATAGAATCATGTCAATGTTATAATAATATTGGAATATATTGATATTATATTATGATGTTATGATTTATAATATATATAATGAAATATGATATAATATAATGATGCTTTGTAATATGTGATATATACTGCAGTTAATAAAAAAGGAAGTCCCTGCCCTCAAGGAGCTTACAATCTAAAGAGGGAGACAACAGATAAAAGAGAACAGAAAAGGGCAGGGAGGACACCCAAGAGCATCTTGTTTCATGCAGTTGAAATTTTTCACAAAATTCCTGTGAGGTTTGTAGGAGATGGGGAAATTGACAAGGACCTGATGGCAGATAACCTGAGCCAGAAAGAGTTTAATTTAGTTCAGATCTGTCTTGGATACTTATTAGCTATGTGACTCTGTCACTTCACTTGTTTGCCTCAGTTTCCCCATCTATAAAATAGGAATAATAATATTTCTCACCCTACGGGGTTGTGAGACAATAATTGTAAAGAATTTAGAACCATACCTGACACCTAGTAAGTGCATTATTATTATTATTAACAAAATATACATAATATTATCTATTATGTGTTATTATTGTCTTGATTTCCTCTCCTTAGAGATAAGCTGGAGATCATTCTGAAAAGGATAACCAGCAAAGAAAGCATTGAGTCCATTGCACATAGGGATCACAGAGTCAATCAACACTGAAAGTTCATCTCAGAGGCCATTCAGTCTGATTCTCTACCAAAGAAATCCTGATTATATTGTATCACAAAAAGCTAGCCATTTGTCTCTTCCTGAAGACCTCTGATAAGGGGGAGCCCACCCTTCTCAATGCAGCTAATTTTCCTTCTGAACAACTCTCCAGATTGGGAAGTATTTCCATAGATAAAGGTTATATTGGCTTCCATCTAACCACTGTCCATAGCTCTTTATTCTGCCTGATTGTTGAAGGGAACTAAGGGTGTCCAGCCTGGGAAAAAACTTGTGAAAGAAGGGCTACAACATGACAGCTGTCTTCATATACTTGAAAAGCTGCAATGAGAAGGCTTGATTTGTCTGGCCCCAGAGGGTAGCAGGGATAGTGGGTAGAAGGTATAAAAAGACTGCCCAAAAGTGGACTGAGCTACCTAAAGATTGAGGTTTCCCTTGCTAGAGGTCATCAACCAAAGACAGGATGACCCTTTATCAGTCATGCTATGATTGAGAACTCTTCCCAAATCTGAGTTGTATGAGATAACCTTGAATAACTCTTCCAACTATTTGATTCTGGGATTCTGAGAAAGCTTTTGGATGACAGTTTTCCTTGACAAGGTGGGGAAAATGCTGACCGATTCAGCTCCGACACCTTCTAATTATATGCACATCTGTTAAAATTAAAGCAATTAATTCAGGAAGGGACACGTTTCATGTGTAGTAAGTGTACTTTTTTTTAATTATACATCCATCTTCCAGATCAATTTCCAGCTCATTTGGCCACTCGTTTATGTGTAAATAATTACCCCCTGAATATACATATTTAATTCCTCAGCAATTGATAGCCAGCTCTCCCATCCAGGTTGCTTTAGCCGTGTTCTTTCAAAAGTGTCTTCACAGGGGGCAAGGTAATGTCAAGGCCTAGGGATAAAATTAGTCAATGCATTCCAAATAATTGGAATTTCAGGATTTTTTTTATTCTTTGGGCACTACTTTTGGTCAAGGTGGAAAGTAATTATATTTCTAATAACGCTTTCTTTTTCTTTCCTTTGGGGAGGAAATCTAGACAGCCTGGACATTTCTGACCTACTTCAACATCTTCCCAGAATGCTAACCACCCTAGTACCTTTTTTCTGATTTTGTCTGTATTCTGATTCCTTAACAGACAAAGAAAATATTGCTTCTTGGGGCCTGGTAGATGTGAAAACTGGAGACAGAAAGGAATAAGGATAGTGGGTTCTGGGAGGCCAAACTTTCCACATGCTTTTACTTTTATCCCATTGTAGCATCGTAGGTGCTAAATATGTCTTTGTTGTCTTGACTTAGCATAGGTGCATGTCCTAGGTCAGAAGACCTAGATTTGAATCCCACTTCTGACATTTTTTTAATTTTTAACTTTGGGAACGTTCCCTTCTCTCTGAGTTTGGGTCCTCATCTGTAAAATGGGAATATAATAATACCTGAAGTACCTACCTCAAAAGGGATGTAGGTGGCTCAGTGGATAGAGCAACAGCCCTGAAGTCAGGAGGACCTGAGTTCAAATCTGGTCTCAGACACTTCCTAGCTGTGTGACCCTGGGTAAGTCACTTAACTCCAATTGCCTCAGCAAAAAGCATTAAAAAAAAGGATGTAGGATCATATATTTGAAAAAGGAAGGAACCTTAGGACATCTAGTTCTCTCTTCACCCTCCATAAAGGAGGTGAGGGGTAAGTGTCACCCCCAAATGATGATGATGATACTAGTAACTTCTAATGTGTATGCAGGAAAGTTTACAAAGTACTTCCCATTACCTCAGAGGCCAGCTAGTCCCATTTGATAAAGGAGGAAGCTGATGCTCAGGGAAATTAAATGACTTGCTGAAGATCACACAGGGGGAAAAAATAGCCAAGTCAGTATTCAAGCCCAGGGTTCTCCGACTCCAAATCTAGCCCTCTTCCGACTGCATATGGCAACCCTGTTTAGATGGGAAATAGGCATAATTACCCCCACTTTATGGAAGAGTCCTAAGCATCATGCCTGAGGGCACAGAGATAATAAATGTGAGCCAGGAAATATTTTCTTTCCCAGGTCATCAGAAGTGGCAAGGGAAAGGAACAGCAAGAACTCTGAATGTATGGCTACATCTAGGAAGTCCTAAAATATATATATATATATACATATATATATATATATGTATATATATATACATATATATATATATTATATCTATATAAAATATATATTGTATATTTTATATATATACATTATATATATAAAATATACATTATATATTTTATATATAGGTATAAAATATATATATATATATATATTTATATATATTTGGCAGAGGAAAGAGTATTTAGTTTATCAGCTCCCAGGAGGAGGATTCAGGGAAGGTGCAGGCTTGTATATGTATGATGTGTCTGCATGGACTCCTGGGTGTGTTTGTATGCCCCCCCTGATGATCACCATTCAGGGTGACACAGGGGCCCCTCTTGATAAATGCCTTTCTTCTATATCCCGAAGGAAAACGGGGCCATAACTAATGATTCTGTCATAGGAATCCCATTGCCACAGCACGGATTGGAAGTCTCCACAGGAGTAGAATGATTTATTTACTGTTCCTTTCCTCTGGAGCTTGGCCCGAGCTGTTCTCAGCAAAATTTTCTGACAGGCCCTTGCGGGTGATACACCTCCTGGAGGGAGCCCATAACTTTACAGGCCCCTTATGCAAGGAAGTCCATTCAGCTCCTGTCCCATTGCCAATAGGTTGGAGAGGATCCTAAAAATAACAGCATGTGTTGGGTAGGAGCACAAAACCATGCAGAAATCCTCATAAATTCAAGTACCTTTCTCTATTCTCCTATATCCCAAACTGACAAGCTCAGTTATCTTTCCTCATTCTCAGATGCTTCTCTTCCATGTCATAGATTCATACCATCTGAGATCAGGAGACTCCCCATAAGTCAAGGATGCCATTGATTCAGATATTTCCTCCCATTGTCACCATTCATGCATGTTCATCCCATACCACTCTCATCCATGCTGCTGTGGGGCCATCTGACATGATGGAGACCAATCATTTTCTCCTGACACTCTAAGGGCACCCCAAATTTACCAGTTGTCCCTTATTCTTGCTAGGTGACAGGTCTGCCTCTTTTTCCATCATCTGTTTATTTAATGAAATTCTTTTTTTCTTGGCAGTTCCCTATTTGTCATGTGAGTGTAGGCTGCTCCAACTTTCCACGCCCTGCAAGCCACAGCAGGGACTTTCATGTGACAGCAATAGAAAGTGAAGTCCAGAGAGGAGCCATAAACCAGGACTAAAAAGGAAATTAGAGATCATCAAAGCTAGCTCCTTCATCTTTTTTTTATTAAAACTTTTTATTTGCAAAACATATGTATGGGTAATTCCTCAGCATTAACCCTTACAAAGCTTTCTGTTACAAATTTTTCCCCTCTACTCCCCACCCCTCCCCTAGATGGCAGGATATCCACTACATGTTAATTATGTTAAAATACTTAAGAAATAGAATATATGTATACTTATTTCCACACATTTTTGTGCAGGAGAAATCGTATCTATAAGAAAGAATAATCTGATAAAGGAAATACAATACAAGCAAACATCAATAAAGAACATGAAAATGTTATGCTGTGGTCCATATTTCATATCCCTCTCTCTGGGCGTATATGGCTTTCTTCAGTGAACAATTGGAATTGGTTTGAAGCTTTTCATTGTTGGAGAGAGCCATGTCCATCAGAACTGATCCTCATATAGTCTTGTTGTTGCCGTGAATAATGATCTCCTGGTTCTGCTCACTTCACTCACCATCAGTTCATGCAAGTCTCTCCAGGCCTCTCTGAAATCATCCTTCTGGTCATTTCTCACAGTAGCTCCTTCATCTTACAGATGAGGAAACTGAGGCACAAAAATTTGTACAGGGTCACATAGGTAGAAATGACTTTCTAAGAACATAGAGATAATAAGTCATAAAGGGTTGTTTTGGAGATGGGTTAGGTTGGTGGCATAGTGGAGAGAGAGGCAGACAATTGTCATTGAACTGATATTTTCATGACAAAATGTAAAGATAAAAATAATAACGATAATGATAACTGCTCTCTTGTTCAGAATCCCTTATCTTTTACAAAGAGTTTTCCAAAGGAGGCATAGTAGCACAGTGAAAAGAACACTTTCTCTAAAAGCACAGGCTATTGTTAGGTTGTTTTTCAGTTGTGACCTCACTTGAGTTTTCTTAGCAAAGATTGGGGGGGGTTGCCATTTTCTTCTCCAACTTATTTTGGGGAAACTGAGGCAAACAGGGTTAAGTGATTTGCCCAGGATTACACAACTAAAATTTGAGGTCAGATATAAGTATCAGATTTAGTAGTCAGATCTAAGTATCTGAGATCAGATTTGAACTCATCAGGATGAGTCTTCCTGACTCCAAGACCAGTACTCTGTGCACTCAGCTGTCCTCTCACCCACAACTTTTATAGCCTTTGAGAGTTGATGGCCTGGGACACTGAGAGATTAAATGACTTGCTAAGATCATATGACTAGTTTGTATCAGAGGGAAGATTTGAACTCAGCTCTTTCTGAATCAAAGGATGTCCCTCTTCCTCTAAGCCACACTGACTTTCACAACACAAATGGGATAGTAGATGAAAAAAGACTTTTAAAAGCATAAAATGTGTTGCAATTATATCATTATTCACAAAAGAGTCAATAAAACTGTGAATTTTCATTTCTCATAGGCCTGATTAACCTGGAATATGTTATTATAGAACCTCATTAACATGGGAATATGTAGGGCTCAGAGAATCTGAAATAGAAAATCAGCCATATTTCTGCTAATAAAGCATTTTGAAGGTCAGTTTATCTACATCCACATTATTGATGTCTCCCCTTCCCCCATACCTCCACATAAGGCACTATCCCTCCAACTACAAGCCTAAATCAAGGAATATATCTGTGTTAAGGAGCTCAAAGACAGACAGATAAACGAAAAAAAGAAAAAACCCAATAGAGAGAGATCTGACAAAGTTAGATGGATTTTCTCTTTTTATGTTTGTTTAGAATTATACTTTATTTAAACATTCATTTTTTTAATTTTGAGTTCCAAATTCTCTCCCTCCTTCCAGCTCCTACCCACCATTGAGAAGGCAATATGATATCAGTTATACCTGTAAAGTCATGCAAAATACATTTCCATATTAGCATGTTGCAGGGGGAGCAAGAAAAATTAAGTGAAAAAAAAGCAAGTCTGTTTAATCTACTCAGAGTTCAATTCTTATCTCTCAAGAAGTAGATAAGATTTTTCAATTTAAGACCTCTGGGGCAGCTGGATGGCACAGTAGATAGAGCACCAGCCCTGAAGTCAGGAGGACCTGAGTTCAAATCTGGTCTCAGACACTTAACATTTCCTAGCTGTGTGACCCTGGGCAAGTCACTTAACTCCGATTGCCTCAAAAAAAAAGGTATTAAAAAGACTGAGGGAGTGGAGGGGGGTGCCTTACATGTCTGCTAGTAAGTATTTAACAACTGGGAGAGTAGCATTTTCTACATCACTTTCTTCAGATTAGACAATCAACAAAACAATAAATCAAGCCCTGATTTGTAGCATTTCTCAATTTCCAAAATGTAAATGCTTACACTTAAAATATAACCATTCCAGTGGGCTGCCACAGACTCCTGACTCCCTTTAATCGAAGATCTCTAAGTAGAGGCTGGAGTACTATATTGCCCTGTGTTATGTATAGGTTTGTCACTCAGATGTCCCCAGGACAGTGATCATCGAGTCAGGAATGTTAGTTTGGGGCAGGGACGGAGAGGAGGATCCTGGGATTGCATTGAGTATTCTAGCAATCTGGAGAATTGGTGAGCACCTTGTGAGCCTGTAAGCTGCATCTTTGTAGCACCTTCTATTTTGCCCACTCTAAGCAGCCAGCTCAGCCACAAAGCCCCATTTCTCTCAGCAGCAGATTCCCACTCAGCCTACCACAAGATTTCCTCCTGTGTATATTTGGACAGCTCCCAAACAAGGCTCACTGATCAGAAAGGTAAAGAAAGAGGAGGTGAGACAGCAGCCCAGAAGGATACCAAGGATGCAAATGGACTGACCACTTCCCCAAGTAACACAGGGTCAGAGGATCCTGGATCTGGAAGGAGATGAGACCACCAGATCATCTCCTTTGCCAGTCATCCATCTCTTCATTGAGATCCTTAAGAAACTGTAATTAAACAGGAGAACATAATAAGCAAAACAGAAAAGTGTAAAATCTACAGCAATTTAAAAGTGGGAGAAATCACTTCTCTCTGGAAAGGATCAGAGAAGGCTTCATGGAGAGAGTGGCATTTGAGCTGGACTTTAAAGGATGAGATTTCAATCAGTAGATATATTGAGGTGAGAGACAGGGGTATGCTGATAAATGTTTAACAAGTAACTCTGAAAACTCATGGATGTACCTTTCAGTTTAACTGGCATTATTCACATTTTCTCAATCATTTTCTTAAGTCTATTCAATCAACAATACAATAAATCAATCCTGGTTTGTAGCATTTGCTGATTTCCAAGTTATAAATGCTCACTTTAAAAATTTAATAATCAGCTCTTGAGGCAATATACCCCTGATCAGAGGGAAGAATTTCTAGGGATGGGGAATAGCTGGTGTCTACCTTTCAGCCAATTCTCAATTGTGACTCCAAGAAGCTGTAGCATACACAACAGGTACATTCTTGTAAAGCATCTCAACCAAAGGGCTAACTGAAGGGTCTCAAATCAATTGATTAATTAGCAGGATTTTCATGCATTTGAAGACTTCCAGTGGAGGAATGGATGTGTGAAAACAAGTTATTCTTTTTTTTTTTTTTTTTTTTTTTTTTTTGCTTTTTGCTGAGGCAATTGGGGTTAAGTGACTTGCCCAGGGTCACACACCTAGGAAGTGTCTGAGACCAGATTTGAACTCAGATCCTCCTGACTTCAGGGCTGGTGCTCTATCCACTGCACCACCTAGCTGCCCCTTGAAAACAAGTTATTCTAATGATCATGAACGTAGTTGAAGCAGGTCCTGTGGAGTGCTTAGAGCTTGGTCAGATATCAAAGACACCAAAGTCACCCACTGCATCCAGGGCCATTGCCAATAGTCCTGATTTTTGTCCTGTCACCAGATTTTGATGACTCTGAAAGAGAGATTAAGGCTGATGAATTTGTTTCCCTTAAATTCGATTCATATAAAATCAAGACATAAGAAGAACTTATCAAAACAAAGGATAAACAACAACAAAAGGTATGTGAAAAAAAACATGGAGGTAGAAAAGTATGAGGATTTGTCTCTGTGGAATAAGAAGTAATTCATTTTGACCAGCGCATGACCAGAATGCATGGAAGGGAGGAGTATGGAGGAGATAGTCTCAAAGGTCTCTGATAGTTCCAATTAATATAATCCTTTGACACTGAGGGAAAGCATGTTCGCTGTAACAATCCTGTAAGGCAGATACAATTATGTCCAGAAACTAATAGTGTTGCTCATGCTGAATTCCTGATTATGAGACAGGGCTGAAAAGGCAGAATCAGAGAATCCCAGATTAGGAGCCCTGGAAGGGACCTTGGAGGTCATCCACTGCAACATCCTCATTTTACAGATGAGGAAACTGAGGACTAAACGCCAAATAATTTGCTCAAAACCACCCAGGAGACAAAGTAGCAATTCTAATGCAAATCTCCTTAAAAATCATACGACACAGCAGAAACAGATGCTGAAACAGTGGAAAGTCTTGAATGCCAACTGATGAAATTTAGACTTCTTTGATGAGGAGCCATTGAAAGTGTCCAAGTAGAGCTTTCAGGGAGTTTCACTAAAATAAGGATGCTCACCTTTCTAATTCAGCAAGATTTGATGTCAGCTTCCAAGATTTTTAGGCAAGAAAACTCCAAAACAATGACTTTTGTAGGATGTGCCAGTATCACTACTAGCCCTTAACAAAGGATGGGAATTATTATTGAGCTTTGCCTGGTAAAGGCAGCAGCAAGAGCTCTCAAATTTGATTATATCGAGCCTCTAACTGGATAAATAGCATACGAGCCCCACTGGACTAATCCCATTAAGAGCAGAGAGAGATCTACTTTGAAGACATTCATGAATGCAAAATCACCCCTCTGGCAGCTAGCACCTCGAGCTGGGGATACAGATGCTTTTTTTAACCCATAAGTAAGAGGTGGCTTTGTTTCAGAAGCATTTAAAATAATCTCAGGGGCCCTGAATTCTATGGTAGCACAGTAGCTTTTCCTTACTCCATGAGAATAACTAAAATGTCTTAAAAACACTGGCTTTGTCATTAGAGTACTGGATTCAAATCCCACCTTTGAGACTCAACTATCTGTGGCTTTTAGGAAGTCATAACTTTCCTGGGCCTCTATAAAACAAGGTGGTTGGACTAAGGTACTTCCCATTTCTTTTTTTTTTTTTTAGCAAATATGTGATTTTAATTATTATAATCTCACTCTCAACTCAATGGAATTTAGCCAGAAATGGTCCTGCTATTATTGTTTTAATTAAGGTGTTATTATCTTCATTTTTAAAATTTTTTTCAATAGTATTTTATTTTGCAAATACATGTAAAAATAGTTTTCAACATTCATTTTTTTTTGCTGAGGCAATTGGAGTTAAGTGATTTGCCCAGGGTCACACAGCTAGGAAGCATTAAGTGTCTGAGACCAGATTTGAACTCAGGTCCTCCTGATTTCAGGGCTGGTACTCTATCCACTATGCCACGTAACTGCCCCCTCAATATTCATTTTTGTAAGGTTTTGTGTTCCAAGTTTTTCTCCCTCCTCCCCTCACCTCCTCCCTCCCCAAGACAGCAAGTAATCTGACATAGGTTAACTATGTGAAAACATATTCCTATATTTGTCATGTTGTGTCAGAAAAATCAGACCAAAAAAGAAAAAAAAGAGCAAATAAAAAGTAAAAATGCTATGCTTCTATTCACATTCAGTCTCCATTGTTCTCTTTCTGCATGAGGATGGCATTTTCCAACCCTGGTCCTTTGAAATTGTCTTGAATCATCATAGTGTTAAGAAGAGCCAAGTCCATCACAGTTGATCATCCCATAATTTTGTTGTTACCATGTACCGTATTCTCTTAGCTCTGCTTGATTCACTCAAAATCAGTTCAAGTAAATCTTTCCAGGCTTTTCTGAAATCATTTCTTATAGAAATTCTCATCATTTCTTATAGAACAATAATATTCCATGACATTCATGTACCATGACTTATTCAGCCATTCTCCAACTGATGGGCATCCTCTCAGTTTCTAGTTCCTTGCAACTACAAAAAGGGCTGCTACAAACATCTTTGCACATGGGGTCTTTTTCCCTCTCTTATGATCTCTTTGGGATATGGACCCAGGAGTGACACTGCTGCATCAAAGGGACATACAGTGCTATAGCCCTTTGGGTATAGTTCCAAAATGCTCTCCAGAATGATTGGATCATTTCACAACTCCACTAAGAATGCATTAGTGTCCCAGTTTTCCTGCACCCCCCACCCCAAATTTTCCTGTTATCTTCACCAATCTAAGAAGTGTGAAGTGGATAGCTCTCATTTCTAAACCTAATCTTCATCTGTCCATTCCCCCATAGCTGTGACAGAGATCATATAATCCCAGACCTTCAGTGTGCACAAGGACTTCAGAGACAATCATAACAATTCTATATTTTCTTGGTTGGTTGTTGTCCTTCCTTCTCAAAGACCAAAATGGCATCACTATGTTGGAGTAAAGGCACAGTGTGTGTGACTATAGCTGACCAGACCTTTATACAATACATATGATAAATGGTCATCTGGGCTCTGGGGAAAGATAGTGGAATGATTTGCCATTTTCTTCTCCAGATCATTTTACTGATGAGGAAACTGAGGCAAACAGGTTTAAGTCCCTTACCCAAGATCACACAGCTATTAAGTGTTTGAGATCAGAGTTGAACACAGGAAGATGAGTTTTTAGATGATCTTTAAGTACTTTTATTTAGTCAGTGCTGGGGACCAAATGTGGGATGCCTCAAAGCACAATGAGAATTCTTAAAAGGAACTCGAAAACTCCTTCTTTGTAGAAGTGAGGTACTACATTTGTACATAATGTGAAACTTTCCTGATTTGTTGATTGATTATGCTGAATTTGTTAATTCTTCTTTTTAAAATTCTTCATCATAAGTGATATTCTCTGAGAAAATGTGGGGAAGAATACATTGAGAAATATATAGGATTTTTTTTAAATAAAAAATTAGGAACCTAGAGAGACTAGAGGACTGATAGGTGGAGTCAGGAATACCTGGGTTGAAATCTGTCCTCAAACATTTACTATCTGTGTGTTCTTGGCAAGTCACTTAACCCATTTTGCCTCAGTTTCTTCATCTGTAAAATTATCTGGAAAAGGAAATGGTAAATCACTCCAGTATCTTTGCCAAGAAAACCCCAAAGGATTTTGGGATGACAAAGAGTAAGGAGTACTTTTCCCAATGGAACGAAGCACCAAAACAGGGAGGGGATTTAGGCAGGTGAAAAAGACAGACATTTTGTAATAGGAGAAGATGGAGTCGGGGAATTATATCTTGTTCACTGCTGTAGAATCAGAAAGAAACTCAGAGGTCATCTAGTCCAAAACCTAATTTTAGAAATAAAGAACTAAGACTCAGAGAGGTTAAGAAGACTGTTTAATGTCACACAGGTAGTAACAGAATAAGATTTCTTTGACTCCTCCAGCACTCTTTCCCTTGTACCATTCTGCCTCTGTATGAGACCCTCCCCAGGTCTCCCCCTCTCCCACTGCTCTGGGACAGCTGGCCCACTCGACAAAAGATGTTCCACTAGATTATTCCTATTAGAGTAAAAAGACTTAGTTCATTGGCTAAGTAGAGTGTGAATTCTCATCAGAGACATTTAGCACATTAAATTTACTTGTTTTAAAACACTGAGAAAGTTTCTGGGTAAAGCACTTTTCAAAGCACACAATAAGCCTTTTCCCGAGCTCCCCCATGACATATTCTGATTCCAAGCCACACAGCATCCATTAGGAAGCGACCATTATTATAGTTTCAAAGTCCTCCCAAGTGCAGAAGGAGTAGAGCTGCAGTGGGCTTCGAACATAGCCAGAGAATGGTCTGGTATCTGATTAATTAGTCAAGTTGAATGAGAGGATAATCAGAGCCAGCTTCCAGGTTCTCCATTTTCCCAGATATGAAATTTTCACAGGTGTGAGCAGGGTCCCTTGGGTAACTATTTTGATGTAATAGGGACTCCCCATGCCTGCTCAGGGGCACAGTGGGAGCGAGAACTGAAGGGAGAGAGAGAAGTGGAGGGAGAACTACCATGAAGTTAAGTCAATACAGAAAAAGCCAGCAGCAAATCAGAGCAGAAATGGCCAAGAGGAAGGTACCAGAGAGAAGAGCAAAGTAGAAATGGTCAGAGGAGATAAGATGATAACCTGAGAGGAGAGAGGGTCCAAGGCTACATCCCTCTGTTCCACTAGCACAGAGTTAGCTAAAGAGAGGTCCCAGTGGATAACAGCACAGTGAGTAGTCAAGTCCAGACAATAAAAGCTTCTGTCCACATAGATGGCTCTCCCAAATCTGCCTCCCATCTTGGAGCCAAGAAGCAGATAAGGTGTCCTGAAGCCCTTCCTCTAACTGGCCCTACTGGATGCTTTCATTAGAATATCAGGGAGGAAACGTTGTATTTCCTACATTCTTTTTTCTTTAGAAGAAACAAATCTGGGGAAGAGAGCCACTAAATTATATCTCTCCTAGAACTTCTGATTTTGGAGAAGGCCTGAATAAATACTGGAAAGGGGCAGGGTGAGTCTAGGAGCTACAGATATGTTTCCAAGATGTTTCATTACATATTCTCTATTCCTATTAATACCAAAAAAGACTAAAGCAAATTCAGACTGGAAGAGTTTCTCATAATTTGGGGCTCAGCACTTCTGATTGGATGAAGCACCCTTAGGATGAACACTGAGGTCCAAAGAAGGGCAGAACTGGAGGGATGTCTTTTCTATCATCTGAGAATCAAAAGAGTCTTGTAAAGCCCCCAGAACTTCCTCTTAGTCAAGTAGAGTCCATGGACTTCCATGGGCAAGAGCCTTTCTGATAAACAAGATTGGGGGGGGGGGGAGTGGAGCCATGATGATAGAGTAGAAGGAAATAAAATGGCTGCGTTTCATCAGCAACTGAATTTTTCCTGACAGTAAGCCTAATTTTGTGTCTTTGTGGCTTCCACATCCTGATCCTGTTTTTTGGAACCAAAGAGAATTAATTCTAATCCCTTTTCTCCCTTAAAGGCACTTGAAAAAATTGAAGACAATTATCATATCTAATGATATCTAGTAAGATAATATTTATTAAAAAGCCCTTAGCACATGGTTATTATCAGGCACATAGTTGTTTGTCTTTCATTTTCCAGGAGAAGCAATCATATTACCAGATGATGTCTTGATTCCTGTATTAATTAGATTTAAGTGAAGCACAAGGTTCTCAGCCTTTCTTTCAAAGTTATCCAAGTTCAATGGCAAAAAAAAGTTAAGGAGATTCGTGATGGCCCAGGATGCAATGGCTGACCTGGACATCTTAGATATCCAACCAAACTCTAAACACTCTGTGCCACCTGCTTCATCCACCTTCATGGCCATTGGAACAAATTGTTTGCATTCATCCATTTTGCTGGGTGTGTCTTCACAAACTTGAAGATAATCAATGAGTTAGAGGAGGTGCTGGCACATAGTAGGTGCCATATACATGCTTATTTCATTACTGCCCACCTAACCAAGTATTCTCTTATTTAATTAAATATTCCTGGTTTCTTTACTTGCATGAACTGAAAGATTTTCATCACCTTCTTCTAGATTCTTCTCTATAAAATATGGCTCCCAGAACTGAATATATGTTTCTGATTAAGGATGTTTAGAGTATAGGAAAAGTGTTCTGTTTTTAATTGAATATTACTAAATCATTATTAAATATTATTACTAAATGCTAAACTTTAGTATTTAGAGTAGGGAAGAATAATTAGTAAATTGATATTAATCTTAATTCTGAACTCATCCAGACAATTCAATCGTTTTCCTCAATAGTCATTCAATGATGCTTTGATTCTCCATCCAAGATTAAAGCCCTTGGCAACATCTGCAGTTTGACATATGTCTCTCCAAAGACTCTCTGCTCCCTTCTTGCTACTTCCTGAAACCAATAAGATTTATAAACATTTAATAAAGAGTAGATTTTTAAAATAAATTAAATAAATAAATAAAGAGTAGGTTTATTAATCAACAGGAATAAAGTATTAAAACAAAAGAAATGACCTCTTTTTAAATTCTTCTCTCCCCCAAGTTTCAAAACCATTTTTCCTAATTTTCAATTCAACAGTCTCAATGGATTTAGGAGGAACAGGAGGAGTCTTCAGTTTTGGAAATTTTGTAGAAAAGTAGAAAGAATGCTGGATTTATAGCCAAGGAACTAGGTTTGACTTCCAGGTCTTCCATGGAATAGCTGTGTGGCCTTGGAAAAGTCCCTTTCCTCCTCTGGGTCTCAGTTTCTGCATTCATAAAATAAGTTTGGACTAGATGACATCAAAGGTCTGATTCTTTGACCTAAGGATCTTTCATATCTCAGTCTCTCTCTCTGGAGTTCCCCACTTCTTCCCCTACTTTACTCTCAACCCAGTTCTCTATTAGTCCGTGACCACCACAACTATTGCTCCATCTCTCTGTCCACAGTTTCACTATCTTGGCAGTGTGGTCATTTAAGAAGGCTGACTCTGAGGATATCAGTCATTCATAAGAGCATGTTGATTGGATGAATCCCTTCATTCAGGTATCAGGTATAAAGAAAAGCCTCCAACGCATGAGGGCAATGGGAAGCTCCTACCAGGGCCTTGAAGCTTCTCACAGCAATCTGTGTCTTGCCTCCAGTTCATCTCAAACTGCCTCAATCCACCTAATTAATATTCTCTCTTACAGAAAAGCTGATGTCTGTCCTACAGTAATATTCTCACTCCTTTAACTGATTTCCAGTCTAACAAAAGTCCCAAACATTTTTATTCATCAAAGCATCTCAGGCCTCTGCTCACACTTCTATTACAGTTTTTTTTCCTATTTAAGTTGGGTCTCTGATTTGATTATACAAATTTATTCATTAAAATATGGGGCACCTAAGTAGCATAGAAGATATAGGACTGAGTCTGAAGTCAGGAAGACTCACTTTCTTGAGTTCAAATCTGGCCTCAGACTCTGGCCAAGTCATTTCACCCTGTTTGCCTCAGTTTCCTCATCTGTAAAAGGAGCTGGAGAAGGAAAAGGCAAACTGCTCCAATATCTTTCCCGAGAAAATCCCAAAATCACAGAGTATCCGACACAACTGAACTGACTAAACAACTAATTCATTAGAATATCACATGAATCTGGCTTCCTGTTAACAAGTACAAGACATGTGAAATCTAAGTACTCCTATAATACAGAAATAAAACTGGATATTTTGTGTTCATGTGGAAGTATCTTCTGAGTATTTAGTCAAACAGTCAACAAACATTTATTTTTTACGAGGCACAAGGTATTATGCCTTTGGGAAGCTTATATTCTCATGGGGAAGGCATCATATAAATAACTAGATACAGGTATGCTATAGAGAGAGTAGATGGATGGTAGCCTGAGAGGAAAGACACTTTATATTCATTGAAATCAGGTTTTTAGGGTCTTTCTTGAGAGTTTTTCATCCCTTCAGGGTCAATTTTCCTTGTAAATTTTAGGTCAAGACAACCCCATATCCTTTCTCTAAATTTTCCACATCCTCAAAAAATCTGGGACACACATTAGACTATGACCAATTTTCTACTTCCTCACAAATTATTCTATAATAAAGTGGTTTTTTACATCCTTCTAACCCAAAGATTCCTGTTATTTCTCCTTTAGGAATTCCTCCTGACTGGGCAAAAGCGGGTCAACCATAACAAAACTCCTTGCCACTTCCTCTACCTTTTGGAAAATGAAATATTCATTAAGGTAAGTCACACACTTTATTATTTTTTCTGCTTTTAGCCAAAAGGGAGCACCAGAAGATGCTTAACTAATTGAAAGCTAACATTTTCACTCTATCATTTTTTGGTCCCAGGTCCACAAACTGTTTCCCAAAATCTTTCTTCTGAAGATGTGGTCAATACAACTCAACAAGCATTAATTAAGGATTTACTGTGTATCAGGTGAGGTATCAGGGCTAAGGACAAAAAGAAGAAAGAAAAAGAGTTCCCTCTCTTTCATTCTATTTGGAGAAAACAATATTCTACTAGGAGCAAATAACGGAGTATCTAGAAAAGTAAAAATAAAATCTATACAATGTAAAGCTATTCATAGTAATTTTGGTGGTGATCCCTAACTATGGAAGAGTATCACAAAGGTTTTCATATAAGAGATGGTACTGAACTGAGTTTTGAAGGGGTCCAAGAGTTAATTTGTACTATATAATAACATCATTTCTGACTTGAACTCGATTTATAACTTTACACTCTTTCTACCATCTTCTCCTCTCTAGTTTCCAATTTCCTTGTTTTAGCATATCTTCATAATATACAATGCTACTACAGCACTCCATTTCTATATTCTGTCCCTTCTGAATAAAGTGCATCTTTCCAGAGTCAATTTCTATCTACAGCCAAAGTCTGATCCCAACAAATCTCAGCAATTCCTAGGTCAAATTCAAAGCCTTACATTAAGATTTCTAGTTCACCTTGTTTATTACCCATTCTTGGAGCATTTGTAAAAAGACATCTGAGGCCTTGGATTTTATTGCTGCCTTTCTTCTGGATATTGTCTCCTGTGAATTAATGGCCCTTTCTACTGATATTATTCTTCCTCTGTTATGCCACTATTTTCAGCAGTATCTGGTGTGGCAGATATATGGCAGCACTTTTCTCCCTCCCTTTCTATTTCCAGTTTCAAACTATCTTGATCAGATTCACAGAACTCTGGACAACTATATTTTTACTTGCTCTCCTTTGGTCTTATCAGGTCAGGAGCATAACCCGCATTAAGTCATTGTTGATAACAGAAAATCAGATTTAATTTATACCACATCTCTTCTAAGAATATAATCTGATGTAGAGATGACAGTAGTCCTTATCACAAATACTGTGCTGTCTATGTTAAGGTAAGAAAGACAAAATCTGATGGGCAAGACACATTCTAAGAATACAATGAAGGGAAAGGTTACTTCCAGTGGGTGATTAAGAAAGGTTTGTACACTCTCTCTAATTTATTGTCTTTTTCCTCCTTCTGTTCAAGCGGTTTGTAGGATAGTCTAATGTCTTTATGAAAAATTCGTGAAGAAAGTGGGATTGGGTTGGACCTTGAAAGATTTGTAGTATATGGATAGGGGGAAATCAAGGTGAAGGAATGAAACAAGAATTTATTAAATACCTACTGTGTGCCAGGGCTACATGCTAAGCACTCTACAAATATTAACTCATCTGATCATCACAACAAGCCTGGGAGGTAGGTGCTACCTTTTAAAGTTGAGGAAACTGAAGCAGATACAGCTAGGAAGCATCTGAAGCTGGATTTGAACTCAGATGTTCCTGACTTCAGGTCCATCTCTCTATTCACTGCATCATTCAGGAACCCCTTAGGTGACTTGCCCAAGGTTATATAGCACTATTAAATATGTGTATTTGTTTTTAACCATTTGTTATTTGTTTTTAGTCATTTTTCAATCATGTCTGACTTTTTAATGAGTCTTTTGGGGTTTTCTTGGCAAAGATATTGGAATAGCTTGCCATTTCCTTCACCAGTTTATTTTAGAAATAAGGAAACTGGGGGCAGCTAGGTGGCGCAGTGGATAGAGCACCAGCCCTGAAGTCAGGAAGACCTGAGTTCAAATCTGGTCTCAGACACTTAACATTCCCTAGCTGTGTGACCCTGAGCAAGTCACTTAACCTCAAATGCCTCAGCAAAAAGCAAAAAAAAATGAGAAAACTGAATTAAACAGTATTAAGTCACTTCCCCGGAGTCACACAGTAGTGTGTCTGAGACCAGATTTGAACTCAGGAAGATGAGTCCAGCACTCTATCCACTAGGGTGCCACCTAGAGGCCATATGTAATGCTGACAGAGGAAGAAGGCTTCAGCCCACCAAGAAAGCAGACCTGGCTCAAATGTTTTCCCTTTTTCTGCTGTGACACATTTCTTCAAGGTGTCAGAGTAGTTGGAAGAGTAAGGGCTCCTGCTCTGAGTAGTGATGAGAAGCTTCCCATTTCTGCCTTGGGCCCCTTTTACTGGACCACTGCACATATATTGGAGACACAGCAGAAACAGTTTGTTTCTAATAAAATGGAGCAACTGTTCCCCAAGGAAAAATTACTCGTTATGAAACTTTTCCTCCTTCCACTGTAGTCAGTTCAGCCTTTATATGAAATGTAGTAACTGCATCAGACTCAGAAACTTTCAAAACCCAGGTAAAGATACCAAGTTCACCAAATCTTTGCAAAATGGATTAGTGGGTCACTATCAAAATGATCTATCCTTCAATCTCACATTTCTACTAGATTCCCCACAATGAAGACATCAAAAGGAAAAAAAGCCTTGCCTAGGTCAGATGACTTCATTCATCCATCTCTCTCTCTCTCTCTCTCTCTCTCTCTCTCTGTCTCTGTCCATCTCTCTCTGTCTCTCTGTCTCTGTCTCTCTGTCTCTCTGTCTCTGTCTCTTTGTCTCTGTCTCTGTCTCTTTCTCTCTCTCTCTGTCTTTCTCTGTCTCTCGGTCTCTGTCCATCTCTCTCTGTCTTTGTCTCTCTATCTCTCTGTCTCTCTCTCCCTCTGTCTCTCTGTCTCTGTCTCTGTCTCTGTCTCTTTCTGTGTGTCTCTCTCTGTCTCTGTCCATCTCTCTGTGTCTCTGTCTCTCTGTCTCTGTCTCTGTCTCTCTGTCTCTGTCTGTCTCTGTCTCTCTGTCTCTCTCTCTGTCTCTCTGTCTGTCTCTCTCTCTCTCTGTCTCTCTCTCTGTCTCTCTCTCTGTCTCTCTGTCTCTCTGTCTGTCTCTCTCTCTGTCTCTCTGTCTCTGTCTCTGTCTCTGTCTCTCTGTCTCTCTCTCTCTCTGTCTCTCTCTGTCTCTCTCTGTCTCTCTCTGTCTCTCTGTCTCTCTCTCTCTCTCTCTCTCTCCCCCTGTCTTTCCCCTCTCCTTCCAAGAACTTCTATAAGTTTTCACCTCTTCATTGAGAATTGACAACCTCAAGAAAGACAGATTTAGGGCCACCCTGATTGCCCTGAAAATGAATGCAGGAGAAAGTAGATTCTCTGGTAAAGGCATAGAAGATAGATGAATGGACTTGGAGCTAATGAAGACCAGAGTTCAAATCCCACTTGTGATGTTAGCTTTGCTTCTCTGGTCCTCAGTTTTCTCATCTGTAAAGTTATGGGGTTGGGTTATATGGACTCTGACATCTGTTCTACCTTGATAACTATGATGCTGAGACTGTAAGGAAACATCTTGAAGAGAAAGCATGACGCCAAAGAGAGATGACTGGGATGATGTTCAAATCCTAGTTCTGGCACATATCCCCTTGTAACTTTGGGGAAATCCCTCATCTTCTCAAAATCTATAGACTTATATATGAACTAGATGAACTAGAGGAGGGGAAAGGGTTCAGTCAATCGGTAAATATTTATTAAATGCTTACTGTGTGCCAAGCACTCTGTTAAACACCTAGGATATAAAGGAAGGTAAAACACATTCCCTGCCCTCCAGAAGCTCACAACCTAACACTTCAGAAGGTAAAGAAAGCAAAGGAGGACCAATATAGAGTCACTCCTTTACATTGTGACTTTGTCCCTTAATGGAATATAAAGACATTTCAGAAGACCAAAGCCATGATCAGTAATTTTTACCTTAGTATAAATGAATATTCTAATGTGGCAGAGAGCTTAGGGTAAGGAGGAATAAAGGTGAGAAGAAAGCAGAGACTCTCAATGTAGATAGAGTAATCATGCTCTGGACAATGTTTCCAGAGCCAAGGGGCTCTGGTTTTAGGCCCCTCAAGGTTTTAGGGATATACAAGAAGGACTGGGGCAACTCTTTTCTAATTTCATTGGCTGGAGCCCCCATCCTGGGCATATTTCCCCATTTTTAGCCACCACTAATAAGTGTCTCAGTTCTTTTTAATCACTTAACATCAATTAGCTTTTATGAAGAGCTATTTGATCAATGAAGATACAGCAAGAACAGAATACAAGTATTTTCCTCCAACTTCTCAGAGATACATTCTCCTTTATGCTATCTTGATTTCTGGAAAGAGTGAGTTCAGTATTAGTATGGTTCCTACTTAGCATTAGTCCCACTAAATTCACATCCAGATGTGTCATCATCACCAGATGAGTCTGTTTCATCTACCAAGTCTGTTTCCTGAATGTTACACTTTGATCCTTGGGATATTGATGATGGACTGACTTTAAAACTCAGTATGGACTCAGCTCCCAAACCTCCTGATACCTGGATATCTAGGTGGCTCACTCCCCTAATTTTTTGAAGCTCACGAGATCATAGCTTCTAATTCTTTCTAAAATGAAACAAATCCAAAGGCAAAGAACAGAGGCCATTTTACATGGAGGCACATATTGGCCCTGGGATAAGAAGGGCCCAAAGTCTCTCCTTTATAGGACTATATCTCATCAGAGAGACATCAGCAAAAAAGGCAAACTAAGAGCTGATTTACACTTACAGAAAGCTGAAGAGGATGGCCAAGGAACTGGTGGTTTCTGCCTTCTGAGGATACCCCCAATTCTTACCATACGGCCAAAAAAATGCTTTTTCTGTACCACATTGTTAGCAGACTAGAATTTTACCAGCCTTTGCTTGGAGACCACTAGTGAGGGTGAATCTTGTCCCCCCTGAGGTTGCTTATTTCACTCTTGAACAGCTCTCATTTTTAAGAAGTTGACTTATTTTAGTCCTCATCTTTCTTTTCCTTGATACATCATTTAACACTGCTGATCATCCTCTCCTTGAGATATTGTCCTCCCTGCAAAAATGTTCACAGCAGCACTTTTTGTGACAGCAACAAATTGAAAATAAAACAGATGTCTTCAAATGGGAAGTGGCCAAATGAATTGTAATGAATTGCCTGAATGTAATGAACTATTTCTGTGTCATAAGAAATGAGTACAAAGAATTTAGAGAGCATTTATTTATTAAGTACTTGCTTTAGAGATACAAAGAAAGGCAAAGACAATCCCTGCCCTCAAGGAGCTTACCTTCTAATGGAAGAGACAATAAACAAATAACTGGGTTCATATAAGATATAAAAAGAATAGATATAGCTGGAGAGATAGAGAAAGGATTCCTGTAAATGGGATTTGAGTTGAGTTCTTAACGAAAGCTAAAAAAACTAAAAGACAGAGAAGAGGAGTCAAATTATTCTAGATATGGGTGTTAGCCAATGAAAATGCTTGAAGACAGGATGCTCTGTTCAAGGATGCCAATGTATCTGGATTATAGAATACATGAAAAGGAGAGAAATGAGCATTTATATAGTACCTGTCTGAAGCCTGGCATTGTATAGAAGCACTCTACAAATATTATCTCTTTTGATACTTCTTTAAATGCTGCTACGATCCTCATTTTACAGATGGGGAAATTAAGGCAAACAGAATTAAATGACTTTTCCAGAGTCCCACCACTAGTAAATATCTGCAGCTAGATTTGAACTCAGGTCTTCTAGTCTTCCAGCATAAGTAGAAATGACAAGATTTGGTAAAAGATCAGATTTGGTAAAAGATCAGACATAAGCAGAATCAGGAAAACTACATACTCAATGACTATCCCCCAAAAAGGCAAATTTAAGTGGATATAAAAAGAATATTGCATAACTACAATGACAAAGATTAGCCATGGAGAAGAGTGAAGAAAATATATCTCTGTGCTTCAGAAAATATCACATTCATATCAGACAGTTGATATTAGTGGGATTTTTGTTTTGTTTTTGCTGAATTGCACTTTTTCCTCTTTTTTGTCATTGTTATAAAGGTTAGCTCTCTGAGAAGAAGGACATATATATTTGGGGATGAACAACAGAAAGCATCAATTTTTTTTAAAACATAAAAAAATGAAGAATTCTTCCTTACATTGCTCTCTCCTACTTTTCTTCCTACTTCTTGAATTTGCTCTTCTCATTCCTTCTCTTCTTCCATCTTTATTCCTTGAGTATAAGTGTCTGCCCTTGGTCCTTTATTATACTCTCTCAAGGAATTCATGATTTTACTGCATGGCTGCAATCTTACTGGATGGTTTATGTGTAGGATTGACCCCACACATAAACATTTCTATGGGCAGAACTTTCACATGACTCACTCCTTTCTTGGGGGTATGACTTTTTCTACAATCACTCCATTGCATACTTCTCCTTTCTAAGGGCATGATTTCCTTTCAAATGCCCCAGAAGTTAAGCAAGGCCTTATCCATCCTCTGTGATTAATAACTCATTGTAATCCTAGGAGACTAAAGGATACCTTCAGTGAATGATTCTCTCTGCTCTAGGGAATTGTTAAAATAATCAATAAATTCTCTTTATCTTTTTGATATATGCCCCCAACCAATGACAACTGGACAAAAAAGGTCATTAATATGTTTTCCCTTCTAGTTTTCCACTCCACCCTCCCCTCAATTCCTTCAAGCACTGTGAAATCTAATTAATTGTGGTTTAATTAATTAACAGTTAATTGTGATTTTAATAGTACAGGAATTAAGGCAAAACTTGGGCATGAAATTTCCAAACATTGGAAGCTTAGTACATTATTAGGAAGAATAACAGGGCTTTTCTTTCTTCCTAGCAGTTACAGAACCAAGAAACAAATAAGCAAGTAAATAAGACCTTGAATGGGTCTGAATAGTGAAGAAGAGAAGTTTTACAATCTGGGCCAGAAACAATAGATAACCATTATCTTTTCTGTAGTCACCATCTCACCTTGACATCTTAGTAGCTCCTGCAGCTCTCTGAGAGATAGATAGCCTTCACCATTTCCCATTTTCCATTCCCCTTCTCTACAAGATCAGAAGATCCTTGCTCTCTTCCCCACTGTGGCCTTTCTCACCCTCTCAAGCTATAGTCCCAAGAATAGGAAGAAGCTGTGGATGAAAGTTCCCATTCCCTGTCCACATCAACCCTCAACTTTCTTGCCAATTTCTGGAAAGGAGAAGATGGAGAAGACAGAGAAGGAGGAGAAAAAGGACAAGGAGGACGAGGAGGAAGAGGAAGAGGAGGAGGAAGAGGCACTTTGCAAAATGCTTTACAAATATCACCTCATACTATTACACACCTCTCAGATTGTCTAAGATGACAGGAAAAGATAATGATAAATGTTCGAGGGGATGTGGAAAAACTCAACACTAATACATTATTGGTGGCATTATGAATTGATCCAACCATTCTGGAGAGCAATCTGGAACTATGCCCAAAGGGCTATCAAACTCTGCATATGCTTTGATCCAGCAGTATCTCTACTGAACCTGTATCCCAGGTCATTAAAAAAGGGAAAAGGACCCACATGTGCAAAATGTTTATAGCAGTCCCAGCAAAGAGCTGGAAATTGAGGGGATGCCCAACAGTTGGAGAATGTTTAAATAAGTTATGGTATATGGATGTTATGGAACATTATTGTTCTATAAGAAACCATCAGCAGGATGATTTCAGAAAAACCTGGTGAGACTTACATGAACTGATGCTAATTGAAGTGAGTAGAACCAAGAGAACATTGTGCACAGCAACAAGAAGACTATACAATGATCAATTCTGATGGACATGGCTCTTTTCAACAATGAGATGATTCAGACCAATTCCAGTGGTTTTGTGATGGAGAGAGCCATCTGCGTCCAGAGAAAGGACCATGGGGACTGAATTGGATCACAACATAATATTTTCACCTTTTTGGTTATTGTTTGCTTGCTTTTGTTCTCTTTCTAATTTTTTGTTCTTTTTTATCTGATTTTTCTTGTGCGGCATGATAATTATGGAAATATGTATAGAAGAATTGCATATGTTTAATATATATTGGATTACTTGCTGTCTAAGGGAGGGGGTAGAGGGAAGGGAGGGAGAAAAAAATTAAACGCAAGGTTTTGCAAAGGTGAATGTTAAAAACTATGCATACTTCCTAGCTGTGTACTGGGCAAGTCACTTAACCCCAATTGCCTCAGCAAAAAGCAAAAAAAAAAAAAAAAACTATGCATATATTTTGAAAATTAAAAACTAAAAAAACAAATATCACAAAAAACCAAATATCACCTCATTTGATTTTCATAACCTGTGAAGTAGGTGCTGTTATTATCCCCATTTTACAGATCAGGAAACCAAGGCAATCAGAGGTTAAATGATTTGTAGAGGCTTACACAGATACTAAATATCTGAAGTAAAATCTGAATTCAGATTTTCCAGACTAGGCTGAGCACTCTAACCACTAAAGACTAAGTTTTTAGCTGTTACCTCAAGCATCTATTATGTGCCAGGCACTGCACTAAGAACTGGGGATACAAAGGAAGGCAAAACCATAATCTCTGTCCTCTGGGGACATATTCTATTGGGGAAGAAAACATGTACATAACTAGATACATACAAGATACATTTCGCATAAATTGGATTTAATCTCATGGGAAAGGCTCTGGGGAATGGGGAGAGAACTGGGAATGGTGGTGGCAGTTTAACTCAATCTTGAATTTATCTCAACCAGGGGCAGTAGGTGGCACAGTGGATAGAGCACCAGCCCTGAAGTCAGGAGGACCTGAGTTCAAATCTGGTCTCAGACACTGAACATTCCCTAGCTGTGTGATCCTGGGCAAGTCACTTAACCTCAATTGCCTCATCAAAAAGCAAAAAAAAATTTATCTCAACCAGCCAAATTCTCCCAGGGTCACTGATCCCTGCTTATTCCCACCACCAACCACATTACTCTCTTCTATATCTATCATTACCATCCCAATGATATGTGCAAACAATTCTTTCTGTGTTTGTCTTTAATTGCACCACTTCAGAAAATAATATGTTGCATTTAAAAACAAAAACAAACACCCCTAGATGAAGAAAAACTTCCTTCTAAATGTGATGCTTTTATAATAACAATATAAGAATTCCAGTAAGAAGGCAAGGTCAAAAAAAGAGCATGTTTCCCCACTCCAAGACTGGGGACACGTCCAGTAATTATCATTTCTGGACATCAGGAAGGCTTCCCTCAGCCCTAAACATTACTTTCCCCCACCTATCAAGAACTAACTGGCTCCCTGGCCCTGCACAGAGAGTCATGGATTCTCAGAGTTGGAAGGAAGCCCAATAGCCATCTCTTCCAGTCCATATCTGAAGAATCCCCTTCACAATATATCCACCAAATGCTCATTGAGCTTCTGTGGGTAGAACTACAGTAATGGAGAGCCAGAAAAAAAGTCATTGACTGGAGACTCAGAGGTCCTGGGTTCAAAGTCACCTTCGCACTGCATCCAAGATAATATCTAAATGGGTTCATGATATAGATATAAAGAGTGATATTATAAGCAAATTAGAGGAACGTAGTATAGTTTACCTCTCAGACCTGTGGAGATGGAATAAATTTATGTCCAAAGAAGATCTGGAACTCTTAATTGAATACCAGATAGATAATTTTGACTATATTAAGTTAAAAAGTTTCTGTACAAACAAAACTAATGCAGACAAGATTAGGAGGGAAGCATCAAATTGGGAAATCATCTTTACATTTAAGGGTTCTGATAAAGGTTTCATCTCTAAGATATATAGAGAATTGTCTCATATTTATAAGAATTCAAGCCATTCTTCAACTGATAAATGATCAAAGGATATGAACAGACAATTTTCAGATGAGGAAATTAAAACTATTCCTAGTCATATGAAAAGGTGCTCCAAATCATTATTGATCAGAGAAATGCAAATTAAGACAACTCTGAGGTACCACTACACACCTGTCAGATTGGCTAAAATGACAGGAAATGATAATGACAGGTGTTGGAGGGGATGTGGGAAGGCTGGGACACTGATGCATTGTTGGTGGAATTGTGAACAGATCCAGCCATTCTGGAGAGTAATTTGGAGCTATGCTCAAAAAGTTATCAAACTGTGCATACTCTTTGACCCAGCAGTGTTTCTATTGGGCTTATATCCCAAAGAGATCTTAGAGGAGGGAAAGGGACCCACATGTGCAAGAATGTTTGTGGCAGCCCTTTTTGTAGTGGCTAGAAACTGGAAACTGAAGGGATGCCCATCAATTGGATAGTGGCTGAATAAATTATGGTATATGAATGTTATGGAATATTATTGCTCTGTAAGAAACGACCAGCAGGACGATTTCAGAGAGGCCTGGGGAGACTTGCATGAACTGATGCTGAGTGAAACGAGCAGAGCCAGGAGATCATTATACACGGCAACAACAAGACTGTATGATGATCAATTCTGATGGACATGGCTCTCTTCAACAATGAAATGTTTCAAACCACTTCCAATTGTTCACTGAAGAAAGCCATATACACCCAGAGAGAGGGATGTGAAATGTGGAACCACAACATATCATTTTCATGCTCTCGATTGATGTTTGCTTGCATTGTGTTTCCTTTATCTGATTATTCTTTCTTGTAGATATGATTTTTCCTGCACAAAAATGATGTGTGGAAATATGTATACATATATTTGATTTGTCAAGTATTTTAACATAATTAACATGTAGTGGATATCCTGCCATCTAGGGGAGGGGTGGGGAGTAGGGGGGGTGGAAATTTGTAATGGAAAGCTATGTAAGGGTTAATGTTGAAGAATTACCCATACATATGTTTTGCAAATAAAAAGTATTAATAAAAAAAATTATGCCACAAAAAGTCACCTTCGCAGCCTAAGTGACAGCTTCTCTAGGCCACATCTGTAAAGTGAAGAGGTCAGAGTTGAATGAAAATCTCTTTCAGCTATAGATTATGATTCTAGCATAGTTCTTTCATTTTTGGAAAGCTTTGCTGCTCTGAAAAGGTTTTCCTTCACAGACTCATCAAAAATCAAAGTTGGAAGGTAACTCTCCAGAACCACATAAAAACAAAAATCTTCCTCTAAATATACCTGACTGGGGTTATCCAACTCTTAATTGAAAACTCCTAACTGACCAGCAAGTCAACTTGCTACTCTTTGGGATGACACATCATTCGATGATTTTCCTAATATCAACTATTTGCCATTTTCACCTTTTTCTCTCAATTCTGCTCTCTGGGGGTCAAAAAAATCTAATCTTTTTTTATGTGTGATAGCCCTTAAAATACTTGAAGATAGCTGTCATGTGCCTCCACACACACACAATTTTCTCTTCTCCAGATTAAATGTTTCCAAATCCCTCAACTGATCTCCATATGACATTGATGTGTCTGAAGTACAGGACCAAAGGATGAGATTGAGAAGAGCAACTGGCACCAAATGTTGGGGTTCAGTCATGTAGAATTCACAATGGCCTTTCTCTTTGGCAAAGGGAGGTTTATTTATTTATGTACAGACAAAATGAAGGGGTACAACAGACACCAGGAGTGATAAATATGAAAAAGAGTTGGGACAACATATAGTTAGACACCATGAGACATGGAGGAGGAGTGGGGAGAAAGACATCATGAGGCAGACCACCATGGTGGGCTTAATCCAAAAAGGGTTCAGCAAAGATGGCGGGGGTCATAGACAGATTTATAGGGGAAATTTAACCTTTGACATAACTTGCATTTCTGACTGGACATAGCAAGGTGGGGCTACCCACAACCTTCACAGAGGATGGAACTATAACGTTGAACTGATCCCCATTAGTGTCCTTCCCTGGTTGACCCAGAGAGTAATCTCATTAGTATTTCAGCCTTTCTCTACCAACACTACTTGGTTCTTCAAGACCTCGTCAGCATTTTCTCAGAGCCTTTTGCCATCTCAGTTGTACTCCAATTTATCAGTATCTTTTTAAACTGTAGTGTCCAGAACTGAATGCAGTATTGCAGATATAATTTTACCAGGGCATAGTGCAGAGGTCCTATCACCTTCCTACCCAAGGCTGATGCAACCTTGGGATGCATGAGGATTTTTTAGTTGTCATACCATACTGCACTAGAGTCCACTTAAAATACCCAGCTCTCCTATACATCCTTGTATTTGTTCATTTAATTATATTCTGTATTTGTATTTGTGAAATTTCTCTTTTGAAACCAACAGTAAGATTTGACATCTCTACCCACTCCCCATCCCCATCACGCTCACACCATTAAATTTCTTGACATCAAAGCTCAGGAATCAACCTCTCAGCTTTTACCCCTTGCCTATAGTTTTTCCTCTGGGATCAATCTGTACAAGGTCTCTTACATCAGCTAGCGATTCTAATACTTCAACCTATTCCTTTATGATATCTTAAATTGCAAATTTGGGGGGGGGAGTGTCACAAATTAAACCTTTACTTTTTATATGCATTTCAGTGCAAATTATCTTAATAAGTCTTGTTCTAAAGCAGGCTTTGTTAAGGGGGAAAAGGAGGAGGAAGATATAAAGGAAAGGATTTTGTAAAATTCCAGTTTCAAATGGAGAAGATATTTATAGAAGAGGGATTACCCCATTGCCCTTAAACTACTTTTCACTTCTCAGCTATCTCCTATCATCACATCATCACCAACAGAAACTCCATTCCTCAAGTTGGTTGGTTGGTTGGCTGTCCTTTGTTCTCAAAGAGGGCCAAATTGACAACACTGTTAGAATCGAGTTACAGACCAATATGAGTTTGGAATATGTTACCACGGATCAGACACAAATAGCCACTATGAACATTTGGGATGGACTGTAACTTTACCCATTTTGAATTTCTTCTGGGCTACTACAATTCTGCTTTGCTTATAGAGCATAGGACCTTCTCTGATGAGGGCACATCATGCTGGGCAGTCCTGTGCCAGTGTCACCCATGCCATACAATCAATTCTAAAGTTCTTAAGAGAGACCCTGAGAGTGTCCTGGTATTGCTCTTTCTGATCACCTGGTGAGAGCTTCCCCAATGGGAGTTCTCCATAAAAATAATCTGTTTGGCAATTTGAACAATGTGGCCAGCTCAATGGAGTTGGCTCTCTGCAACTAAAGTTGGAATCGTTGGCAGTTTAGTTCAACAAAGGACCTCGTGCTCGGTGTCTTATCCTGCCAGGTGATCTTCAGAATCTTCCCAGGACAATTCAAATGGAAGGAGTCTATTGCCTTATCTTGTAGAAACTCTGTAAGTTTCCACACTTCCCCTTTGGGGTGCTCTCCCCTCCACTTTAAATATGATCTTCCTTTTACTTCCTGATGTAAACTCCTTCAGGGCAGATACTATGTTATACTCAGCACATAGTAAATGCCTACTGAATGCTTTATCTATCTATCTAGATATCTCAAGTCATATACTTGGAGCTGAAAAGAATGTTAAAAGTCATCTAGCCCAGCCCCTGCATTTGACCAATGAGGAAACTGAGGTCCAAAGAGGTTAAATGAGTTGCCGAAGGTCAAACAGGAAGGAAACATCAAACAGAGAAGAGATTTGAGAGAAATCTTCTTGCCACAGAGGGAGTGAGTGCTCTTCTCACTATACCCCACTTGCCTCCCCAAAGTAGGCTATAAAGGGAGAACCAATTTTCTCCTCTCCCTTTTCAGACATGTGCTAGAGAAGACTTTTTCGATGGAGCCAGGGGACATCATCCCCTTTTACTAGGCTGACTTCCACCTCACAAGACAGTCAGCTGACAGGAAATCCAGCATTCTCTGGGACACTGATGCATTGTTGGTGGAACTGTGAATGGATCCAACCATTCTGGAGAACAATTTGGAACTACACTCAAAAAGTTATCAAACTGTGCATACCCTTTGACCCAGCAGTGTTTCTGTTGGGCTTATATCCCAAAGAAATCATAAAGGAAGGAAAGGGACCCACATGTGCAAGAATGTTTGTGGCAGCCCTTTTTGTAGTGGCTAGAAACTGGAAATTGAATAGATGCCCTTCAATTGGAGAATGGCTGAATAAATTATGGTATATGAATATTATGGAATATTATTGTTCTGTAAGAAAAGACCAGCAGGATGATTTCAGAGAGGCCTGGAGAGACTTGCATGAACTGATGCTGAATGAAATGAGCAGAACCAGGAGATCATTATACACGGCAACAACAAGACTATATGATGATCAATTCTGATGGACATGGCTCTCTCCAACAATGAAATGCTTCAAACCAGTTCCAATTGTCCAGTGAAGAAGGCCATATACACCCAGAGAGAGGGATGTGAAATGTGGGCCACAACATAATATTTTCATGCTCTCTATTGATGTTTGCTTGCATTGTGTTTCCTTTCTCAGATTTTTTTTTTCTTGTAGATCCAACTTTTCTTGCACAACAATGATAAGTGTGGAAATATGTATACATATATTCGATTGGTCAAGTCTTTTAACATAATTAACATGTAGTGGATTTCCTGGCATCTAGGGGAGGGGTGGGGACTAAAGGGGGAAATTTGTAACAGAAAGCTTTGCAAGGGTCAATGTTGAAGAATTACCCATACATATGTTTTGCAAATAAAAAGTTTTAATTAAAAAAAATAAATTCAGCATTCTCTATAAGGCATTGTAGGCTCCTTCATGGAGCTAATGGGAATGAACAGGGTAAGAGAATCTTCCTTTGTTGATCAGTACAAGAAACACAGAGAAGGCAAGGAGAAGAATAAAGGGCACCTTCTGAGAGAACTCCATTGTATTTTAGTACAAAGGCATTCCCATCTATTAGACTCTGTTCTAAAGCTTCCTGAGAAAGCTGAATTGGGGACATGGCTCCTTCTAGCTCTGGCCTGAAAGAACTTCATGCAGGAGGCCTACATCTCAAATCACCTTTTTTCCAAGGAGCCTAAGAACTCCCTAATCAAACTTGACACTGACTTCACCTAGAGTTTGAGAACAGCCTTCTTACCACAGGAAGATTAATCATAAATCTAAAGCTAATTAGGGGGGAGGTGGTTAAAGTTGGCAGATTTGGGCTTGAGGCAGGAAAAAACTTAATAATTGGAAGGTGGTTCAAAAAATACAATGGACAGGGGGCAGCTAAGTGGTGCAGTGGATAGAGCACTAGCCCTGAAGTCAGGGGGGCCTGAGTTCAAATGTGACCTCAGACACTTAACACTTCCTAGATGTGTGAGCCTGGGCCAGTCACTTAACCCCAATTGCCTCAGCAAAAAAAAAGTACAATGTCCAGGGATGTGATGGGTTACCCCTCACTGGAACTATTGAAGCAGAGGATGGACAATCTTTTGACATATCAAAAAAGATGAATTGCCGATAGAATTTCCCACTTGGAGATTTTGAGATTTTATAACTGATAGACATAGCCCCCCACCTCATCAAATATACATAAATCATGAGAAAAGAGAATCTTCCTTCCGAGTTCTACTCTTGGTTCTGACTTTACACTCCAAAAGTGCTTGGAGCCAACTTAGATCTGCTCCAGAGAACTAATTGTAAATATTGAAATTTGTAAAATATTGAAAATTGTAAATAAATGCTACAAATTAGGGCTTGAGTTATTGTTTTCCTGAGTGTCTAGACTTAAGAAAGTGAGAACATTTGAATAATAGAAATTAAACCTAAAATGTGTTCTGTATACATACCTTCCTCCCTCCTTGCTGAGGACTTGCTATTAAAACATTTACCAGCACCTTAGACCATCTCTGAGCCTCAATTTCCACCTCAAAAATGAGGGGATCAAATTGAATGAACCCTTAAAATCCTTCCAGTCTTGCAGGATCAGCTCTTCTTTTATTTTTGCAAGGCAATTGGAGTTAAGTGACTTGGCCAGGGTCACACAGCTAGTAAGGATTAAGTGTCTGAGGTCAGATTTGAACTCAGGTTTTTCTGACTCCAGGACTGGCACTCTATCCACTGAGCTCCAGCATCATCTCTTTTGAAACTTCACTAGATTATACCTCCAGCCCCAATATGGGTGCCAACCCTCTTGTTCTAGGGTCCTGGATAATGAAATTTTGTGGGATTTTTAGAGGCAATCAGAGGTAAGTGACCAACCCAGAGTCACACAGATAATATCTGAATCCAAAAATACATAGGAGTCAGATTCTCCTGACTCCTATATACTGGGCCACCAAACTGTAGCAACAATGAAGCTATGACGCAGGTGGCCCCAGAACAGACAGATCTATATGAAGAAAGAAATCCAAAATTTGAGAGAGGCAGGAGCCCAATCAATCATATGGTAATTGTAAAAGGGAAGAGTACCACTTTAGAGTTGCCTCCCTCCCTGTGAAGGGTGATGAAGGAATAAGAGAATTAATGGAAATAAGCCTTGTGTGCCTCACAAGCTGAGAAATCTGAGCTAAGTGCTCTCTGGGAGGCAGCTACTTGATGAGAGCATAATGCTCCTCTCTCCAGCCCAATGGGGAGAGTATGAAAAAATAATATGGCATTTTTGCAACTGCAGGAGGGTGAGAGCTAGGGGTCATGATTGCTGTGCATTTAACCTGGTCCCCTATTTCATGGGGAGGAGGACTTGGAGGTGATGAAGCTGCTCATTTAGCAGAAACCTGCCAGTGGGGTTATCCACTGGTCCAGGCTCATTGTTTTGCCTTAATGGACTTTTTCATATTATGGGTTCTAAAACTACTAGAGATATAGCAGCAATCTGAGACAAGTTCTGAAATGGCAGCTGGGGCAGGAAAAGGAGGAAAGGAGATGGAGAGAAAAAGAGAGAAGAGGATGAAAAATAAGAGAAGGAAGGAAGAAAAGAATAGAGAATGGAGAGAAGAAAGAAGGGAAGAGGAAGAAGGGAAGAAAGAAGAGGAAGGAGGAGAGTGGAAGATGAAAAAAATGAGAAATGAGAAAGAGGGAAGGGAAGAGGAGAAAGAAGGAAGGAAATAGAAGAAAAAAGAGGAAGACAAAGGAGGAAACAGGTTGGGTGACTTGTCCAAGATCACACAGATAGTAATTGTCACAGGCAAGATTTGAATCCAGATCCTCTGGCTTCACCATACCATACCACATTTGTGCTCGGTTGCTTCAGAGGATAAAATCTAGGATCAGTTTCTGGGAGACACAGGGAGGTCTTTTGGAATTTAATAGGAAGAAGCATTACCTAATCATCAGAGTTACTCTATAATGAAATGAAGTGTTAATAGGCAAAGATTCCCTTCCCCTATCTTTACAACTATTCAATCCAATGTTGGCTGGATGGTCCTGTGTCCAGGATGCCATGGTAGATGTTCTTGACCTTTCTTAATGTGATGGATCCCCTTGGCAGACTGATGAAGTCTAGCAGTAACATGGCTTTCATGGCTTAATTTTTAACTTGACTTTCTCTGGACTTTCAAACCCTGTTCTTCTATTGCTAGGTCATCCTGGAATATCCCTCAGTGCCAGAACCTCCCTCCTGGATCTCCCTACAGCCTGTTCACCTTGGTTTATTCCTCAAGGACTGATCTCCCATATTTCTGAAACCTCCATTTGGTAGAGGGATCTTAGTCAATCTGAATCCCTTTTCCATGTTTTCCTTTAGATTATTGCCTTCTCCCATTAGAAGGTAAGCTCCAAGATGATTTCAGACTTACATGAACTGATGTTAAATGAAGTGAGCAGAACCAAGAGAACATTATACACAGGAACAACAAGATCATGTGATGATCAACTGTGTCAGATTTGGCTTTTTTCAACAATAAGGTGATTCAATGCAATTCCAATAGACTTGTAATGGAAAGTGCCATCCTCACCTAGAGAGAACTATGGAGACTGAATGTGAATCAAAGCATATTTTCACCTTTAAAAAAATGTTTTTGTAGTGGCTAGAAACTGATTTTCTCTGATTTTTTTCCTTGTACATATGATTTTTCTTGCACAACAATAACTGTAAAAATATGTATAGACATATTCGATTTATCAAGTATTTCAACATAATTAACATGTAGTGGACTTCCTGCCATCTAGGGGAGGGGTGGGGACTAGAGGGAAAAAAATTGTAACAGAAAGCTTTGTAAGGGTCAATGTTGAAGAATTACCTATACATATATTTTGCAAATAAAAAGCTTTAATAAAAAAAATAAATGTTTTTGTAGTAGCTAGAAACTGGAAACTGAATGGATGCCCATCAATTGGAGAATGGCTGAATAAATTATGGTATATGAATGTTATGGAACATTATTGTTCTATAAGAAATGACCAGCAGGACGATTTCAGAGAGGCCTGGAGAGACTTGCACGGACTGATGCTGAGTGAAATGAGCAGAACCAGGAGATCATTGTACACGGCAACAGCAAGACTATATGATGATTGATTCTGAAGGACACAGTTCTCTTCAACAATGGGATGTTTCAAACCAGCTCCAATTGTTCAGTGATGAAGAAACCGATATATACCCAGAGAGAGGAATCTGAATGTGGACCATAACATAACATTTTCATGCTCTCTATTGATGTTTGCTTGCATTGTGTTTCCTTTCTCAGCTTCTTTTTTCTTGTAGATATGATTTTTCTTGTGCAACAATATAACTATAAATATGTATAAAAAAGGAATTTTGGATCAAAAAAAGAAAAAAAAAGAAAAGCCAAATAAAGTTATAAGAATGTTAAAAAAAGAAATGTAAACTCTGTAAGGGACTATCTTTTTGCTTCTACTATACTAGTATCCCCACTGCTTAGCACAATGGCTAGCATATTAAGTAAGCACTTCATAAATGTTTATTTCCTTCCTTCTTTTCATAAAATAAAATATACAGGATTATAAAGGAACCAATTATAATGAAATATAGCTATCAAAATACTTTTAAAATTAAAAAAAGTTCACATGTAAAGAATTTCTTCTATAGACAGTGAGGGAAGTTAGATAACACAACCCCAAAGGCTCCTCCTGGCTTTCTTTAGCTCTTACAGAACTAAGAAAAATAGGATCAACAAGTTAATCAGTAAACATTTATTAAATGCCTGTTATATGTCAGACATTGTGTTAAACACTGAGGATACAGAAAGACGTAAAGGATAGTCCCTGCCTTCAAGGATCTGATAATCTCCAAGCAAATAAAATATATAAGAGATAGAGAAGAGATAATTAACAGAGGGATGGTACTGCAATGAAGAGGGAATGAAAGAATCATCCTATAAAAGATAAGATTTTAGTTGAGATTTTTGTAGTGTAGAAAACTGGGCTTGGAATCAGGAAGTCTCATCTTCCAGAGTTCAAATTCGGCCTCAGACTCTTACTAGCTATGTGACCCTTGGCAAGTCACTTAACTCGGTCTCAGTTTCTTCATCTATAAAATGAACTGGAGAAAAAAATGGCAAACCTCTCCAATATCTTTGCCAAGATAACTCCAAGGAGCCCTGAAGTCAGGAGAACCTGAATTTAAATCTGGTCTCAGACACCTAACACTTCCTAGCTGTGTGAGCCAACATCCCATTGTTGAAGAGAACTATGTCCTTCAGAATCAATCATCATATAGTCTTGTTGTTGCCATGCATAATGATATCCTGGTTATGCTCATTTCACTCAGCATCAGTTCATACAAGTCTCTCCAGGCCTCTCTGAAACACTTAATTGCCTCAGCAAAAAAAAAGAAACAAAGAAACAAAGAAACAAAGAAACAAAGAAAAGAAAAAACAAAAAAGAAACCTTTCCAGTCTTCCTTAATCCAAGTGCTTTCCCTCTGAGATAATTTCAAATTGATTTTGTATGTGTCTTGTCTGTTCAGTTATTTCAATTTTGCTTTCTTCATTAGATTGTGAGCTCCTTGAAAGAAGAGGCAATTTTTTTTTTGCTTTTTTTTTGCTGAGGTAATTGAGGTTAAATGACTTGCCCAGGGTCACACAGCTAGGGAGTGTTAAGTGTCTGAGACCAGATTTGAACTCAGGTCCTCCTGACTTCAGGGCTGGTGCTCTATCCACTGAGCCACCTAGCTCTCCCAGAAGAGGCATTTTTTTTGCCTTTCTTTATATCCTTTGTGCTAGCACAGTGCCTGGCACATAGTAAGCACTTAATGAATGCTTGTCAACTTCACACATGCACATACATGTTCATATCCCAGGTATATATGCACAAACATATATATATAAACATGCATATATGTGTATATATGCATAAATATACCCATAAGGCATCTATTCACATGTATATATGTACACACAAATACAAGAAATATACATATAGATGAATATGCATACATGTATGTATACATATACATGTAATTCATATATAAAATAATTGAATCCAAAACAATTTGGGAGAGAAGGCACAAGCAGTTTGGGGAAGCAAGAAAGGCTTACTGCAAAAAAAAATTGTGCTTGAAATATATTTTAGAGAGAGAAGAGGCAATGTTAAAGAGAGAGCTCATTTTAGACTTGGTGCACAGTGATGGGATTTGGAGTGCTGTACATGAATAACAGAGGGAAGATTGGTTTAGCTTGGACCACTCAATTTGACGGGGAGAATAATGTCCAATGGGTCTGGAAAAGAGGGTTTGGGGCCAGATTGCTTAAGGCTTATGAAGGAAAACAGAGGAGTTTATTTTTGATTTTAGAGCAGGAATTCTTCCCTCTCCTCAGCCTATGGATACATTTCAGGGAATTTGAACTTGGATAGCATAAACAAATCCCATCTTTATTTTCAATAACTTCTAACTGAAATTTCACATGTCCTTCAATTACCAGGATTAAAAAAAAAATTACTTGAAGGGGATATCCATAGGCTCAACCAGACTGTTAAAAGGGATCCATGACAAAAGAAAGATTAGGAACCCCTGTCCTGGAAGCTAAAGGAAGCTACCGATTAAGTGAGAGGAATCATATCACAGGGTTAGATTTTTCTCTGGGAACCCCATTTTTCTCATCAGTCATGGATGTGAGAATTGTTTTTTCAACCAGAAAAGAGAGGTTGAATTCCCTTCCCTGAACAGGAGGGATTTTGCACACCCATTCTAGCTGGGGAGCTCTCTGATTAGTCTTTAGGAGATAGAAAGAGGGGTTTTAATCTCTCCGAGGCCTCTCCCTTGAGAGTGACTCCAAACTTCCACAACATAATCTTGGACGATGCATTTTTAATTACACTTTATAAAGATTTTATAAGAGTGGGTTGAATATCATTACTGATGGAGAACTATGGCGGCCAGGCTAGATTTATGCTGAAGACAATTACATTTTACAAGCAGAGGCAGAGAGCGGAGGTAATTAACAAGAATAATGAAAGGACCACCGTTCCATAAATCACTGACATAAGAGAGTAAATAATAGACGGCAGGACACCCTGGGCCAGACTCTGCCATCAGTCACCTGCTGACATGCTGGGCCCCCTCATCCACTCATCAGAGCTCTCTCCTTCTGTGTTGAAAAGTCATTCTGATGAGCTCATCCTGGGAAAGAAGGGTATTGGCAGAGTTCTGGCTCCTACTCCAGGATAGGAAATTCTAGAGTAATGAGGTATTAGGTCTTAAAGTCTTTGTAGATTGTATTGTAGCACACTAGGTTCAACCCCTGGCTTCCTTTAAGTCCCAACCAAAATTCTTTTGTTGTTGTTCATTTATTTTAGTCATGTCCAACTCTTTGTGATTCCATTTGGAGATTTCTTTTATTGTATTTGATTTATCTATTTAATATTATTTCCATAGTTAAATTCAAAACAAACATTTATACATTTGTTTTTAAAATTTTTAAATTCTAGTTTCTCCCTCTTATTCCCACCCACCATTAAGAAACCACTTGTGAAGTTATGCAAGACATTCCCATAAAAGTCAAGTTGTGAAAGAAAACATAAATCTCCCATGAAAATAAAAACCTCAAGAAAAATTAAGTAAGAGAGAGAGAGAGAAAGAGAGAGAGAGAGAGAGAGAGAGAGAGAGAGAGAGAGAGAGAGAGAGCATGCTTCAATCTGTATTCAGACACAATCAGTTCCTTCTCTGGTATGGATAGGATTTTTCATTGTAAGTTCTTCACATAGATGATTGTACTACTGAGAATAGCTAAATCATTTGCAGCTGGTCATCCCAGAACATTGCTATTACTTTGCATAGTGTACATTTCACTTTGCTTGAGTTCATGGAGGACTTTCCAGGTTTTTTTTTCCCTGAGAGCATCCTGCTCATCATTTCCCATAGAATAATGATATTGAATCACAATTACATACCAGTTTATTGAGCCATTCCCCAATTAATGAGCATCTTCCCAATCTCCACTTTTTTTGCCCTGAGAAGAGAGCTGCTATATGGTTTTTGTACATAATATATGTTATTTTCCTTCTTTTTGATTATCTTTTGGCATTCATAATTAGTAGTATTGTTGTTATGTCAAAGGATATGCCCTTTGAGCACAGAATAGATCTTTTGATCCTTTATCAATTTGGGGCATGGTTCTTATTTTTTATAAATTTGACTCAGTTCTCTCTATGTTTGAGAATGAGGCTTTATCAGAGAAACTTGCTTCAAAATTCTTTTTACAATTATTATTGATAACTGTATTTCCCTTGGGGTTTTCTTTCTTTGTTTCTTTGTTTCTTTTCTTTCTTTCTTTGTTTCCTTCTTTTCTTTGTTTCTTTCTTTGTTTCCCATTAGAAGATAAGCTCATGGGGCAGCTAGGTGGATCAGTGGATAGATCACCAGCCCTGAAGTCAGGAGGACCTGAGTTCAAATCTGGTCTCAGACACTTAACATTCCCTAGCTGTGTGACCCTGGGCAAGTCATTTAACCCCAATTGCCTCAGCAAATATGTGTGTGTGTGTGTGTGTGTGTGTGTGTGTATGTATAAGCTCTTTATTTTTTTTTATTTAAAGAACTCAAGACAGTTCTTTAGAGAGCAAGTCTTGCTTGCTTGGATGGATTTTCTCCCATGCTTAGTACAATTCTAAACACATGCTTAATAAATGATAGATAAAATCTATTAAGTAAGGGTCACAATTTGTGCCTCTTTTCTGAGCTGCCTTCCTATTCCTCTAACCAGACCTATCCTATGTCTTAGCCCTCCATACTCTGGCTCATCAAGCAAGCTAAGAACAGACTACAATTTTAAGGGGTACCCTACCAACCTGTATCTGTTCTCAAAATGGTAGTCAACTCATCATTCTCTATTCTGCCAGCTCCTGAGTCTCCTTGGCCAGCTTCCCTTTGTTTCTCACTTGTTAACTCTGTCCAGCAGGGAGCACACAGGATATCACCTTGGGGGATTAACCTGTCACCTTTGATGAGGGGAACAGTACCCAGAGCTCCCTAGGGAGCCCAGGAAGTATACAGTCAGTTCAATCTAATTGAATTTGAGGTTGGGGGCACCTAAGAGAGAGAGGGAGGTCTTTTGTATTGACAATGTGCTCTAGGAAGCCTATAATCTTCAGGAGAAGCTGGCAACTCTGTGTGTACTAGGGATAAAAGGCCCAATTACTTACTACCTTGATGCCTCCCCAGGGGACAAACCAGCCTGCTGGACCAGAGGAAGTTGATCAACTAAGAACCATTTGAATTTCAAATTAACCTAAAGCCCTAGTTTTCAAAAAGCTTTTCTGAAGTCCAAAGTCTGGGAGGTCAATTGAAACTTAATTCTCCTGGATTTCTCAAGGGACTCAAATGCAGAGGTGGGCAACGGATGCTTCCTGTTCCAGGAGAGGAGAGGAGGCAGTGGAGGGGGGGTTCATGATGTGAAAGGTGATGCTGGGTTGCTGTCCAACCTGCTCTTTGGAGGTGGAAAGAAATGCACAGCAGAAATGTTAGGATCTAAGCACTTCCCACTCCACAGGGCACTTTATGAAAGAAGAATAATAGCAGACAACTGTATATTATTGTGATATTTGCAAAGTACAGAAATGCTGGAAAGAAAGCAGTAAGAAGAAGGAAGGAAGGAAGGAAGGAGGGAAGGAAAGGATGGAGAGAGAAAGAAAGGGAAGGACAGAGGATGGGAGAGATGGAGGAAGGGAGGAAGGAAGCAAGGAAGGAAGGAAGGAAGGAAGGAAGGAAGGAAGGAAGGAAGGAAGGAAGGAAGGAAGGAAGGAAGGAAGGAAGGAAGGAAGGAAGGAAGGAGAAAGGGAGGGAAGGAGGGAGAGAAGGAGGGAGGGAGGGAGGGAGGGAGGAAAGAAGGAATTATGCCCAATTGGATCTCCAGTGGGACAGCTTTTACTACTACCCACAGAAGTTGTTGTTTGTCTTTTATTCTCCAAGAGGACCTGACATGAGGGAGGTGATGTTATGGCATGTAAGTGAATTGTATTTAAGTGACAAAGGGCTGTGCAAGGTCACCAACCACAGTTTCTCCTTGGGAGCTACCTGGGTCCAGTGGCAAGATATAGATCAGGATGACTAGAGAAGACCCTCAAAGAGGAGGAAACTAAACCCCAGAGAAGGGAAGTCACTTGGCCATGATCATTCAGAGAGCCATGATTCATAGATAATAATAAGGTCACATAGCTGAAAGGAACCCTAGAAGTCATTTAATTCAACCCATCCTATTAAACATGAGTAGACTAAGGCTTAAGAAGGTTAAAAGATTTGTCTAATGTCTCACAGATAGTTGATGTCAGATTGTGATGTGATCCCAGGTCTTTTGACTGCAAAGCCGGTGATTTTTCCAGGTGTTGTGATTTCAATATCAGTGCCATCCAATATCCTCTCTGTAGGAACTCTCCTAGGTGCATCCTAGGGGATGCAAAGACAAGGTGAAAAAAACCACCAACAGACGCTGCTATCAAAGATCTTGGATTTTCCCAAGACCATTCCACATGGAAAAAGGTGAGTATGTACCTGATAGTTTAAAGAATACAGAAAATACTAACCACTAAGTAGATCAGAGAAAAACCTATCAAGAAGATGGTGCAAATCAAGCATGAAATGTAGGTAGGAATTCAAGAAGAAGAAAGTGAGAAAAGGAGTGTGTTCCAGCCTGAACAAAGGCAAGAAGAAAGTGGGAGACTGACTGTTGAGCATAAAGCAGGTCCATTGGCAGGAATAGAGAATGAATGAAGGCAATAATAGGCCATCATCTTGGAAAGGTAGACTGGAGTCAGATTGTGGAAGGCTGTGAAAGATTTGGGGAAAGGGATAAATGGCATCACCACCAGATTTTCCAATAATGCCAGGATGGGAGGGATGGATGACAGGCCAGATGACAGTCCTGATCTAAAACAATTTTGACAGGCTAGAAAATTGGACCAAATCTAAGATGAAATTTCATTAGGATATGCTTTCAGTTCAAGAAATAGACTTCCTGTGTACAATATAGGGAGGTATGGCTGGACAGCAGGATGGGTTTTAATGGACTAGGAGTTCAATGAAGGTCAACTGCATGATGAAGTCAAAAAGCTGATGTGGTCTTTGGCTTATTTTAAGGAGATGATCTGTCTCAGTCATAGCACATCTTGGAACACCTTGTTCTATTTAGAAAGGACTTTAATGGTATGGAGAATGTCCAAAAAACATCAAACAATGGTAAAGATTCTCATGTTTATACTATATGGGATTGGTTGGAAGACCTAAGGATGTTTAGGCTGAAGAAGAAAAGATTGGGTGTTGGGGGGCAGCTAGATAGTGCAGTGAATAGAGCATCAGCCCTGAAGTCAGGAGGGCCTGAGTTCAAATCTGATCTCAGACACTTAACACTTCCTAGCTGTGTGACCCTGGGCAAGTCATTTAACCTTGAGGCAATTGCCTCAGCAAAAGAAAAAAGAAAAGACTGAGTGTGAAGTGGGGCAGAGGAGGAGAGGCAGGAAGAGAAGGAGGGAGAAAGCAGATAATTGTTTTAGGGATTTTAAATAAGAATCCAACAAGCCTGTTGTGAAGGAAGAAGCAATGAGACATGAATTTCAGACACAGATTTAATTCTTGATATAAGAGAAAACTTCCTTTAAAAGATAGCTGTCCAAGTGTGCAGTGACTCCCTCAGAAGGGGGTGGATTCCCAAGAAGAAGATGGATGACCAGGTATATGGGGGAGTAGATTCTTCCCTTATGGGGTGAGACAATTGAATTTCCTTCTACTTCTTAAAATTCTGTGATTCTGAAATCTGTAGGAGTAGGTTTAGGGATAAAGACAACAAGCGGTTTTTTAGATATGTTGAGTTTGGGTTGTCAGTGAAACATCCATCCATTCAAGGGATTATGTTTAAGTACCTTCACTCTTTCTCCCCAATCCCAATGGAATGCCTTACTCACCCAATGGGGTACACACACATCAATAGAATGTGGGTGGGTAAGGCAGCTAGATGGCACAATGGATAGAGCACCAGCCCTGAAATCAGGAGGACCTGAGTTCAAATCTGACCTCAGACACTTAACAGTTGCTAGCTGTGTGACCCTGGGCAAGCCACTTAACCCCAATTACCTCAGGAAAAAAAATAGAATGTGAGTCCTTGAGGGCAGGCGTTGTTTAATTTTTGTCTCTGTATCCCCAGTGCTTAGCTCAGTATTTGGCCCATAATAGGAGCTTAATAAATGATTATTGAATAATTAATGGTACTTTTCTGTGGTCCTTACATGCACAAAGAGAAAGCAGAAGTAACCAATAGTCACAGGAAGGAGGTTCTGTCATATCCATCTCTATATAAAATGGAAGTGGTTAGTTTTGGAGAGATGGGGATTTTGTGGTTGTTTTTTAATAAATGATATTAAATAGCGTTGGGACATTCAAATTCTTCATTTTGCTCTTACTAGCTGTGCTACTGCAGACAAGACAGTTAGTTAGCCTCCCTGAAAATTCAGTTTCCTTAGATATAAAATGAAGATAACAATACCTACAGTTAGTTGTAGGAAAACAAATGAAATAATATATGTAGAGTATTTTGAAAATGATAAGATGCAATTAAGTGGCAGAGTGGATAAAGCACCAGGTCTGGAGTCAGGAAAACCTAAATTTAAATCCAGCCTTAGACATTTACTAGCAAGTCACTTAATCCTGTTTGCCTCAGTTTCCTAAATTATAAAATAATCCAAAGAAGGAAATAGCAAACCACTCCAATATATCTGCCAAGAAAACCCCAAATGGGGTCACAAAGAATTGTACATGACTGAAACAACTCAACAACAACGATTCTATGCCAGTTGTTACTTTTGTTATTATCCTTTTCAGTACAGATAAAGCCAAGACCACGCAAGCCTTTCCTTTTAGTCTGCAGTTCTTTCACTGTTCTTTCTCAAAGATTTCATTTCTGTTCCCCAAAAGTTCTCCATGTTTTGAAATTTTAATATTTGGAAAAAATAATATTTAATTTTCAGAAAATTGAACATTTTCCAACAATGAGCTTCACTACAATACCTTTAAACATAGATATTTTAGTACTAGGAATTTTAGCCCTTCAATTTTCATGCACATCCCTAAACATGAAGTGTTATAGATTCCCACCCATTACAGATGCCACCATGGCCCATCTAGCCGATTACTAGCTGTGTCAACCTGGGTAAGTCACAGCTCCTCAGAACCTCAGTTTCTTCATTATAAAATGAAAATAATAATAGCACCCTCCTCATCGGGTTTTTGTGAGGATCATATCATATAATGGATGGAAAGCACTTTGCAAACCTTAAAAGCTATATAAATGTGAGTTATTTATTATTACAAATAGCTAGGTCATGTTTGGTTTAGAGTCAGGAAGATCTGAGTTCAAATTCTGCCTCAGACACCTACTAGCTATGTGACACTGGGAAAGTCACTTACCTCTGTCTGCCTCAGTTCCCTTACCTGTAATGAGGTTCCTAATACACCTACTTCACAGGGTTGTTATTAAGATCAAATGAGATAAAAAAAGAAAAAGAAAAAAAAGATCAAATGAGATAGTATTATAAAGGGCTTAGCACAGAGTCCAGCACATAGTAGATATTTATTGACTGATGATTCATCTATAAAATGAGGATAATAGAAGCACCTACTTCATAGGGTTATTGCAAGGATTAAAGAAGATAAAGTGTTTTGGAAACTTTAAGGTGCTATAAAACGGCTTGCTATTATTAACTGTAATTACTATTCCTATTTGTTATTATCTCTAGGAGCAAGTTCCAGAGCTCAACCCAAGTGGAGCTTGGCCCCTCTCAAGCTTCTTCCTTGGGTCCTCCCAGTGTGAAACAGGCATGTCAGAACATATGAAAATGTAAAGGAGAGCCATCTGTCAATACAGTCCAGTCCAAAGAGCTATTCTCAGGTATCAATTATGGGTTAAGTCCTAAGGATACAAAGACAAATGATGAATGTTTGTTCTTGGAGGGGTGGGATGAGAAGAAGCCTTGATTAAGCACCTACTATGTGCTAGGCACTGTGCTAAGCACTTTACACACACACACACAAACTTCGACATCCATTACTAAAAAGTTTCATCTTGATTAGTGCCATTACATCAAATCCTAATGAAATTAATAATCATTCTCTGCTTGTTAGGCAGCGTTGCCCAAAATGTTAACTCCGTTTGAAGCAGCAAAAACAATTAGTGCCAGGCAATCGTCCACATCCACACACACACACCCCTGATGTGGGAGCACCTCCAGGAGAATGGAGATATTTAGTGCAGGCTTAGAGAGGCTTAAGGGAAGGAGCATAGAAGCAAGAGGATTAAGGAGGAGAGGGATAGAGATGGAGGAGCCAGGAGACAGAGGGTCATGGGCACAGTCAAATAAGGGCAGACTGAAAACCAGGCAGAAGCAGAAGTCTAAGGCTGCTTCCAGACTCTCAAAGTCTCCAATCCAACCTTCACACAGGCTGTCAAAACTAACTTGCAAAGTCTGACCGTATCATTGCTCTCCTGGAAAATCAAGGATTTCCTATCTCCTCTACGACAAAGTCTAAGTACCTGAGCTGGGCTTGCCAGGTCCTTTGCACAGGTAACAGTGCAATGGAGAAACAACCAGACTCAGATTCAGAAAAATGCGGGTTCAAGGGTAGCCTCTGGCACACACTGGCTAAGGGATCCAATACAAACCTCTAATCTCTCAGGACTCGAGGCAACTAAGACTCAAGGGGAGACACAAGCATTTATTAAGCACCTACTATGTACAGGTCCACTGTACTAAGCATTTTACAAATATCAACACATTTGATCCTCACAGCAATCTTAGGAGGTAGGTCCCCATTTTACAGATGAGGAAACTGAGGCAAACAAATTACGTGACTTGCCCAAGATCATACAGCTAATACAAGTTTAAGGCAACATTTGAAATCAGGTCTTCTTCTACATCCTCATTAAACTGACCTTACTGTTCTTTTTTCCCCTGAGGCAATTGGTGTTAAGTGACTTGCCCAGGTCACACAGCTAGGAAGTGTTAAGTATCTGAGACCAGATTTGAACTCAGGTCCTCCTGACTTCAGGGCTGGTGCTCTATCCACTGCGCCACCTAGCTGCCCCTGTATTGTTTTTTTATTCCCCAGCACCCAACACAGGAGCCCAAATCAGCTCCAAAGAACCTAGGCTTTCTATTTTCAGTGTAAGCATTTATATATTCATAACTTAGAAATCTAGAAAAAACACACTCACCTTGAAACTTAACAGTTGCACCAACAACAGTTTCACTTCTTTCCTTCCATTCTGCCCTTCTTCTTCCCTTCATTCCCTCCTTCCTCTCCTTTCTTACCTTTTTCCCTCCCTCCCACCCTTCTTCCATTCCTTATTTTCTTCCCTTCCTTCCTTCCTTTCTTTCCCAAACAAACCTCTAATCAAGTGATTCCAGTACAAACTACAAAGAAAGAAAGGAAAATATGAACCTATAAATGCTCACAATCACCTTGAAACTTAATAGTTGCACAAACAACAGTTTCACTTCTTTCCTTCCATTCTTCCCTTCCTTCATTCCCTCCCTCCTCTCCTTTCTTACCTTTTTCCTTCCCTCCCATTCTTCTTCTGCTCTTCTTCCATTTCTTCTTTCTTTCCCTTCCTTCTTTTCTTTCTGAAAGAAGGAAAGAAAGAAAGGAAAAAAGGAAGGAAGGAAGGAAGGAAGGAAGGAAGGAAGGAAGGAAGGAAGGAAGGAAGGAAGGAAGGAAGGAAGGAAGGAAGGAAGGAAGGAAGGAAAAAGGGAAAAAAGGAAAAAATATATGAATGTATAAAGGCTCACAGCCACCTTGGAACTTAACAGTTGCACAAACAACAGTTTCGCATCTTTCCTTCTTCTTTCCTTCCTTCCCTCCCTCCCTTCTCTCCTTTCTCCATTCTCTATGGTATTTCTTAGTTTCAGATTTTTTTTTCTTAAGAGAATTGACCTCAAGGACAGAAAGACTAGGACTGAACCTCTGACTCCTATTGGCTATGTGACTCCGGTCAATTCTTTTACCTCTCTGTGTCTCAGGTAAATTTTAAAAATAGTAAATTATACAGCAGGTGCCAATCAACATTGGTAGAGGGAATTTTCTCATCAGAAATTCCTTGCAGAAGGGATGTCCCTGTTCTGGACCAAAAAGAAAAGTGTTTTCAAGGTTTTGGATTTTTAGGACTGTCTTCTCTTCTCCCTGTGTGTTCAGGGTCCAGTCCAGAATAATAATAAGAGGTGACATTTCTATGACTTTAAGGTTTCTTTTAAATACATTATCTCAGAGGGGTAGACATCACAGTTCTCACTGTCTCCATTATACAGTGAAGGAAACAAACCCAAGGTCACACAGTAAAAATGTGAGGTGAGAATTTGAGCTCAAGTTCAACACTCATTCTGCTCCACTAGGGTAGTTGATAATTCATAATCATAATTCTGGAGCTAATCCTGATAGATCAGAACAATGAGTGGAGAGAATCAGGAATTGCTGGGCTCACATCCAGCCTCAGATACTTCTTTTAACTATGGGACTTGTCTTCTACAAAAAGTCTCATCCATTCTTTAATTCTAGCATCTTTCTTCTCTTAATTATCTCCAATTTATACTGGGTACAGTTTATTTCTGCTTAGTTGTTCTTCCCCATTGAGACCTTCTGGAGAATAAGAATTATCTTTTGTCTTTCTTTGTATGTATGGCATTTATGTGCCTGGTACACAGTAGGCACTTAATTATTGATTGGCTGACTCTGGATAAGTCATTTAACCTTTCTGTACCTCAGTTGCCTCATCTTTAAGACAGGCTTAATAGTAGCCCCTACTTCCTGGGATTGTCAGGAGGATCAAATGGGATAATATTTGTAAAGCATTTTGTAAACCTTAAAATGCTATATAAATCTAGTAGTTGCTGCTTTTGTTATTGTTAGTAGTCCAGAAAGTATTTCAGAATTACTCTCTTCTAAGCATCCTCTTGGCTCTGTAGCAGACTTAAAACCAAGGGTGGGATGAATCCACACTCAGCTGGCTAGAAGTAATGCCCTGATTGCAATGGGTTGTAATCATGAAGACCTACTTATCGAAGCAAAATTAATTTGTATGAAAAATGAATAAAGATCATATTAACCAAGTTGCTAGTAATGTCACAGTGGGAAACATCAGGGAGTGGGGAGATGGAAGCAAGGATAGAGCATATTGATAATGATGGCAAACTACATCAAGCTGAGGTTGGCTAGACAGGGAACGCCACCTTCAGGTGGTTTCAGACTGAGAGAGCAGTTCAGCTGCCAAGCTCTGAGCTGAGCATTTTATCTGTTAGACTCTTCTTAGAAGAACAAAAAACTCTGTAAAAACTTGCTGAACCTAAAAAGTGGGAACTCTCCCACACAGTTTGACCATTCTTGCCTATATCCCAGAGATCTGTGCTCTGACACTACTAAGGACACAACTCAAGTTTTTAAATCAGTATGGATTCCATATCCCTCTCAGGGAAGATAGTTCCTGACACAGCCCCTTAGCCCACAAGAGAAGTTAGAGCCTCCCTAATCGAGTTGATTTGACAAGATGTCAGTGATATGACATGAATATAATAATAATGATGAACATAAAGAAAGTGGTGGGTGCTGATGGGACTGGAGCCTACAAGGAAAGGTAGAATCTGTCCAGTGATGATGATGTGACAAGTTGGAAGTGATAGAACATGAGGATAATAATAATGAAAATATATAAAGTAATGGTAACGATGGAGATGGTGGTGATAATGATGAAGATGATGAAGGAGATAGTAATAAGAAAGAAGATGAAGATAAAACAAGCTATTGATGAGAATGATAATGAAGATGGTAAAAGATGATTGAAAACAAAGTTTATAGTGGGCAAAATGAAGATGGTGATGATGAAGGTAATAAGAATAAAGCAAACAAAGGTGCTGATAATACTGACAATAATGGAAATAATGTTAAAGAAGATGAAAAATTATTTATGACCAACAAGGTGATTGTGACAATGATAATGAAGACAGAACTGATAATGAGGAAGCTAAAAAGGGGATAATAAAGATGATGATGACAATGTGATGGATGAGGATGATAATGACAACAATAGTAATAATAATGATGAAGATGAAAAAGAAGATGCTAGTGCATTTATCTTGCAATATAATTATCTGGATGGTTGTCTTATCTCTCTTGTTGTAGTATGTGCTCTTTGAAGAAAGAGTATCTTAGCCAGATCTTTGCATCAGTCCCAGGGCCTGGCATAGACTCTACACCCAATAAATGCTCATGAAAACTTTGTGCAGAGGAAATAGATGATGGTGATGAAGAAAGTGATGGTGAAGTCAACATGAAGAATAATAATAAGGATGGCAATAAGGATGATAAAGGATAAGAAGCAATAAATAGAAACCCCCAGCTTTAGGGGCCAATAGCTTCCAAATATTCTCAGGGGAAGAAATATGTTCTCAGGATTCCATCATCCTCCACATTCAGTTATCAAATTACTACTACATTGTTAATATTTAAACTATTTTCAAGAATCTTTTGCATTCCATAAAAATTCTCATAAAGCCAGGGGAGCATGGCCCTTCATTTGCATCTCATTTTATATGCATAGAGCCATGGAGCCAGTGAATGGGCTCTTAAATGAACTCTTTCACCTTACTTTTGTTTTTTAAATTAATTTTCCCACTTGTGATTTTCATCCAATTCCTGTAGCATTTAGAAGAAGGCAGGCAAGCCTTCCTACAGAAGTTGCAGCACCCTAGTCAGATAGATCTCTAAGGCAGAAATGGCAAACAGTCCAAAAAAGTACCAAGTAGGACATGAATGAGATTAGTATGTGATGGACAAATATTTAACAATATGAATAAAAATACAATAGAACATAGATAATGTTAATAGTTTTCTAAGTCAATTTGCTTCTGGCAGGGATCTTTGTCTATGATCTAGTGACCCAGATTTCTATTGAGTTTGATACTATTGTTCTAAAGGGAAAGAAGGCAGAATCAACCCAGATCAGAGTAACTAGAGTGGTACAATTGAGCTTTTGGCCCTGGGCATTAAAGTTTAGAAGGCACATACAAAGCATTCATCCTCCTTCAATATCTAAGAAACATCTGAGCTTAGCATTTAGTTAACTGTAATAACTCATTTAAGTTGGAAATTACCAGACAGCCCTTTTCTATCAAGCCAAAACCCAGGTAAGCATCTCCTGACCCTGACAGCTCCCTATTCCTCATGCCCACTAATGGCAGTCTCCCAAACAATGACTTTACAAAGCCTTAAGGTCTATCTCCCCAATAATCCCTTGGGTATCAGGTTCTCTTGACCATCATCAAGACTGAAATTTAGTTTAGAAGTTGATATCAAGAAAGTTCTACATTGCCACTTTCAGGAGTTTGCACTGAGCTAAACACTACTAGTTATGACCCTGCCCCTGGGTTAATGTCCCATATCTAAGTCCAGTCCAATCAGCAGATACCACCAGTGGCAAAGGTCACCTTCATTTCTTCACTCAGCACATATTGTGCTGTGGATCTGAAGAGCAGGGCAGGCTCATTACACAGCCTATGCACTGCTCAGTTAGCCAGGTACTCATCTGTGAGAAAAGGCTAGCACATGCTGAATCAGCACCATGGCCAGAGCTCACCTTGTGGGCAGAGAGAGCAATGAACTTTAAAGTTTGCAAAATGGAATATTTTAAGTCACTTGAGTCTCACAACAACTGTGAACTGTAGGTATCACATGTATGGAAACTGAGGCTAAGAGAACTTAAGTGATTTGTCATTGGTCATTCATCCAATAATTGTCAGATATGAGACTTGAACTCCAGCTTTCCTGACTCCAAGTTCAAAATTCTATCCATTGCATCAGAAATGTCAAACACGCAATCCACAGCCCAAACAGATTAGAATGTAATTTCCCAAAAAATTGGGAAATATCAGCAAAAATGTATGAATTAATAAATGAATGGATGGATGAATAAATGATATTCAACAAAACAGATAATGTTAAATATGGGATTTTCTAAGTCACCATGTAGCCATCAGAAACCTACATGTACTATTTAGGGCCCCCTCTTCCTATTTAAGTCTGATATCACACTGCAAAGGAAATATAACTTCAAGTCACCCAATCAATAAATCAATTAAGAAGCATTTATTAAACATCTATTGTAAGGCAGCTAGATGAAACAGTATATAGAGTGCCCGGACTAAAGTCAGAAAGATTCATCTTTCCCAGTACAAATTTGGCCTTAGATACTGACTTAGCTGGGCAAGTCACTTCACCCTGTTTGCCTCAGTTTCTTCATCTGTAAAATGAGCTGGAAGAGGAAACGGCAATCCACTGCAGCATTTTTGACAAGAAAACCCAAAACAGGATCATGCTGAGTAGAATATAACTGAACAGCAGCTACAACAGTTGTATACCAGAAACAGCCCCAGTGCTCAGGGAGCTTAATTTCTAACAGGGAAACAGCAAATACATTCAAATTAATAGAAAAAAAATTTGAAAATAATCATTTGGCAAGGGAAGCATGCTGGGAACTTCACTGAGACAAACATTCATGTCTGCTTTAGTCTTTCACATTAAATGATCAAGTACTGGGCTGGACACACAATGAGGATCAGTAAAAGCTTGTCAATTAAATGCCCTTGTTCATCAATAGTCACTCTCAATTGCCATTTCTCAGGGGGAATAATAAGACACACAATCCCTTAATGGTTCTAATTTTATTTTTTTCAATCAAGAAGCATTTATATTTTTTCTCTTCCTCCCTTCTCCCCCTACCCTTATTGGAAAAAAGGAAAAGAAAAACAAAACCCTTTTAACAAATTTGCATAGTCAAGTAAAACAAACTCCCTCAATGGCCATGTCTGAAAACCATGTTTGGTTCTGAATTCATCATCTCTCTATCAGGAGGGAGATTCACATGCTTCTTCACTGGTCCTCAGATTTCATGGTTGGCCATTGAGTCCCTAAATCTTTTGTCAAAAGTTGACTTTGAGGAGAACATCATGATTCCATTTTGTGATTTTTTTCCCTGTATGACACTGAGTGTACTAAATGTCTCCTTCAAGGCTTCCCTTTCCCTAGTTACTTTATAGTTACAAAAGGGATTTGAATAGTTCTAGAAACTCAACATTTCTCTTTATTTTATTTAATCAGGCACTTTGTAGGAGCTTAACAAATGTTAATTAAATGACTGATTAAGAAGATTCCATTTTCTTTGGTCTAATATAAATGGCTCTTTTTTAAGCATCATTTTCCTTTTGTTAAAAATGTACCTTATTCAGTCTGTGTAACCTACCTGATCTTATGAAAATTCTGAATCATGTAGCTCAAGAGGACAGACTATATATGTGTGTAAGTGTATGTGTGTATATATATAGATAGATGTTTAGAAGTATATATGTAGTTCTAATATATATAATATAATATCTAATCATCTAATATATGCTATTCAGTGTGTGTGCATGTATCCTTGTGTATGCATAGTTGTGTTGTTGTTACTCAGTCGTATACAACTCTTTGTGATCCCATTTGGGGTTTACTTGGCAGGACTACTTGAGTAATTTGCCATTTCCTTCTCTAGCTCATTTTGCAGATGAAAAAGCTGAGGCAAACAGAGTTAAGTGAGTTGCCCAGGGTCACACAACTAGTAAGTGTCTGAAGTCAGATTTGAACTCAAGAATATGATTTTCTGACTCCAGGACCATCTTCTGTCCACTATGCTACCTAGTAGATATATAGATATACATATGCATATATACACATACATATATGCATGCATGTATGCCATATATGCCATATGTAGAATTATGAGACATGTGTCTATCACCTACTGATGGGGTGTGCCATAATCTTGAGTAGATAAATGAACTGCAATATACTTGTATGTTACCTGTGCTGGTTTATTCATGCAAGAGCCCTAAAAATTCTTGAAACTCTTTCAAAGTTGTTTGTCCTCAGCACGTTGTAGTTATTATATGAATTGTCCTGTTTCTGCTTACTTCACTACAAATCAGTTCATACATATATGCCTTACTAGATTTCTCTGAAACTATCACTTTAGTCACTTCTAATAGAAGAGGACTATTTCATCATTTATTCATCCCTTCCCTAACTGATGGGTACCTCTTTCATTTCCAATTATTTGCTGTCCTGAAAAGAGTTGCTATTTTTATACAAATAAATCCTTTTGCTCCTCCTTTGGTTTCTTTGCTTCATTTATAAAGCACTTGCTATGAGTTGTACAAAATGCTTTACAAATATCATCATTTATTCAAGCCACTCTTCAATAGATAAGTGGTCAAGGGATATGAACAGACAATTTTCAGATGATGAAATTAAAACCATCTCTAGTCATATGAAAAGTTGCTCCAAATCACTATTGATCAGAGAAATGCGAATTAAGACAACTCTGAGGTACCACTACACACCTGTCAGATTGTCTAAAATGACAGGAAAAGATAACGATGAATGTTGAAGGGGATGTGGGAAAACTGGGACACTAATACATTGTTGGTGGAACTGTGAACAGATCCAACCATTCTGGAGAGCAATTTGGAGCTACGCTCAAAAAGTTATCAAACTGTGCATACCCTTTGACCTAGCAGTGTTTCTACTGAGCCTATATCACAAAGAGATCTTAGAGGAGGAAAAGGGTCCCACATGTGCAAGAATGTTTGTGGCAGCCCTTTTTGTAGTGGCTAGAAACTGGAAACTAAATGGATGCCCATCAATTGGAGAGTGGCTGAATAAATTATGGTATATGAATGTTATGGAATATTATTGCTCTGTAAGAAATGACCAGCAGGACGATTTCAGAGAGGCCTGAAGAGACTTGCATGAACTGATGCTGAGTGAAACGAGCAGAACCAGGAGATCATTATACACAGCAACAACAATATTACATGATGATCAATTCTAATGGACATGGCTCTCTGCAACAAAGAATTGTCTCAAACCAGTTCCAATTGTTCACTGAAGAAAACCATATACACCCAGAGAGAGGGATATGAAATATGGACCACAACGTAACATTTTCACAATCTCTATTGATATTTGCTTGCATTGTGTTGCCTTTCTCTGATGTTTTTTTCTTGTAGATAGGATTTTTCTTGCACAACTTGTCAAGTATTTCAATATTATTGACATGTAGTGGACTTCCTGCCATCTAGGGGAGGGGAAGGGACTGGGGGTAAAAGTTGTAATGGAAAGCTTTGTAAATATCAATGCTGGGGAACTACCCATACATATGTTATACAAATAAAAAGCTTTAATAAAAAATAAAAATAAAAAAATACCATCATTTGATCCTCACAACAACTCTGGAACGTTGATGCTATTCTTATCCCCATTTTATAGACAAGAAAAGTGAGGCACACAGATTAAAGGATTTCCCCAAGGAAACATACTAGTAAATATTAATTTGAACTCGACTTTCTGATTCAAAGCCTAGCTCTCTACCCATCATGCTACCTAATTCTGATTCTGTTGGCACAATCCTTCCTTGCCCCTACATGGCTTAATAATCATGAATAGAATTTAATTTCACTCATGTTCACAAGTATAATTTAAGCTTCTTGAAGGCAAAAATAGCTTTCTTCTTTTCTTCACATCTCTAGCACCTAGGACAGTACTTTATAAGTCATTGTTTAGTCTGTCCTGTTGTTCATGAACAACATGGTGTTTTCTTGGCAAGGATACTGGAGTGGTTTGCCATTTCCTTCTCCAGTAGATTAAAGCAAACAAACCTTAAATAAACTGCCACAGCTAGTAAATGTTGAAGCCATATTTGACTTCAGGTCTTCCTGACTCAAATTCCTGACTTCCTGCATTCTACGAACTGAGACATCTAGTGACTTATACATAGTAAGCACTTAATAAATGCTTATAGAGTGGAATGGAATTATGGCTAAAATACTCATCTTCCATTGTCCAACTTTGAGACAATAACCAGGTTTCGACTTAGGCAGACCTGTGGGCACCAGATTCAGTCCATTCTTGGGTCCTAATTGGGCTTTCTTTGATTGGTAGGACACCTGGAGCCTGTGCTTCACTGGAATAACATTGGTGATGAGGCCTGGGGGACTATTTTAGTGGAAAACATACACAAGAGAAGCAAACACACAGATGGCAATAACAAACTTAGGGAGCAATGCATTTACAATTATGTGGTAATACTCAGCTTTCTTCCAGTTCATCGGTCCCTGGCAAATGGGTAGTTTGGGCATATCTGTGCTGGTGGATTTATGCAACTGTTGAAGCCTTTGAAAATGGTGCTTGCTGACTCTGGACAAAATAACTATAGTACTTAGATCATCCAATGCTACCATTTCATTTTTTTTTAAAAAGGACTCTAAATTTTAAAGCAATGAAGGTATATGCCTAACAGGATCAGGCAGCAAATTACTAGCAGAGTTGCTTTTTCAGCCCACATCTCTGGACTCTGTCAAGAATGCTTTTCACTCCATATACCTGCCTCTCATTTTCATACATCTCTTCCCAGAGCTAACTAGCATTTCTTAAACATCCTTTTGATGTGTTAAGAGTATCTAAAGGGAACAGAAGCCATCATTTCAATAAATGGAATGAAAAATCAAAGCTTCCTCTTGAATTAACATATCCCAGGACTTGGTGTATAAGCAGCAGTGAATTAAGGCAATGAAAATCCAAAACAACAAAAAAATTCCAATCCCCCTCCTGGTCAGTGAATCTCCCCTTTGTCAGCCTTAGGAGACTCCATTATGAGGCTGAGTGTTGAGCTTTTATACAAATCCTGCCTCAAGTAAAGTCACCCTACTTCAGTAAAGGGGAAAGTACCTCACCGGGAGGCAGGAGACATGAATCCTAAGTCTCCATCCCATTACTTAAAGCTGCAGAACAAGAGATTTAGCCTCTTTGAGTCTCAGTGGTTTCATCTGTAAATTGAGGATAGCTGCAGCAGAAGCTCACAGTTATAGCGCATTTTGCAGTTAACAAAGCACTTTTTTTCCAACAAGAGTTTTCTTGGGTTTGGTTTGGTTAGTTTTTTGTTTTTGGTTTTGGTTTTTTGTATTCACGACATCTGGAACATTTACAACAAGCATTTATAAAATGCCAATTAAGTGCTACTAGGGATACAAAGAATGTACAAAGAATTAAACAATCCTCACTCAAAAAGAACTTTAATGGGTAAGATAGCGGGAGCATATATAAGTATAAAGTGAGTGTAGTATGGAGGACATTACCACTTACAGGAGAAAGGAATCATGAAAGTCTTCACATCTTGGAACACAATAAGAACAAGAACTGAATCTATGGTCTAGGAAATGTCTGACTTGAGGAACCTCTCTCTACTAACATAGACCGGCACTTTCTCTGAAATTTAGAAAACTGTTCCGAGAACTAAGAAATTCTGACTTGACCAGTGTCATACAGCCACTGGGTATCAAAGCTAGATTAAGAACCCAGCTCTTTCTTTGTCCCTTTCTCTCTGAATCTGTCTCTGTCTCTGTCTCTCTTTTTCTCGCTCTCTCTTTCTCACATTCTTTTTCACATTCAGTTAAATGCATTTCACTTTAAAAAATGAAAAACAAATACTTGGGAGGTGTAACCAAGATGGGGGATCAGGGGTAGCTACACAGCTGGACTCTCCAAACATTGCCTTCCAAATAACTTTAAAATAATGCCTCAACTCAAATTTTAGAGTGGCAGAGTCAACAAAAATATGGATGAGACATTTTTTTCAGTCTAATAAAACTTAAGAGGTCAGAGATTAAGTCTATAACACTAAGGTGGAGTTCTGTTAGAGGCCTGGACCCTAGGTAGGAGTAGCAGCAAAAAACTTCAGGAGTTCTCAGTCCAGAGATGGTGAGTGGGTTGGACAACTGCTCAAAAAGAAATTACAAAGGACCCATTTGCTGGCACTAGCTACAATGGGTGCTGATGGTCAACTCTACTATTATTCATACGCAGTCCTGGGTTTGCAGGTCCAGAGTGGAGAGGAGCGCTGTGGACAGTCACAAGGAATCAGGGACCCTTATTACAATAACAAAACAGAGAGAAGCTAAAACAAAATCAAACATTTTGAAAAACAGTAGGTGAAATATTTCCATCAGCAAATCAACTGACCTAGAAAATAGGTCCTGGAGGGATAAGTTAAGAATTATTGAATTACCTGAAAGTTATGACCAAAAAAAAAAGAATCTCAACATCTTTTTTCAAGAAATTTTCAAGGAAAATGTCCTTAGGTCCAGAGAGTAAAATAGAAAGTGAGTCTACCAATTATCTCCTGAAACAGATCTCAAAATGAAAATTTCCAGAATATTAACACCAGATTGAATAGAAAATACTTTCATCAATCAGAAATAAATTATTCAAATATCACGACACCATAATCAAGATCACACAAGATTTAGCAGCTTCCATGTTTAAGAAACAGAGAGATTGGAAAGACATACAAAGTTAAAATAAAGGACTTGGGCAAAATCTAATATGCTTCAAGTGAAGTAAAAAAAGCAGAGGTAACAATCATGATCTCAGACAAAGCAAAAGTAGACCTAATTAAAAGAGAAAACCAGGGAAAGTACATTTTGCTACAAAGGTAGCATAAACAATGAAGCAATAAAAAAAATTACAGTAAGTTTCACTGATAAAGCCCTCATTTCTCAAATATATACAAAGTACAGAACTGAGTCAACTTTATGAAAAATTAAGAGCTGTTCCTTAATTAATAAATGGTCAAAAGATATGAATAGGTAGTCTACAGAAGAAATTAAAGCTATTATGGTCATATAAATTGCTCTATATAACTATTTATTAAATAAATGCAAATCAAAATAAGTCTGAGGTACCATCTCATACCTATCAAAGATGACAAATACTGGGGGGATGAAGGAAAAGTAGGTACCCCAATGAACTTTTGGTTGAGTTGTGAACTGGTTCAACAATTCTGGAAAACAATTTGAAAATATGTCCAATGGAACATAAAATTGTGAATAAACTCTAGTAGTAAGTCCACTACTAGAGATATGTCACAAAGAGATCAGAGAAAAAGGAACAGGACCTAGCTCTACAAAAGTGTTTGTAGCAGCTCTTTTTGTGATGGCAAAGAACTGAGATCAAGGGGATGCTCATCAATTGGTGAATGGTTAAACAAGTTGTGGCATATTATTATGATGGAAAATTATGAGTGAGAAGGTTTCAGAAAAACATGGCAAGGCCTATATAAACTGATACAAAATAAAATGAGAACTGGGGAATTATTGTGTACAATAATAGTATTATCATAATGATGATCCACTGCAAAAGACGTAGTTATTCTGATCGATACAATGATCCAAGACAATTCCAAAATACTCGTGATGAAAAAATTTTGTCTACCATCAGAGAGAGAAATGATGATTTCTGAGTGCAAATTGAAGAATAATTCTCATTTTCTTTATTTTTTGTTTGAAATATAACCAAAATGAAAATACATTTGCATGATTTCAAATATATAATTAATATCATACTATTTGCCTTCTCAATGAGTGTGGAAGAGTTTGATAGGGAAGAAAAGAATTTGGAACTCAAAAAAATTTAATGCCTAAAATAAATAATAAATTTTTAAATAATAAATACTATCTTTTGGTTTTACATCATATATTATAAAATCATAACTATTTATCTATATATATATTATATACGTAGACAAACACACATATTTAACATGGTCTCCTATGCCCATCCAGAAAACTGTCCCTTAAAATAAAATTTGAAAAAAGGAAGGAGAAAAAACTTGTACAAAACTAAACAATATTGTTTTAAGCAACACATTTTAAAAGTATATAACATGCAATATACTATACTCCTATTCCAGTTTTATTAAAGTTTTATTTTTAATTAATAGCAAGCTATTTTTTCTCTTTCCCATCTCCTTCCCCAACAGTAAAAAAAACTCATTTAACAAACCTGTATAGTTAAACAAAACATATTCCCTCATTGACCATGTTAAAAACAAACAAACATGTTCTTTCTGCTTCCTGAATCTATCACTTCTTTATCAGCAGAAGGGTAGAACATTTCATCATTGGTCTTCTGGATACATAGATGATCACTGCATTGATTAGAGTTCTTATAGCTTTCAAGTTGTCTTGGTAGTATTGTTGTTCTTATATAAATTGTTCTCTTTATTCTGCTCATTTATTTTTTGATTAGCTTATCGTTTTATTCTGACTCTTAAATCTACCTTTTCCATCCCAATCTTTCTGCTGACCTATTGTCTCACACATCTCAAACTGGATATCCAGTAGACATTGTAAACTATGTCCTAAACTGAACTCATTCTTTTCCCCTAAACCCACCCATTTCCTACCTTCCCTATAAGCCCACCCACCCCCAACTTTCCCTATTACTGTTGATGGTAACACCATACTTCCAGTCCCTCAGGCTCACTAAAGTAATCTTCTTAAAGCTCAGATCCACTTATATCACCCCCTACTCAAAAAACTCCAATGATGAGATGGAAGAATAATAGAATGCAGCTGTGATGGATGCATAATGACTTTGCACTGTTCCTCCAAGTGAGCAGAAAGTATCCCCCATCCAGATGGACTAATGGAAAAGGACTTACCAGAGAGGTGGTATCCTCCAGCATTCAAAATAACAACTGACATTTTAAGGGAATATATCCATTGACATCCAGTTTGCTGTATCTAATTTGCTAAATGCCAATTAAATGCTTGAGCATTTCTTATCATTGGGATGTATTCTCTGAATCTCATTACAGATTTTTCATTGCTTATGTAACTATGACTTAATTACCAGGCAGCTCCATTTATCTTCAGCAGGAAGAGACTAACTCCCGGAAACAGATGATAGATCATCTCTATGTGACAGCCGCCAGTCACATAAATTATGAAATTACCAGAGGCAATTGAAAGATTTTGGAAACTATAAAGTTAAAGGACTCAAGTGTTTTCATGAAGTCTACAAGATATTACAAAATATTACCTGCATTTTAAAATTTGAGCCAACTTGGAAAATCTTTCCTATACAGGGTGACTCTGATGGAATCAAAATGGGTCTCATTTTTTTTAGACAATCAGCATTAAGTGGCTTGCCCATAATCAGACAGCTAATAAGTGCATGAGGAATGATTTGAACTCAGGTCCTCCTAAGACCAGGGCCAGCACTTCATTCACTGTGCCCCACCTAGCTGACCTAGGTCACACTTTTTACAGAACAAAAATGACTCCTAAGACATTTTTGTACACTGAATTTTATCTTCCTGCCTCTCTTCTATAAAAATTGAAGATGGGATCTTATGGCCAAAAAAATGGCCTTGAGACATAATAATATGACATCTAAGAATTCAGACTTTTTGAAGATGAGGTTTCCCTAATCTTCCAAGACCCACTCCAACCTTGATCTCAATTCTTGTTTTTCACACTCGGACCACCTTGGTTCACTTTAGTCAGTCTTTCTAGGAACTTACCCTATTGGTGCCAGAGTTAATATATTCACTTAATCAGCTTTAGCCCTAGTGCAGCTCAGAACTCCCTAATTCAAGCAATCCACTAGCCTCAGCCTCTCCCAGGAGCAGGGATTATAAAGGTATATCATTACACCCATCAAATTCAGACAAATTTTAAAAGATTAAATGTTTAAAAGAAATATGTAATTGGATGATAAAATAGGAATTAAATTACTAGACTTAGATCTGAATCCTTCTCTATTTGCTTACTAGCTGGGTTTTCCTGGGAATGTCACTCCAGCCTTAGTTTCTCAGTTAACAGAAATGTTAATAGCTGTGATAGTGAGGTGGTTGTAAAAATCAAATGAGATAACACCTATTCCTAAAACACTTTGTAAGTGGACTACATGTCACAGATTCCCATCACCATCATCGAAGGATCATAGATTTTGAGCTGGAAGAGCTCTTGGAAGCCATCTCATTTTACAGATGAGAAAGCTGGAGACCACAAAAATTAACTGGCATGCCCACAGTTACTTAGAGGGCATTTAAGCCCAGACCTTTATGATGCCTATTCCAAGTCTCTCCTCACTGTGCCAGTGCCATGGAAAGAGTACCCTGGTCAGAGGACCAGGTGTGTACTTCATCTCCAATGCTTCCTATTTGATCTTGAGCAAGTAATTTCACTTCCCCTTGCCTCAGTTTCCCACCAGTAAAATGAAGGGATTTGACTAGATGGCTTCTAAAGTCCCTTCCCAGATAGAAATCTTTGATCCTAGAATTTATAATAAGCTATTTTGTAATCATTTATTTAAGTTAACATTTACATAGAGTTTATTATATAACAGGAATGTGGCAAATTTTTTACAAGTATTATTAGCTCATTTGATTCTCATAATCTTTATTGTCAAGTGTTGCTGTTATCCCCATTTTACACAAGGGGAAACTGAGGCAAGCAGGATTAAGTGACTGGCCTGTAAGCCACACAGCTAGTAAATTTCTGAGGTGAACTCAATATTCCTGACTCCAGGCACTGTGTTTTATCCACTGGGCCACCTCATGAGAGTATATTCATGGCAGGTGTCACAAAGTTCTGTGATTACAAAAATGAAAAATGGCACAGCCTCTGCCCTCAAGAAGTTTATCTTCAGTTAGAGGAGGGGGCATCTGTGGCAGTTAAGAGATAAGACATAAACAGATGAGTATAATGAAAGGTGGAGTGTGGAGAGGGCCAAAGTGTTCTCAGGAACTTTGAAGAGAGAGAGAACCTTTCAGCTAGGAGCAGGAGGAAGGCGATATTTGTCCTTGTGTATCAGTGACCGGGACACAGGGCTAGATCCTGACCATTTCTGCTGAGGACGTGAGTCTCTGGCTGTGAGATGACCACTCTTAGCTGTATCCCTCTGGCTGCCACTCAGGCCCTAGTGACATTGGAGCTGGAAAGTGAGGTTTTGCCTCATAAGGCCCGAGGACCTGCTTCCTTCCCCTGCAGTGAAAAGAAGGCCCTCCAAGCTCAAGCTTGGTCATTCAGCAGGCTATAGGGAGCCCACTGGGGCACCTCTTTGCCCCTCCAATCCCCTGGAACCTCCAGCCCTCTGCACAGCCATGTCTGCAAAAATCTGCAGAAGGGAGTCTCATCACACCAAGCCAGGAACTTCTCAAGTTTTCATGATTCTGAATCCTCCCCCAGAGGGATTCTATTGCAACCTTGCTTTGTGTGTGTGCATCTTTAATTCATTTATTCAGGCAGGGATGTTGTGTTTGTTTTCAGTGAATACCCTTCAGCTATAATATCCAGATAGGATGCCAGAGTACTGCCTCACATCCTTCAACCATGCAGAGCTGTCTCTTATTCATGTAATCTGGGCCATTTCTAAAGACGGTCTCATTCTTACTGAGCAGATCAGCATAGCTTTACTGCAATGAAGGAGGAATGAAAAGGGGAGAAGTGCTCATGGGGGGAGAGACGCCCAAAGGCTTTTAATAAAAAAGAAATGAAAAAGAAAATATTAATATTGTGATTACCTCTTTTGGTAGGGCTTATTATATACTTTTGTTATTTTGATTTATGTTGGCTACATAATACAATTATGACAAAAAGTAATTGTAATTATTATTATATAATCTTATGGTGATAATCTTGTTCTCAACTTTTCTGATGAAGTTCAGGTAAAAATATTAAAAGGACAAGTCACTATTTTATAGTTAATATTTTGCAGTTTATTACACAAGTGGAAAAAATAACTACTTTTTTGTAATTGGATAAGAGCATTGGGAGATTGCAAGGGCATCTAGATGATGCAATGGATAGAGAGTTGGTCCTGGAGTCAGAAAGATTAATTTTCCTGAGTACAAATCTGACCTCAGACTCTTACTAGCTGTGTGATCTTGGGCAAGTCACTTAATAACCCTGTTTTCCTCAGTTTCCTTATCTGTAAAATGAGCTAGAGAAGTAAATAGCAAACCACTCCATTATCTTTGCCAAGAAAACCCCAAATGGAAACAAACAGGAAAAGTTGGACACAATTGAACAACAATTGGAATAGTATAATTATTATTGATATATCATTTTTATATTATTGATTACAGGAAGTTGGGCTCAAATCTGCCCTCTGACACATAACCAATTGTAATTCTGAGCAAATTCAATTTGCTGAGGCAACTTTCTAAAAGTGTATGTTGAAGAGAAGGGGCCAATTTGCATTGGCAGAAGGAGCTTCCTCTCTGGGAATTCCCTATACCATGGAAATCACAGGACCAGAATCTTTCCCAATTCTCATCATGACAAGATCAAATCATCAGAATTATACACCAGATGCTTACTATTTTTCATCTCCATACTAGAAATACAACCCCTGAAATGGCCTTGGTTATTCAACAAATAATTGTTTTGGAATTGGAGCACTGATGCTGTCCATCAATTAGTTAGTCCATGAACATTTATTAAGTGCTTACTATGTAGCAGGTATTGTGCGAGGTACTGTAGACACAATGAAAGACAAAAACATGCTTCCTGCCCTCAAAAAGCTCACAGTCAGGGGCAGCTAGGTGATGCAGTGGATAGAGCACCAGCCCTGAAGTCAGGAGAGCCTGAGTTCAAATCTGGTCTCAGACACTTAACGGTCCCTAGCTGTGTGACCCTGGGAAAGTCATTTAATTCCAATTGCCTCAGCAAAAAATAGAAGAAGCTCACAGTCTAATGGAAAGACAGCGTGAAAACAACTAGGAATATATGATATATGCAGCATAAATAAGAGATTACAGACAAAACTGTAACCCAGTGTGTAGACTACACTTGACACCCTAAAATTAAGAAATGCTTTTTTTAATAGATGCTACCATACCAAAAATTACATGTAATGAAAAACTCTCAAAATATAAAAATCCAGTGAAAGAAATGAAAATTGTGGAAGAGAAGCATATAGTATCCCCATCATTCTGTCTGCTGTTGGAGATGATGCTTCCAATGAGGCCATGGAATATGGATTACATTGGAATATTTTCATTCAATTGCAAAAATCATTCATTTTATCTGTTGTCATCATTCAGTCTTTTCAATCATAATCAACCTTTTGTGACCCTAATTAAACTTTTCTCAGCAAAGGGACTGGAGGGGTTCATTTTACAGATGAGGAAACTGAAGTAAACAGAATTAAGTGACCTTCCCAGGAGCACATAACCAGGAAATGTCTAAGTGGCGACTGGAACTCAGGGCTTCCTAACTCAGGTCTGACATTCTATCCACTATACCACCTAGCTCCCTCATCTTGGCTGTTACTCCATGTTCAGAAGGCCCTCCATGGATTGACCCAGAAGGACTGTGCTCCCTACTTGGAATGCTCTCCCTCCTCATCTCCACTTCCTGGATTCTCTGGCCCCTTTAAATCCTCAATGAAATCTCACCTTCTACATAAAGTCTTAATCCCTTTTAATTCTAGTGCCTCCTTTCTGTCGATTACCTGCTATTTATACTATATTTAGTTTGTTTGCCAATAGCCATGTGCATATTGTCTTTCCCATTAGATTGTGAGTTCTTCAAGGTCAGAGGCTGCTTTTGTCTTTCTTTGTAATCACAGTGCCTGGACACAGTAGGTGTTTAATAAATGTTGATTGATGGCCTATAACTTCACTGACTATCCCCAAGACTGGTTTTACTTGAACTTCATCCAAAAAGGATAGAACAAAACAAATAACAACAACAATGTAGAGATGGAGGGGCTTTGAACTTAATCCAGAGTTCACATTAAACCAAGAGATGAAGATGATGTCTAGAAATACCTTCATCTCCTCCAGGCAAAACACATCAAGCATAAAGAAATCAAAAAGAAGACTGAAGCTGAATGCATTAAGAGATTTCCTGGCATCTTGAAATCAAAACTGAATTAGAACATGTTTAAAATAATTAACACCTATACAGCAGTAGACAGCGAACATTTTCCTGATCTCCCCTGCTCCAGCCTCCACCCAAGTGCTTCCCCTTTGAGATTTTCTTCCCATTCACTTTTTATATATCTTCTATATACAATACATATTATTTTTGCTTATTGTATCCACAATTGGTATGTGAAACTTTTGAGATCCATGATCATGTTTTAGGGTTTTTTTTTTAATTTTCCTCAGGACTTAGCACTGAGCCTTGTCCTAATGAGAATTCATTGGCTGACTGAATTGTAAAATTAAAAAATAGACCCTAACAGATTTGGAAAGTGGTCCAACAAAATTCTTGCTGGGGCCCACTGTACTAAAGCAGCTACTAAAAAACTAACAATTCCTCATCAATACGGAGGAGAAATATTGGAGATATTCTTTGGGCACATTATAAACAGCTCAAAAACTAGAGAATATCTTTATGGATAAATGACAGTTGGGGGACCCAGGAGGCTCATGACATGAAAGATGGAGCGCATCTTATGTCTGAGAGTGATCTACAAGGATTGAAGACAGATGGTACATATGTGTAACATTAAGGATTTTGGTCTCAGGCCTTCTAAGTCAGGTTATGGACAACTCATCTATGGTAGCCAATAGGCTTTGCTGCCCAGTCTAGTGATTGATAGTTATTGTGAGGACAAACAAGCCTACATTGTCCCCCAAAACAAATATGATCCCATGGATTATTCCCTTGTCTTCCACTTAAGACATTACAGAGGAACAGAATAGCAACAGGGAATTATGAGAATTGGGAGAGAAGAAAGAGTGGGGATGAGGATAACTTTTCTCCATCAGCATTTTAGACTTTAGAGGGTCATTGTTGGGGAGGATGTCTGAGGGCTTCATTTTCATAGGAAATATCATATCTAAGTGCCCTCTTCAATCAATATGAGAGTCGCCTCCTCCAACAGAATTGCTTCCTCAGATGGCTGAAGATTATGTCCTGTTGCCTTCCTTTCTATAAGAAAGTTAATGACAGCACCTGGATTAGGCAGAGGGGGGTGAAATCTCCAAAATGGAGGTAACACAGAACCTACCACATAGTAAGCACTTAACACATATGCTTTCATTCACTTATTCTTTCATCTTCAGCAGCTTTCACTTCCCTTTCAACAGTTAGTAAGAGAAGCAAAGACAGCAGATTCCAAGGGAGACATTGAACCATAGGCACCTAGAAATGGGTGTCAACTTTGAAATCATAGATCCACTCAAAAAATAATAACAGCAATAATAATAAAAAGGAGGAAGAGAATACAAAAATACAAATTGTTTCAAGAAATGTTAGGTAAACTCCTGGCATCCCATGAGACATCATGGGCATTAAGGAAATGTAAGGATAGCTACAGACATTTATTAGCATCCATGACATAGCTCCCAATTAATGATCTACAAGAGTTGAAGACCCTTAACTTTTTCAGGGGGCAGGGACTGCATCCTTTTTTCATGAATGAATCAATGAATGAATAAGTTACTGAATGAGTGAGTGAATGAAAAAGTATTTATTAAGTGTTTACTATGTGCAAAGCTTTGCACCAAGCTCTGAAGCTACAAAGTGAAGAGGTTCAAGGAGGTTCCATTTTAATGAGGAAGAGGTTTCTGCTATAAAAAGATAGATAGAAAGTGCTTCTTAGGGTAGGGCAGCAGCACTGATGTAATACATCTTCAAAGTCACATCCATTGAGGCATTGGAAGATGCCTGGGACTTTTGTCTCAAGAAGATGCTTTTCTGGTTCTTTAGTAGCTGTCCATGGTAACTGTGAAAGCACAGGAGGCAGCACCTGTGGAGGCAGCTTCCAAGTGCAAGGCTTGCTTCCCCTTGAGGATGACTTCAGGGCAGGGCTGGAAGCTGGACTCCTGCAGCCTCCCCACTGCCCTTTTCAAAGTTCCACACACAGCAGTTCCTCCCCAAATATTGACGAGATTAGGTTAGATTGTCAACTTGCAGATGAGGAAACTGAAGCTTAGAAAGAAGAAAGAACTTACAGTGTGATTCAGCAGCAGCCCACTCATTTGTAATTAATCTAAACAGCTTCGGTTGATACACAAGTTTTAGGGGAAGACAGTTACTGTGAGATGTGATATCTGCCCACAAAGAAAAAGTTTATTAACCATCA
>JAJPUD010000011.1:275568-356651 GCA_023553655.1 Myrmecobius fasciatus | reverse complement strand
TTTGACCCAGCAGCATTTCTATTGGGCTTATATCCCAAAGAAATCATAAAGGAAGGAAAAGGCCCCACATGTGCAAGAATGTTTGTGGCAGCCCTTTTTGTAGTGGCTAGAAACTGGAAATTGAATAGATGCCCTTCAATTGGAGAATGGCTGAATAAATTATGGTATATGAATGTTATGGAATATTATTGTTCTGTAAGAAATGACCAGCAAGATGATTTCAGAGAGGCCTGGAGAGACTTACATGAACTGATGCTGAGTGAAATGAGCAGAACCAGGAGATCATTATACACGGCAACAACAGTACTATATGACGATCAATTCTGATGGACATGGCTCTCTTCAACAATGAAATGTTTCAAACCACTTCCAATTGTTCACTGAAGAAAGCCATATACACTCAGAGAGAGGGATGTGAAATGTGGACCACAACATAACATTCTCATACTCCTTGATTGATGTTTGCTTACATTGTGTTTCCTTTATCTGATATATCATTTGTGTAGATAAGATTTTTCTTGCACAACAATGATAAGTTTGGAAATATGTATACATATATTCGATTTGCCAATATTTTAACATAATTAACATGTAGTGGATATCCTGCCATCTAGGGGAGGGGTGGGGAGTTGGGGGGAAAAATTTGTAACGGAAAGCTATGTAAGGGTTATTGTTGAAGAATTACCCACACATATGTTATGCAAATAAAAATTAAAAAAAAATTTTGGAAGAGCAGTCTTCAAAGTGCCAAAAGAATGAATTTATTGTTGCCGTTCAGTCACTCTGCAGTTGTACTGATTCTAGCTAAGATTAAAATTCCAGAAAAAAGCCAGAAAAGAAGAATGAAATTCTGAAGACACAGAGAAGCAATTCTAATGAGGAAGAAAAGTCTCTTCTCTAAAGATACTGATGTAGATACTTAGGGACCTCGGACCAACTTGAATTTTACAAAAATAAAAGATGTACAAAAGATGTAAGCAAAGGGGTAGATCAAAGAATGACAACAAACCTTAGTGTAATCAAGGAACATACCAGAAACCCCAAGGCTCAGACTGGGTCAAAGCCACCTAGGAAAGTTAAGGACAACAGAAACTCTTTTTTCAAGCTATAATGGAGAAGAAGAATTATCACAGAAGAGAAGGAGAAGGAGAAGAGAAGGAGGAAGAGCAGAGGAAGAGAAGGGGGAAGAAGAAAACAAACAGCAAAGAGAAGGTTGGGCTTCCCTTGACTTCTGCTATTTTTGCCAAGGAGAATAATCTTTCAACTGGAGAGGAAATAACAAAAAAGTAAATATGTGTGTATATGTCTGTATATATATGCATACTATGTACACAAATGTATATATATGGATATGTGAGTACATATACACACAGAGATAAAATGCATACAAAGGAAACACAAAACAGTCAGAAGGGAAGAGAAAGCATTGATGACTTGGGGTATCAGGGCATGGGAAAGGAAGGGGGAGAGCAGGGTTAACAGGGTCAGACCTGTATCTTAGGAAAATCCCTTTGGCAGTTATATTAAGTTATGTTATGAGGGTCTAAACTAGCTGGTACCCATGTGAGTGGAGAAACTGGATGTGAGTGAGAGATGGAAGTTTTAGAAATAGAAATTATACGGTTTGATAAGTGATTGGTTATGTGGGCTAAAATTGAAGTATACAGGAAACCCCTGAGCTGCAAAGCCAGATAACTAGAAGGATGCTGGCTTCTAAACAATAAAAGAGAAGTTCAGGAGAGGAATGGGTTTACAGCAAAGATAATGAATTCTATTTTGGAGATTTTGGGTCTGAGGTAGGCAGTTTCTAATGCATGACACAAGCATAGGAAGAAGAGGGCCACCAAAGCATCTAACACAATCTTGTGCTCTAGGAGAGGCCCAGGATTCAGAACTTGGGAGGCTGTAGTAATGCTACTCTCATCCTAGCCAGACCAGATATGCAGTATTATGTTTCCTTCTGGGGGCAACATTTTAAGAAGGGTAATAATAACCTGGTGTGCAATGAGAAAACAGTGACCAGGTGGGTGAAGATCATCATCAGCTCACAAGTATTTTTTCCTGCCTCCATGCCTTTTCCCTGATTGTCCCCCATACTTGCAATGCTTGTTGTCGGTCTCCTGAACCCTCCCCTAGCTCCAGAGCCACCTTCTCCAAGAGTGACCTTCCTCCTTCCAGCCCTACTAATACCTTCCCTCTGAGATTATCTCCCACTTATAATGAATAGCTCCGGGTTTTATCTGGTATTTACATGCCATTTTTCTCCTTAAGGACAAGGACAGTGTTTTTCCCTTTCTCTGTACTCCCATAGCAAGCATAACATCTGGAACATAGTAAGTATTAAATAAAGATTGACTGACTAACTGATGACATCTATCATCTTCCAGATGCCAGGTTCTGAGGACACAGAAACAAAGGTGAAGACAGGAATTGTCCACAAGGAGCTTCTTTCATTCTAGCTGAAGGAGACAATATGTACATATGTACATTTGTACACAAGAGACGCAAAATAATTTGGTCCATAGTGGAAGGCACAAGTAAGCCAGCAGGGGCCCAGGAGCCTCAGACAAGAAGGCCTGACTCTGAGCCTTGAAGACAAGTCAGGATTCTGAAAGTCGGAGGCGAGGAAGATGGCCTCTCTAGGCCCAGGGACAGCCAGAACAAGGCACAAAGCTTAAGATGTCCTGCCTTGGATAAGGAATAGCAAGAAGACTGCTTGCTGACTGGTTCGGATCACACCTGGGAGATGGGTGAAAGGTGTGCTGGTCCTGAAGGATCTGCTCTGCTAAACAAAGTTGTTCATATTTGATCCTAGAGATGATAGGAGGCCGTGGAGTTTGCTGAATAAAAGAGTGCTGTGGTCGGATCTACGCTCCAGGAATTCAGCATAGCAGCTGTGTGCAGGGTGGACTTGAGAGGGGAGAATCCTGAGGCAAGGAATCAGTTAGGAGACCACCACACAGGCCTAGCTGAGGGCAGGAACTAGGGTCATGGGAGTGGAAAGAAAGGGGCAGACATAGACACAAGAGATATTGTGAGATGCAACAACAAGACAGGACAAATGACTGGATCCAGGGGATAAGTGAGAGAGGAACTGAGAATGACAACAGGGCCATGAACCTGGAAGGACCAGCAGGAAGGCAGTGCTCTCAACAATTAGAAATTGATAAAAGGCCGAGTCTGAGGGTGAAGAGAAAAGAGCTCAGTTTTGGACATGCTGACTTTGCCGTGTCCATGGCAAAGGATCAAACACATGGTCTGTTGGCCTTGGGCAGCTCATATCACTCCTAAAATGTAACTGGGAAATATTTAACAAAATAAATAAAAATACAAAAGAACACAGAGAAGATGAATGTATGATTTTCCAAGTCTATGCATTGCCCGCAGGGACCCTTATGTATGCTATTGGTCCTTCCTCTGCTTGATGTCCAGCTAGATAGGCCAGCCAGGAGATATGGATGGGCCATCACAGCAAGTAAAGACAGGCTGGAGGAGCCATGGATGCTCAGCAAGAAGCAGAGAAAACTTAGCAAGGATACAGTCACTGCCTTCATGTATTTAAGGGAATTAGACTTGCTCTGCTGTGTCTCACAGGGGAGTAGAAAGAAAATTCCTTCCTCAAAAGGAATGGGCAGAATTGACAAAGATGCTTTCTAAGGTCTGATATGAGGGAAAAACTTGTAAACAATCAGAGCCCCTCAAAAATGTCCTAGGCTCTCTCCAAAGACAATGAACTTGTCCTTACAAGCAAAGGTTGCTTCACTGCTTCTCAGCTAAGTTGTAGCTGGAATTCTTGCTTGGGAATGGTCTGTGCTACAAGTGTGAGATAAACATGAAAGGATAATATCTTTAAAAAAAAACAATGAAATTAAGGGGGTGAGGGAGAAATGTACTGGGAGAAAGGAAAAGGGAGAAGTGAAATGTGCAAATTATCTGCCAGAAGAAAAAAGAGGCAAGAAAAAGATTTTACAGTGGAGGACAAGAGGAGGAGGAAAACATGAGTGAATGAATTTTACTCTCATCAGAACTGGCTCAAATAGGAAATAACATACATACTCAATAGGAGTACAGAAATCTATCTTACCTTGCAGGAAAATAGGAAGGGAATAGAATATGGGAAGGGGGAGAGGGTAATAAAAGAGAGGGCATATTAGGGGAGGGAGTGGTCAGTAGCAAAAAACTTTTGAGAAGGATCAGGATAAAAGGAGACAGAATAAATGGGAGAAATACAATTGGCAATAGTAATTGTAAAAAAAAATTGAAGCAAGTTTCTCTGATGGAATATTATTGTTCTCTGGGAAATGATAAGCAAGATGCTCTTAGGGAAAAAAACCTGGAAAAGTCCTTCATGAACAAAGTGAAATATACTGTATACAAAGCAATAGCAATGTTCTGGGATGACTAGCTGTGAATGACTTTCCTATTCTCAGCAGTATAATGATCCACAGCTACTCTGAAAGACTTAGGATGAAAAATCCTATCCATACCCAAAGAAGGAATTGATTGTGTCTGAAAACAGACTGAAGCATTCTCTATTATTCTCCCTATCTCTCTCCATTTTTAACTTAATTTTTCTTGGGGGATTTAATTTTCATTAGAGTGGGAGATCCGTGTTTTCCTTCACAACTTGACTGTTATGGAAATGTTTGGTATAGCTTCACATGTAGTTTCTTAATTGTGAGTGGGGATAAGGGAGAGAACCTAGAATTCAAAAATCTTAAAAACAAATGTGAAAAAAAATTGTTTTGAATGAAACTGGGGGAAAATATTAAATAAAAAAATTTTAAAGTGAATAAAAAGGAATGGTCTGTGCGAAATAACAGTGAAATCCCCTTTGGGCCACTAGACTTAGGAAATCTGTGATTCTTTGAGACAGTGATTTTATTTGGATTGTAATTAGTAATTGTCTACATAAATATAACCTTAAACTTTAAAGTTCATTCATCTTTATTTTCATTTATTTGCATCATGTCACTCCAATAGCTAACAGACCTGGTGAATTCAATTGAAGCCTAATACCATTTATGGTTCTCACATACAGTCTCCTTTTCCTCCCTCTCTCCCCTCCTTACCTCTTTCCCCTCTCTTTCTTCCTCTCTCCCTTCCCCCCCCTCCACATCTCCCTCCTTTTCTCACTCTCCCTCCCTTCCCTTCCTCCCTTCCTCTTTCCTTTTTCCTCCTTCCTCCTCCCCCCCCCCTTTCCTTTCTTCCCTCCCTCTCTCTTTTTTTCTGTATATCTCTTTCTCTCTAGTCAGAAATTACTGTGTTTGGTCATATGATTATTTCAAGAGATTTGCACAATATCAATATGCATACCACTGAAGATCACAAATAACCAAATAAAGGAGGGGACACATACAAAGAACTATTCTTCAGATATACATTTAGAAGAACATTAGTTTCTTTTCTATAAGTTCTTACCAAGACTGCAGAGTTGGTTACAGTAGTTGCTGTGGGCTGCACTAGTGCTGGGGGCTGTTGGACTACCTGTGGCTGTGGCTGGGGCTGGGGCTGAAGTTGGGGTTGGGGTTGGGGTTGGGGTTGGGATTGGGGCTGAGGCTGGGGCTGGGGCTGGGGCTGGGGCTGGGGCTGGGACTGGGGCTGGGGCTGGGCCTGGGCCTGGGGCTGAGGCTGCTGTTGTTGCTGCCCATTTGCTTGCTGGGTTTGTTGCTGGTTGATCTGCTGCTGCTGCTGCTGTATCCCTGTTTGCTGCTGAGCTCTTTGTTGTTCTGCCAAAGCCTAGAAATAAGTGAGGGAAACACTCATTTCCTATATAGCATTTGCACTTGTCTGACACATTATAACATATTGGGATATCCCTGGCACAAAAATCAGTCTTTTCATCTACAAAAAAGAAAAAAAAAAACCAGAACACTATAGATGAAGTTTAATGATGGTTCCCAGGAGGACCGGAAGCATCATAAAGTGTTCTGCTATGGAGTTATCCCACACAAGGATCTCTTCTTCAATGTAATACATGGACTATTACTATGAACAGTTAAGAGGAACAATAATGGCTACTTTACCTTCTTCTCCTTAGCAATACGTTCAGCGCGTAGGGAAGCAACCTGAATCGGAGGCAGGGGTTTGTCATAAGTGATTCCACTAGAAAAGAGACAAGAGATTGAGAAAAAATTTTCAGAGGAAAAACTGCTTGCTCTTAGTGAGAACTGTTATGAATTCTGGGTCCCTACCTTTCAGCAAACACTGATGCATGTTTGGGATTCTTCTGGAAAGGATTCATTCCAAGCCTAAAAACCAAGCAAATATTACTGTTACGGTGACTACTCCTACTGGTGCTGTTATTAGCAATCACTGTTCTTCAGGATAAACATGTCTAGGTTATTCAAATGATCATCATATAACATGACATCTCCTCATTTTCCTGGTCAGCTTCTTCTAGATTTATTCTAACTTGTCACAATCCTTCCTAAAAAAATCCTTCCATTGTGCCCCCAACTAAAAAGTTTTTTGGCAACTACATCATATTGTTGATTCACACTAAGCAATAAAAACTCTTAAGGTACAGCTCTATAATCTATACTTGTGCCATTTATTTTTTGAAATTAAAGGCAAAACTTTACATTTATCCACCCACTAAACTTCATCTTCTTGGCATCATATTTGATTTCTGAGACTCGTTTGGACAGAAATACTGTCATCCAAGATAACCTTTCCAATACTGTCATCTGCAGATGAAATAAGAATACTCTATTCCTGACTTCAGGGCTGGTGTTCTACCCACTGTGCCACCTAGCTGCCCTCTATATCTTCATCTAATCTTGGGGCTAAACATGAAATCCCCTGGCCCTTTGGGGATCCATAGTAAGATTTCAGTGGATCTATAAACTCAGATGGGAAAAATATATCATTATTTTCATTAACTGCAAACTGAAATTCAAATTTCCTTTAATTAAGATTTTTTTTTTGAAAAATCATTCTGAGAAGGGGTTCACAGGCTTCACCAAACTGCCAAAGGGGTATCTGATGCAAAAGGATTACAGTCGTCTGATCTAAGACTTTGATAAAAATGCTGACTAGAACAGAACTAAGGATAGAAACCTTTAGGACTCTATGAAAGCTTTCCCTCCCATGGACAGAGATACAGTAATCATCTTGTCTAGGGACAGATTCAATCAACAACATATCTATTAACCTGATAAGAAGCCTCTCTTATAAGCCAATCCCTCTTAGCTCTTTGGAAGCTATACACCCTTGTACTTACTTTTCCCATCTCTCAGGTGTGCGTGCACACACCCCACACACACATACACCCGCATCACCCCTAATCTAAGTACCCCCCTCACTCTGGTATTCCTAATGGGAAGCTTTGAAAGTCCTTGGGCCTGCAGACATCCCCTACCTGCCAACTCAGCTTGTAAACACTATTAATTAAATGAAAAGAGAATAATCATAAATAACTTACAGGGGCTTACTCAGGGGACTTCTCTTTCCTGCAATCATTTTAGCCATTTCAAAATGACTGGTATAAAGTTGGGTGCGAGTGGCACCTTCATCTTGAGCATAGACCTGGTTAGTGCGAAGTGGACGACTATTCTTGGTCTATAAAGAAATGTGAGGGAAAGGTATGAACAACAAGCCCCCAATATATTCTGTCTCAATTGTCCTACAGTCCCTGTCCCTTATCCATGATCCAATGTGGCAAGGCCCTTAAAACCCCAAACAAAGTTCACAGATTCTCCTAGAACTCTACATAATCTCTACCTATTCTTTAGCATCAGAACATCTAAGTAATCTTATCAAAAGATCCCCATCCACATTCCTCTCCTAAACTCTATTAACTTCAATGGATATCCTGCCTATTTGGCACGTGGACAAACAGACAGACAGATAACCATGGATTAATTATCTCTTTGTATATGTCTTCAAGTCAGAACTCTATCTTATTTAGCTTCACAGCTCCCTCAGTACCCAGAATGTGACCTTATCTTGAGTATGTGTATCACAAAAAGTATTTGTTGAAAGATGCACATATACACAAATACATAAAATTCACTAGAAAGACTGCACAGAATATTGGTGAAAGGAAAATTCACTAGAAAGACTGCACAGAATATTGGTGAAAGGAGTACACAGAGAATAAAATGTAGCATGTATGTCCCTATTAAGCAAATATAACTCCTGTATCAATGGTCTAGATATAATACAGGAATTTTTTAAATATAATACCTTATCAGTACAAGTATGACTCTACCATTAGCCCAGATAGTTATTTTTTTTCAGATAGTTATTTTTAAAACTAATAATGCCTACCTTATAGATGTTTTTGGCCTTCTTTTTAGGGTTCACTTCAAACACAAGCTGTCAAAGAGTGAAAATCAATATCAAAAAGCACATTTCACGTGTGCCTTATTTATAAAAGGGAGTTTGTTTTGTCAATTGCATAAAAAGACATAAAAACAATTTACAGACTAGAGAATATCTTTCATAATCTCTAAGTCATAGCCAACTCTGCAAAATGTTATATGGCTATTTTCCTCAATTTAATAATGTATATATCCATTTAAGCTTTGCAAAACACTTTACAAATATTGTCTCCTTTGAACTCTCAATAACCTTGTGAAGCATCTATTTATATCCTCAATTCATAGATGAGGAAACAAACCGAAGCTGAAGAAGGTCAAGTGACTGGCCCAGGATCATGCAATGAAGTCTCTAGGGTAGGATTTGCATTTGAGTCTACCTGACTCTACTTGCAGCATCTGTGCAGCCACTGACAACACAATCCCCCTCCAAAGCAAAAGCAGGGCCCCTAATCTATAATCAACTCTTGTTGCTCTTACAACCCAGGAGAGGAAAAGGGTTATTTATATAAGTATTTCTGTAAGACCTGAGCAACAGAACACAAATGACTGAACAGATACAAGCAACAATGAAAAGAAAGCCCCAGAAAGGGCTATGAGAGATTCCCTGTAGCATCTAGCACCACAGGGCATTCCTCCTTCAGGACAGGAGAGACCTTAACAACCATCCCAGTGACTTATCTCACATTAGCCCATGCTGGGTCATGGATGGGGCCATTTCAGACACCCTTTGTATAAAACAAGCGTTCTTGTCTCTGCATTACAGATGAGGGCATCCATGTGCACAAGGCCACAAAGCTCAGCAGGGTCAGAAGCAGAACTCAGAATCTGCGTCCCTGGTCTAGGGCCTTTTTCTACTGGCACAAAATGCTATCCCAGTGAAAACTTAGGAAAATGCTCTGAGACACACCAAGGTTTGTGAGCATTTCAAAAATGAGCTTACCTTCCCTTCTTCCCTTGGAATGATGACGTTTTCATAGCGGTTTCGGCACTGTTTGGGAGAGCGGTAAACTCGGCTACAGGAGTTGACAAAATCACTTACAAGATCCCAATTAGGGGTGTGTGCTGGTGACACAATAGTAAGATTTAAAGGAAGTTCGAGCAGCTGTTTTACAGCCTAAAAATGAAAAACAAAATCATGCTTGTACATTGCATTTCAAAAGTAAGTATTCAACACAAATCACAAGATTAGAAAATCTTCCAAATTTTAAAAGAAAAGCAGAAAAGCCCACTGTTATCTAGGGAATCCATAGTTTCTCACCTGCAGTAATGCCCAGTCTTCACTAATGAGCCACTCAGGGCTGTCCTGCCCAGGCTCTGCTGTTGGCGAAGATTTGGCACACTGGGTCTGCTGCTTCAGCAGCACGTTCTTCTTCTGCTCTTTTCCCTCTCGCCGCATCTTAGACACCCCTGGAGTTACCCGGTCAAAGAGGGATCGAGGAGGAATGACAGTCTCCCCATACCGCTGCTTCTTCTTCCGACCAACAGCTAAGGAGACAGTAGAGAGAGGCATTTGTACAGGCAAGTACAAGGAAGAGAGGAGGAAAAAGGCTTAAAGAAAAACCAAAGGGCTTTGGCAGAATAACAGGTAAGAACGTGAAAGGTTGGCTCCACTATCATTTCAACACTTTACAGACACGAGACTGTCACTCTTTTCCATAGTAATTTTGACCAAAGCAACAATGAAAAGGAGCCTCACCGATCATTAAAATCCCAAAGGGCTGAAACCATTATGTGTGTCCACTGACAATGAATAAGATTAGGTCTGAATGCACAAATGAGCACCCTGATATTCTAGAGTGTGTCTGCATGCTAAGCCTGTCCGCTGGACTGTGGCACACCTGCTTGGCCCTTCAGGCCGGCCTCATTGTGTTTGTGTAGCTGTGGCTCAAAGGCAACAAGTCAATCTCACCTGCCCTGGATGCCAGACTATGCCAGGCCCTAAAAAGTTGCAAGGGACCCAGAGCTCATCCAAGTATTTCACAGAGTAAAGAAAGGTAGGAAAGAAATATGGCTGGCAGAAAACTCTGTATAGCCAAGAGGACAAAAAATTTCAAATCTGAAGAAAAGTGCCTTTCTAACACTAAATTGTCAATAGTAGCGTAAATTAGTTACCAGAGGGCTCTGCTTTGGGTTGTTTGGGTTCCTTCCTCACATACACAGGTGGCAGCTTAGATTCCTGGATGGGAGTAGCTTCATACATTAGACACATAACAGGATTGATGTAAATGTCATTGTCATCCTGAGGTGGAGTAGGAGGGGTCCAAAGCTGCAAAATAGTAAAATCACGCTTGTGACACAGTTGTACAGTGCAAATGCAGAAACATGCTTCTCTAATATGCAAAAAGAAAGCCTGTTTAACTTACTGGCATTATCTCAGTTTGTCCATCTGGACCTTCATAAACATATTCCTGTGTTAAAGACACAATTCTTAGAGTCAATATGTGGTCCACTGCTAATGGAGAAATCACCGTAACAATTTTTTTGCAATTCCTAAATCACAGTCCATTCCAGGCAAGTTTTCTATCCACAGCTAAATCTGACAACGTGCAAAGGAGGAATCAAAGCTATAACTACTGATCAAAAGCTAGGGCTTGGGAACCTCTCAAACTAAGTGTGCCTTTGAAAAAAAACAAAAAGCTCTTCTTGCTCAGCTCTTATTCTATCTTGTAGGATATTCAGAGCACATTCTAAGCCAATGATGCATTTCAGTAAGTTCCTTTATAAAAAAAGTTATGAGCATAATTAACATGTAGTGTATATCCTGCCATCTAAGGGAGGGGTGGGGAGTAGGAGAGAAAAAAATTGTAACAGAAAGCTTTGTAAGGGTTAATGTTGAAGAATTATCCATACATGTGTTTAGCAAATAAAAAGTTTTAATAAAAATTAATTAATTAATTAAAAGGTTATGAGTAGATGCTATTTTTTTAAGGCTCAGAAAGCAAAATGATTCTTGTAACTTTTTTCTTACATGGCACTAAAGGTCCCTTTAGTAAGCGACAAGTGAATGCAGTTTATGTGGGAAAGTATTCAAGGGATTCACAGACAGACAAACCTACAAAGGCAAGAAAGTAAAGCTTAGAAAATGGGTTCTATCCCTGTCCAATGCCCTGCACAATGCATACTGGATAAATAACCCTGGCTTACAGTTAACATATTCTCTTTAGATGCCTTCAACTCTGAAAACTTTCAGGAGCAAATTTTATCATCCTATAATGTAAGATATAATACATTGCATTTATGCAAGAATAGGTACCTTATTATAGGCATCTTCCCTCGTGTAAGTCAATAACTCCTCTTCCTCCTCTAGAAACATGCTTTCTGCTTTTTCCTTCAATTCTCTCATATGATGGAGTTCCCAAATTTTCTTCACATTCTTCAATTTCCTCTATTTCAAAATTGAACAACAAAGAAGCTTTACATTTTTAGATTTTTTAAATATTCATTAGTAGAACTTGACCATGTCATTTGTGTCCTGACAGTCAAGGGGGTAAAAGGAGAAGACCCCCAGGGCACAGTAAGATATAAATCCTAGACACTTTAGGAAAGCAGATTTCAAAAAAAAAATTTTTTCACTGAAATTTTTTAATAGTTTGCCAAATATACAGTTATTAGGATTATCTAAATATCACTTAAATTATAAAACTGGTATCAATGATTCTATAAAATAATGAACACAAGTTACATATCATGAATTTGAGGAAGAGGACAAGAAAGTACCCAAAGAGACCAGTGTGACTACACATAGAAGGAAGCTCCCTGAGCAGCTCAGAATTAAAACTAATGTATACACAAGAGTTGGAAAGACAATCAAAAGGCTTATCTAAAGTTACAACAACATGCTCTTGGAAAAACTCAGGATGAGCTGAGATGAGATAAGGGCATTCTTAGATTCTAGAACAAGTAGAACAGGGAACAAACAGCTGACTCCCTCATGTGAATAGAGTGCCATTAAAGGATAATGAAGAAACAGTCAAACTTCTTGACTACCTTTTGCTTACAACTTCTTTACTAAATTAGAGAAGACCTTTACACTGGAAAGTATAAAACACACATGGATGGTTAAATGAAAGTAAAGCCCAGGGTTAATGATCTAGATATAAAGAGTGATATTGTAAGCAAATTAGAGGAACATAGGATAGTTTACCTCTCAGACCTGTGGAGATGGAATAAATTTATGTCCAAAGAAGATGTGGAACTCTTAATTGAACACCAGATAGATAATTTTGATTATATTAAGTTAAAAAGTTTCTGTACTAACAAAACTATTGCAGACAAGATTAGGAGGGAAGCATCAAATTGGGAAATCATCTTTACATTTAAGGGTTCTGATAAAGGCCTCATTTCTAAAATATATAGAGAATTGTCTCATATATATAAGAACTCAAGCCACTCTTCAATAGATAAATGGTCAAGGGATATGAACAGACAATTTTCAGATGATGAAATTAAAACCATCTCTAGGCATATGAAAAGTTGCTCCAAATCACTATTGATCAGAGAAATGCAAATTAAGACAACTCTGAGGTACCACTACACACCTGTCAGATTGGCTAAAATGACAGGAAAGGATAATGACGAATGTTGGAGGGGATGTGGGAAAGCTGGGACACTAATACATTCTTGGTAGAACTGTGAACGGATCCAACCATTCTGGAGAGCAATTTGGAACTATGCTCAAAAAGTTATCAAACTGTGCATACCCTTTGACCCAGCAGTGTTTCTATTGGGCTTATATCCCAAACAGATCTTAGAGGAGGAAAAGGGACCCACATGTGCAAGAATGTTTGTGGCAGCCCTTTTTGTAGTGGCTAGAAACTGGAAACTGAATGGAAGCCCATCAATTGGAGAGTGGCTGAATAAATTATGGTATATAAATGTTATGGAATATTATTGTTCTGTAAGAAATGACCAGCAGAAAGATTTCAGAGAGACCTGGAGAGACTTGCATGAACTGATGCTGAGCGAAATGAGCAAAACCAGGAGATCATTATATACGGCAACAACAATACTATATGATGATCAATTCTGATGGACATGGCTCTCTGCAACAATGAAATATCTCAAACCAGTTCCAATTGTTAAGTCAAGAAAGCCATATACACCCAGAGAGAGGGATATGAAATGTGGACCACAATATATCATTTCCATGATCTCTATCGATGTTTGTTTGCATTGTGTTTCCTTTCTTAAATATTTTTTGTTCATGTAGATATGATTGTTCTTGCACAGCAAGATAAGTATGGAAATATGTATACATATATTCAACTTGTCAAATATTTTAATATAATTAACATGTAATGGACTTTCTGCCATCTAGGGGAGGGGAGAGGACAGGGGGGAAAATGTGTAACAGAAAAAAAAGAAAGAAAGTAAAGCCCAAGGTGGATGAAAACCTTCAGCTCTATGTATTAAATAAGTTTAAATCCTAGACCAGGTGAATGAAATACCAGGATGGGAAAAGAATTTGCAAATGAAATCATTGTAGTGAAGTAATTGTGGAGATGAGAGCAAGAAGGATATGGAGACAAAGTCTAATTTTCAGAAAGAAAAGTGAAATACCTGTCAGATTGGCTAAGATGACAGGAAAAGACAATGACAAACGTTGGAGGGGATGTGGGAAAACTGGAACACTAATACATTATTGGTGGAACTGTGAACGGATCCAAACATTCTGGAGAGTAATTTGGAATTATGCTCAAAAAGTTATCAAACTGTACATACCCTTTGACCCAGCAGTGTTTCTACTGGGCCTATATCCCAAAGAGATCTTAGAGGAGGGAAAGGGACCCACATGTGCAAGAATGTTTGTGGCAGCCCTTTTGTAGTGGCTAGAAACTGGAAACTGAATGGATGCCCATCAACTGGAGAGTGGCTGAATAAATTATGGTATATGAATGTTATGGGATATTATTGTTCTGTAAGAAACGACCAGCAGGATGATTTCAGAGAGGCCTAGAGAGACTTGTATGAATTGATGCTTGATGCTAAGTGAAATGAGCAGAACCAGGAGATCACTATACACGGCAACAAGAAGACTACATAATGATCAATTCTGAAGGATGTGGCTCTCTTCAACAATGAAATGTTTCAAACCAGTTTCAGTTGTTCAGTGATGAAGAAAGACATAGACACCCAGAGAGAGGGATATGAATGTGTACCACAACATAACATTTTCATGCTCTCTATTGATGTTTGCTTGCATTATGTTTCCCTTCTCAGATTTTTTTTTCTTGTAGATACGATTTTTCTTGCACAGCAAGATAACTGTAAAAATATATATACACATATTCAATTTGTCAAGTATTTTAACATGTAGTGGACTTCCTGCCATCTAAGGGAGGAGCTAGGGGGAAAATTTTGTAACAGACAGCTTGGCAAGGGTTAATGTTGAAAAATTACCCACACATATGTTTTGCAAATAAAAAGCTTTAATAAAATGAAAAAAAAAGAAAGAAAAGTGAAAATCATACAAACTATAAATCAATTATATTCACCATCAATTTATGGCAACATTTTAGAAAAGATTATCAAAAAGATGTTTTGTGAGCTCTTAGAGTAAGAAATGATGAGAGCAAGAAGCCAGCATAGCTTCATTAAAAATAAACCATTCCGGGGCAGCGAGGTGGTGTAGTGGATAGAGCACCAGGCCTGAAGTCAGGAGGACCTGAGTTCAAAAGTGGCCTCAGACACAACACTTCCAGATGAGGGGAATGAAGCTCAGAGTTTAAAAAGACTTGGCCTTATTCATAAAGCCAGTAAGGGCCAGAAGTCAGATTTGAACACAGTCTCTAGACTCAAGACCAGCATTCTTCCCATTGTACCTTGAGATCAATGTAAAGTCCAGAATTTCATTTCAAAAATAAACTAAACCAATTGTACAAGTACCAGATAAAAATCAAATGGCTTAAAGGCAGTTCGACTGAAGAAGACTTAAGGTTTTAGTTGACCAGCCTGATCAACTCTTGTGTGAGAACAGTGCCCAGATCCTGATGTGAGGGGATGCTTCTGCTCTGCTCAGGCCACAAAGGCCAATGCATTCTTGTCTCAGCAACATAGACTGACACACATCCAAAGGGATCCCAAAAACATTAGACACGTTTTTCCTAAAGAAGAGATTTCTGGATGGCACAAGAGCAGTTTTCCAGCGTTTGAAGACGGATTGCTCCACAGGGCAGGACCAGGACCAATGAGTGGAAGATATGGAAAAACTTTCTAATATTGAGGAGTATCCAGTAATGGAATGGGCTGCCTTTTAAGACAGTAGCTTTCAGCGGGTGAAATGCTAGAGAAGCATCTCCCATAAGTAATGTAGAGGGAATTCTTGTTTCCACTTGTAGGTTACACTAGACTTCTAAGATTCTTTTTAACTCTAGGATTCTGTTACTCTAATATAACTTTCTATTTATCAACTAATAAACACAACAACAATCATTTAGTGAAACTCCCTTATAGGTGGGATTGTGGATAGAACATTAGGTCCAGAGTCAGGAAACCTAGATTCAAACCTAGCCTCAGATACTAGCTGTGTTATCCTTGGCAAGTCATTTAACTAGTGTCTGCCTCAGTTTCCTCATCTGTAATATGGGGATCATAATAGTACCTATCTGCCATGGTTGTTGAAAGGATCAAATGAGATAATATTTGTAAAAAGTACTTAGTACAGGGCCTGAAAGAAAGCAGGACCACGTCATACTTCTGCACAGTCAATAGAAACTGAACAACATGGGCACAATTATAAAAATGTTCATGTGTCTTATGGAATCTGTCTCATTTCTGTCTAATGTTGAGATACTCTGATAACTGAGGCAATAAGTAGTCATGGAGAATATAAGTAATACATAGTAACATGGCAGAGTGGGTACAAAGCTGGCCTTCAGTCAGGAAGACAAGGGTTCAAGCATTGTTTCTGACACCAGCCATATGGCCATAGGTGAATCATTTTACTTTCAACTGCCCCAAGACAATGTTCTGATTTAATTCTACAAATATGAAGCCCAAGTCAAAAGAACAAGCCCATAACTAACTTTTTGGTTATTTTGTGCTAACAAAAGCATACAAAAATCATAAGGGAAACCAATAAATGTATAACTCAAGTGCCCACTGGGATCCTTATACAACTCTGACAATTAAAATAAATTCATACAAGAGCTTACCTCTATTATTCTTTGTCCACTTTCATCACCAGAAACGTGGAAGAGCTCCAGATAATTCAATGCATATTTCTCTATAGGAGTAAGCTATTTGAAAAATATTTTAAAGTTGTTACTACCAAGTATTTTTTAAAAAATAAAATTTGAGCCAAATTAATTGTGGTTTCTGAAGAACACAATCTACTCTAATTAAAATATAAGACTGAAAGACTTTTACCTAGTCGATTTCTCTGCCTTCAGGAAAGACTCTATACTTCAACTCTGATCAACTAATAAGCATTCAATTCAAATAATGCATCAGAAGTAATCTTTTTTGATGCCTCTAGCAAAATACAGCAATCCTGAATATAACAATTAACTGTCATCTTACTGTTATAAGCATTAACAATTTATAAGAGAAAATACATACTTGGTCAACAACTGCAAATAATTCCTCTCTCTGTGAAGGCTCTTCATGGCATTTTAAGTCATCCAGGTCTGAGATGAAAGCAGTGGAGAAAGATTCCATTTTGGCTGTTCTTATTTCTTCTGCATGTTTGACTGGATCTTCTTCATCCTCTTGTTCAATGCTGTTCAAAGCCTTTTATTTTAAGACAAAAGTTTTGGGAAACAAAAAATTTAAACCAAGTTTTTGAAATCCTTTAACCTGGTATCAGATGTAACCATTACTTAACTAGAAAAAATAGAAGGCTCTGGTTTCAATAAATGACAAGTTCAATAAGCATCTCTAAAATATTTTCTACTATATATACTTTATAACTTTATCATCTGTTGAGCCAATGACAACAGAGTAACTTAAAATCATATAGCAAAAAATATAATTTCCAACAATTTGTTTATTTCTGTAATTCTGATCTGACATTCAATTAATATTCATTACACTGAAGGTTTGTTATAGACAAACTATTTTTTTTAAAAGTATGTTTCAAAGAGAAACCCAAACATACATATCAAAATGTAGCTACATCAAAAATATTCTCTAAAATATACTAATACTTCTATCAAGAAGAAAATATTTTAGTTTTTCTAAGTAGTTAAACATTGAAAAGTTTAAAATAGCCCTAAGAATAGGAATGCCTTAAAAACTTGAAATTCACTAAGGATAAAAATACATACTTTTGTGATTAAAAAAAGTTTGCTTTCTGGGAGAAAAATAAGTTTGGCTCAAAATCTAAATGAAAATCATGACAAATTTTGGGACATTAAATATAAAATTAAAAGCCAAAGCAAATTCTCCATTTTAATCTTATTCCATTAATTCATTTTTCCCATTTTACCTTAGTTCGAAAGTGAATAGACTTTTGCTATGATTTCTTACCTCTATAAAAGGTTTCGCAACCTTGGGTGCAATTGTTTCAGCTACAGGAGGTTCCTGAGAGAGAAGAACAAATTCCTCAGCTTTTACTCTGAAGCCAGTGTCATCCATAGGAGAATGGACCTCAAAAAGTTCCTGGATAGTTTGCTGGGAGGGGGAAAAATGGTATGGTTAACTGTCAACATAAATCTGTTGGCACTCACTTGTATTTGATATTTTACTGGTCTTCATTTAAGAACATCTAAATTTCCAAAGAGAGAACATTAAATATTAAGGAGATGTTGTCTTCAAAACATTTGTCCTTGAGAGGGACCATAGGACAGGCTTGAGATTCTAGAATTCAATACACCTTGGTGTATTGTGGGTTTTTTTTTTTCATCCTTTTTATAGATGAGGCTCAGGAAGAGAAAGTGACCCAGAGTCATACAACTATCAGGTATGAGTGGCACTTCCAGGACCAGGCTTTCAGGCTTCCACATCAGACCAAAAACATTATATCCAGCATAATTAAGTATAACATTAAATAGCAAAAAAAAAAAAAAAAAACATTCAACAAACTTAGATTTCCAGGATTTTGTCTCAAACAAACCTGAACTTAATAGAGCCAACATCAAAGACTATTTCAAGAGACTCAATAAGGACAAACTGTTTATGTCTTATATGTGGAAATGTAAACCACATGTCTAAAATTGACATTAGCAATTGCATAGTTCAAAGGAAAGATTGGGGTAGAGCTGAGCATGGTATGACTCTAAAAAGTAAAATCACCCAGGAAAAGGCAAAAATAGTAATTATGTTATACAAATAAGGTGCAAGAACAAGAATCAACACAGAGAGGGAGGGGACTGGTATTCTGAAACCTATTTGCCTCTGGTGTAGAGGGAATAATACATTTATATAAAACAAGAAGGGTAAAGCACCCTTCAAATTTTATAAAGAAATAAAGGGGGAGAGAATAGGATAAGGTGGCGTATAGAATAGGATAAGGTACATCAATGGGAATGGGATAAAAAGGGAAGAAAGGGTAAGGGAAAAAGATAAGGGAATAAGGGAAGAATCTATAGAAAGACTGGGCAGCAGTGACATTAAGATATTAGCAAGGTAGAATTAAAGAGTTAGCAAAAATAGGCAATAAGAGGTATACATAAACATAATAATAATAATGATCAAAGTTTGGATTTATTAGAAAAACAAGTAGGTATAATAATCATGAATCTCAGACAAAATCAAATTTCAAAATTATCCAATCAAGAGAGAAATCTACATTATATGTCTTAGATTATATATGTATATGTCTGTATGTGCATATGCATGTGTATCTTATGTATTACACATATAGTGTGTGTATATGCACATGTACATTATAAGTGGGTATACATTACATATTTGTGTGTATATATGTGTGTGTATGTGTCTATATGTATGCAAGTTAGATATAGATATAGATATATAAATACATAAATATATCCATGTTTAACTGCATCCTGCTTGGGGGAAGCTGGGGAGGGTGGATAAGGTGGAAAAAGAATAAAGTAAAAAGTACATAGCAGAGAACAAAGAAAATTACAAGGAAGCAAAGAAAAGGTGGACAATTATAAATACGTCTTCTAATATTAAATACTCTTCCTTTAACTGGACATTGATTGTTACATATTTTGAATCCTCCCCAGTATTCTACTTAACAGGACACTTTTTTTTGTTTTGTTCTTTCTTTTTCTGTTTTTTTTATTTTGCATTTAACTTTTCAATAAATAAATTCATTTAAAAAAAAAACACACCCCTCTTCTTTACTGAAAGTTAAATACCTGAGTTAAGAATGCCATGGTATAGTCATTTCCTTGAGCTGCTACTTCTCTAATTAAGTCTTTGGTACCATTCTTCAACAGTTTTTCTTCTACAGAATTACCACTTACAAGCCTAGAGAAAATGCCAGATACAAAATTATACATTAGTGCTTTCATGTCAATACATTTGAAAACTAAGTTAAATAATATTCTTAACTTATAACTTGCAGTCATATTTGTATACCCCGAGGTCTACCACAATAGCTTACACAAAGAAGGCCACTAATAAATGCTTGCTGGATAAAGAATTTTTTTAATTGAGAAAATAAATCCATATTAAATTCTTCTAATTTTAGATACAGTTCAAATAAGCCATTTGAAAAATTAAAGTAGAAATAAACAGGCAAACCCTCTACTTGAAAATAACTTTTTTGCTCAACTCCTTATTTTTAATTCATAAATGCATTAAGTGCCTACATAATTTTCATTATGCTAAGTACTTAAAAAGTAAATAGCTTGTTTCTAAAGAAAGAGCATATGTGATTCTTCACAAAAAAACCTATCCTCACCTATTAAAATTAGAAAACAATGACTTGAGCAGGTTAATATTTTACCATTATTTAAAAGTCACTACTGAAAAGAAAACAACAAAATTTCATATATTTTACCTGTAAAAAATTATAAATACAGCAGTTTTTCAATAATCATACTAAAACCATCGGTTCATGAGTTATATGAGTTATATGAGTATCAAAATACATTATCTTTGTACATATTCTAATAGATCTGTGATCTCATCAATATGCATATTCCCTTCAATGTTATAAAATAAAAACCATTAATGACTGATTATCTTGTATTGAAGATTGCCAATTTCCCCCTGTAAATGTTCTACAGGAAGACTATTAAATATGCTGGATATTACAAAGATATCAATGCTCAATTTCAATCTTTAAAAAACCTCCTCTAAGACCTTATCATCCCATCAGTCTACTTATTGATATAGATTGATTTCTATATTGTTCCCATCCTTTTTTTTTTTTTTTGCTGAGGCAATTGGAGTTAAGTGACTTGCCTAAGGTCACACAGCTAGGGAATGTTAAGTGTCTGAGACTAGATTTGAACTCAGGTCCTCCTGATTTCAGGGCTGATGCTCTATTCACTATGTCACCTAGCTACACCTGTCACCATTCTTTTTGAGTCAAACTCCTACAAAAAGTAGTCTAAACTCATGGTCAATGCCCCTACTTCCTCCCTCTTCAAGCCCTCTAACCCTTTTCAATCTGGCGTCTGACCTCAACACTTGGTTGAAACTGCTCCTTTCAGTGTTACAGTGATTTCTCAACTGCCAAATCTGATAGTCCTTATCTTTTTCAACCATATGCCACATTTGACCATCCTCAGAGATATTCCCTCTTCTCTGATCTTTTGGGAAACTGTTCTCTTCAGATTCTCCTCCTACCCATCTAACCATTTCTCAGTTTCCTTTGCTCATTTCTCATCCGGATCACAATCCCTAATTGTGAGTGTTCCCCAAGACTGTCCTAGGCCCTCTCTTCTTTTCTCTCTACATTATTTCTTAATGACTTCATCAATTCTCATGGATTTAACTGTTCTCTTCATGCCAATGACTCCCAGATCTATACATCCGAAACCAGTGTCTTTTCTAAGCTTTCATCTCACATTACTAATTGACTATTAGAAATTCAAACTAAATGTACAATAGACATCTCAAACTCAACATGTCCAAAACTGAACTGATTATCTTTCTCCAAAAAAACCACCCCTCTTCCAGATTTCTCTAATTCTGCTGAAGTAATTCAAAATAAGGATTTCACAGTTACAACAATGTTTTTCTAGTTTTCCAGGTTTGTAATCTTGGTTTTTTCCCCTCAACTCCTTACTATCTCTCACCCCAAACAGCTGATCCATTGCCATATCGTGCCATGTCTATCTCCACCACTTTTCTGGCATCTGATACCTTCTGTCTAGTCACACAGATGCCTCCTTCACTTAGACCTTTACAACGGCCTCCCTGTCTCTAATTTCTCCCCAGACCAGGTCATCTTTCACACTCCTACCAAAGTAATTTTCTTTAAGCATAGATCTGACTATGTCTTTGTTTAGCTTTTAAAGCCATTCACTGACTGGCCCCAACTCATCTCTACAGTTTCACTCCTCCTCCCACCTTCTGAGATATAGTCAGACTAGCCTTTTCTCAGTCCCTCAAACATGAAACTCCATCTCCAGTCACTGCATTTGCATTGCAGTCTCCTGCTCCTAGCATATACTTCTCTTCCTCATTTTCACTTCAAAGAATCTCTTCAAGATGAAGCTCCAACATGACTGTCTATGTGAAATCTTTAATTATCCTTTCAACTGCTAATTACCTTGTATTTAACTGTTTTATTTATGTTTATTCTTTTTTTATTTTGTGTATACTTTTATGTTGTTGCTGTGTCCTCTATTTGAATGTAAGCTCTTTGAGAGAAGGAATTCTTTCATTCACTATAATTGCATCCTCTGACACGTAATAGTAAGTATTTAATAAATACCTAATTGACTGATTGAATTCTTTGAGGACTATGGCATTCCTGGACTCACCGCAATACAGCATTACTATCAGAAGATTGGCATTTTTAAAATGAGCCTTTTTTTTTTCAGGGGAAAGCCTGAGGTCACTAAAAGAATTTTGCAATTTCTCAAAGGCAATCCAACTTGTTCTCCTCTTATTCAATTCTAGACTTCATTCACTGAGTATTGACTGTGTGTGTGTGTGTGAGTGCACGCGCTCACGCTTAGATGAGTTCTGTAGGCTGCCTACTCTATTGCATATCATTGTTTGAACAACATGCTTTCTTCCCCTTGACTTTTCCTGCGTGGAAAATCAGTCCAAACCTTTGAGTGTTTACTTTTCTAAGCCAGTGGACTCTGTAGTGTTCTGGGACCAAATGAAAGCAGCATAATGCCATTTCAAAACAAAAAAATCTAGAAGTCCTCATCATCTATTCCTCTTCAACTGATTTTGTCCTGAATCTCCTCCATGACAGTGATAAGTACCTTCAGCAAACAAGTATCTCCCTATTTATTATGGATATAAAAAACTAGAGGTTTGTAGTAAAAATGAATCTTTTGTCAAATCTTTCAAAGAACATTGAATAATGTTGATGTATTTATGGGCCTTTGCAATGTTATTTTCCTCTACTCATGATTCAAAGTTAATTCAATTTATCAATCATTCATTTAGCAATTATTATGGTCCAACTACTGGACTAGGTATTTGGTATAAAAAAAGAGACATGAAACAATCCATGACATCAAGCAATTTACAAATTAATGGTAGAAACGACATACATGATAATAAGTTCCTATAAAATGTATGCAAAACAAAAAGGAATTTCAGAGGACAGAGAAAGAGAGGTATTAATTACTAGGTAAATCAGGAAGGCCTCTTATAGCAGACTGCACAAAAATCAGACTTGAAGAGAGTCTGGGAGTCCAAGAGCTAGAGGTAAATGAAAAGGTACCGAGCCAGGAGGCAGTTACACTGTAGTCTAAGTTTCTAGCAGGCAACACACTGTAGGCACAGGAAAAAGAAAAATGTGTTCATTTTGAAAAGACTGGTTGAAGAGAAGGTCTTTAAATTCCAGGAAGAAAGAAGGAAACACTAATGGCCAGACTGAATATAAAATATTCAAGAATATAAAATTGGAAGTTTTGTGGAGAATAGGTTGGAGAAAGGGAAAGCTAGAGACAGGGAGACCAATAGGAAGTTACTGTAATAATTCAGGTGAAAGCTGATAAAGGACTGATTTAGTGATTGTAGTACAAACAGAAAGAAGGGAACCAACATGAAAAGTGTTGTAGAATCAGCAAAATATGGCACACTAATGTGCATGATGAAGAAAAGGATAGGCTGCAAACCTGAATGTCTGCAGAGATAGTAGTGCCTTTGACTGAAGAGTAGATTGAGGGTGAATGATGATGAGTCCTGTTCTGGACATGCTGAATTTGATGCGCTTATGGAGATGTCGAGGTGGACATGTCTAGTACTAAAGAGATATGAGAATGGACTCAGAATATTTATGAGGGCTGGAGATATCATGTGCATAGACATGAGAGGTGAAGTCATGGGGACTGATGAGGTCACCAGAGAATATAAAGGGAGAAGAGAAAGGCGAGGGTACTTTGAGAAATTACAAAGTTCATTTATCAATCTCCCAAATTTCTATATGAAACCAAGACCCATTATATTCTGGTGGTACTGTAAGTCAGAAACTCTATAGACTAAAAAGAATTTAAAATCAGCATCACTCAAGGGCTAACAGAACAGTATGTGGTGGGTATGAGCAGGCTACAATATACATAAATAGAAATTAGAAAGGAATAAAAGATGTCATTAAAGAAACAAAGGCTTAGAAACATATGGGCTGGCCATGTGGTGAAAACAAGGAATAACAGAGTTCGTGTGTTCCACTCAAATGATGTCAAGGGGAAGTGAGGAAGGCTACCAGCTTCTTAGATAGAAACCTGCCCTCCATGTGGAATGAAAGGGAAGACAGAAACAAGAGTCACAAGATGATAGACAGGCTCGGTAAGTTTCCCTATGCATTGCTGAAGGGAATAACCATAACCATAGATAACACGAGTATAGTAAGTTATTACTTATTATTTTTCATATGTATTATTAACTCCTAATTTTAAACTGAAAAAGAAATTATAGAAAAGCAGTTCTATGCAACCTGTATATGTGGATGTCCTTGCATCTCCCAATTCTATCACACCATTCTTGAGCCTTTGCATCCATCAAAGGATTTAAGTCATTATCATAAAACACAACTGTGTCAGCTTCTACAAGATTGACACCTGTAGAGCGACTGTGGGTGGAAAGAATGGCACAAAATATCCGCTTGTCTCTGTTGAAACTCTTCATCAATTCCTAAATGATGAAAAAAAATCATTAGTATTGAATTCTATTAACAATATAAAGTTTGGCTTAAATTTAACCTAAAATGTAAATAAGAAGACCTTTTAACTCTTTTAATGCAAAATAATTCTTGGATTTGTGCAGTTGTATACTGATTTCCTGGTCCAAGAGTTGGGGTATTTAACACATAACTCTAGACTGGGTCCCGCAAGCCAAATCTTCCACTTGGCCCTGGCAGCCTTCTTGCTTCTAATTCACACAATAAGACAATAAGTCAAAATAGATGGGCAGCAAAGAGAAGATGGTAAAAGGTGGGAGCAGATGAGGAATGAGTTGGGTGCCCAACTTTTCCAGTATAAAACATTCACACACTGGGACTTCTAAGGTGAAAATATTCTAATGTCCTTTGGTTTGCTCTCTACAGTGGAGGGTACCTCACCCTCCAAAGTTCCTTGCCTTTGCTCTACTCCAAGCCTATAACCCTTCCTTTCTGGCAATTATCTGCCCAATTTCCCCCAAATATCATCAATATTCAAGTAACATGAAACACTTATCAGTGTAGCATAATACATATAACACTTCAGAGATCTGTTATTTTGTTGGTGTGGATGTTTCTTCCACCGAAATAGGCTGTAGCACCTCTATAGCTCATAAAATTGGGTTATTAAAGAGTTGACAGGACCAAAATCCCTCTCACCCAAAGGCCAAGCTAGTGTTCAGTATCTCTGGCTTAGTCTATGCTGGTTTTAGCAGTGACCTAGGATCCATTAATGAGGATTAGACTGGAAACCTCTTGAGCCTGGCAGAAACTGCCAGAGCTCATGTAGCTCTTGGATATAGTGCTTGAGAACCCAGGATCAAGGCTCTGTAAATAGAATTTATTTCAATGTTTCCAATTCTAGATTTTTCTCTTCCTCCACACTATTCATGAGGTTCCCAGGGCCCTTATTTACATAGATTATGCATTAGATTTAGCATATTTTGTAAGCCTCAATGCCCTACATAAGTATTATTGCTGTTATTGTTGTTATCATTACTATTTGATTATTTCTGGATTTTCAAATGAATGCTCATGTGAATAGCTTAAAACCTAACTATGTCTCACCTGACGCTGCTCATAACTGGCATATTCATCAATCCTGATGAAAGTAAGGAAATGGAAATTCAAAAATAACTCCAAGATATCTAGCATCAAAATCATCTGGGACAGAATTAGCACCCGCCGGCCTTCTGATTTCAGTCTCTGCAGCAAGACTGCCAGAGCTTCTAATTTGCCTATTTTAAATGATATAAGAGAGACAAAAATGAGTCAGCAAGCAGCTAGTTAGCAAAACCAATATTACCCAGGGCACTTGTTTTTTCCCATACCTGAATCACACTGCACCAGCCGGAGATCAGGAAATTCTAATGAATGTGGAGCTGCTATCCTCTGCAGTTGTTGTAAATAAGGAGCCAGCTCCAGCTTGAGATTGTGTCTGAAGAGGTTCATTTTCTGGCTGTAGGATGGAGAAGGATTTGACATGCAGAGGTGGGGGGGTGCAGCGATCACAGCTGGTAGCACTCGGAGCACCCTGTGGGCAATGTCAAATCCCAAAGCACATTAGTCTCTAAGGAGCCCTCAGAAGATCCCCTCAATTCAGCCGGAGGCCTGACCCAACACTACAAAGGCCCTAGTCTTTCCCCTCCCCACCACTTTCAAATGACCAATCTGAAGACTGTCATTGTGCTCCAATGTATATCATCATATTTAGAAACACTTTAGCTCATGACATCCTCAAGGAAGAGAGCAACATTCTGTGTGGGGTGCTTGCCATAGAATGAGGAAGACCAAGATTCAAATCTTCCTTCCTACTAGCTCTGGCCCCCAGGCAATGACTCTACCTCCAAGTGTCTCCCCAGGACTTGGCCACTAAGACTTAGGGAGGGATGTTATTCCTTTTAATACAGAAGCTAAGAGGCAGCTAGGTGGCGCAGTGGTTAGAGCACCAGCCCTGAAGTCAGGAGGACCTGAGTTCAAATCTGGTCTCAGACACTTAACATTCCCTAGCTGTGGGACCCTGGGCAAGTCACTTAACCCCAATTGCCTCAGCAAAAAGAAAAAAAAAATCAAGAATTAAGGTCAGAGCTAAAGCACAAGACCCGGAGAGATAGGGCACACAGTAGCAAGAACACTAGATTTAGAAGCAAAGGAGCTGGATTCAAGTGTTGGCTCTGCTACTGTTATTTCCCAATCTGTGTGATCTTAAAGAAGTACCTTCTCCTTTCTAGGTCATGCTTATCACAAGTGTCATCTGCAGAACTCAATAACCCCCTGAGGGAAGAGGAAGGGCCCTGTCGCACTGGGGCCTCTGAAGCCAGATTGGTGAGGAGAGAGGAGAACCCTTACCCCTGCTCATCTTCCCCCCAACCAGGATGCAAGGATGAACAGCCTCTCCTCCTCCTTCCCTTTTTTCTCCATCCTAGAAACGGCTGAAAAGAACCCTGGAGTCCTACATGGCCAGCCACTATTGCCCATGGTCATTTTGGACAAATCACTTTCTTCCCCCTGTCAGTGGGCATGTCATTACCTGAAATCATGTAGAGAAGGCCTGGGGGGCTGATACTCCACAAACCATCTGTGCTAGAACCCTGAAATTCCAGCTGGGAGATTGTGACCCCCCATCCCTTGGGGATGATCTAGTCACATAGTTTAATTTTATGAAATATTGAGAATTCTCCCACACATAACAGAAACCTAAAACTTGAATTTGGGGCTCATTTCAACTTCTGCCAGATGCGTGTGGGGCCATTCAGAAAATGAGCACAGATCCCAGAGAAAAGGGTGGATGGCACAGTACCTCTGGCTTCACAGTGACACCTGGAGTGACCACAGAACTATTTAACGAGCTTTCAATTACATTATGATGGGTGGCTTACTGATGAATTCTGACAATCATTAAATAATTAAATACAAATTATCAGAATGAACATGGAAAATGTTAATGGCCTAAAATGGTCTCTAAAATTCATCTCTTCAACATGAAGCATGCATTAACTCAAAAAACAATATAAATTCTGCTAATCTCAAAGCTTTTTGGAGCTTACTTGGCACGGCACCTGCCTAGAAAACCATAAAACACTAGTATGTAGGAAAGCTTAAATTTCAAAACACTTTTTAAAATTCTGAATTGTGTTATTACAAGAAACACTCCTCATTCAGCCTGGCTTAACAATCTCAAAATATACTCAATTTCAATGTACAGAGCATGGCTACAATAATAAGCACTTTAATGTGTTTCAGTTTTACAGATTATTTTAAAAATTGGATCACAAAAATTCTAAAACTCTCCATAATTACATAAGTAAAATGTACAAGCTATTTAGGACCAACCAAAAAGCAGAAATAAATGCAGAATGTTTTGTTGTGAACTCTTCAACAAAAATGAGAAAAGTATAATGCTTATTTCTAAAAATCCATTTTCTATCTAAACTTCATGAAAACAAAACAGGTTTTCAAATACTAGAAAATATTACTGATTCTTTCAGTTTATTCACATAACAGTAAGAACATCTGTAAATGATAACCTTTTAATGGCATCCTGTAGACATTCATTCTGTTGATGTGATGTCAGTCTCAGATACTGCAGTGGTTCTGCTGAACTTTCTGATGTGCACGAGGAAGGACAACAATTCACTAAGCCGGCCCACCTCCATTTGTCTGCAGGGTAATAATGCTGAGGTGCCTTCCTTTCCCCAAATAATGAGCAAATTCCCAACACATCTTTGCCATAAACAGGAGCTCTGGAACAACGCCGTTCATTGCCAGAAAATATCCTATCGAGACGTTCTTTTAAAAGTCTGCTTTTTTCTGCCAATGATACCTTCATCCACCCCAGAAATAAAGACAAGATAGAAAAGTAGGGTTTTTTAATGCAATAAGATAAAATTGCTAATGCTCAACAGTGGCAAGTGGGATTAAGCTGCTTAATGTATTTAAAAAACATTTTAATACTTGTCACTTCATGGAAAAAAACAATTATACAATATAAAATTTAAAATTTTAACAAATACTTGGAATTTTCAGCAAAATTTGTGACAGATAAAATCACTTAATCATCTAACTCTTTTATTTAAGAATTGGACTCAAATTAAGAAAGACTAAATTAATGTTTCACATTTGGCATATGTTGGTTGTGTGACCCTAGGCAGGTCACCTAACCTCAGATACCTAGATACCTCTTTAAAACTGTAAATTGCAGAGATGGGGTTGACTGCAACAGCAAGAGTTTCCCCCTGGAGGAAATTCCTTGCACCAATGAAACCACAGAACTGATTTTTTTTAAGTTAAAAAAAAAACTCCACATATTTGTAAACTTTAATTTAGTACCAAGTAAACAATTACCTGGGTTTGAGTTCCTGCTGATTTGGATATGATTCTTTGTTCCCCAGAAGACAGGTTAACAACTGCAGTTCTGCTGGGTGTACCAGCTGAGAAATAAAGAGGAGGATTTTGTTTTTTTTTTTTATTTTCCCCTCCCAAACATGATTAGAATGTTCTAATTTCACTAAGGTAACATGACTGCTAAGTAGTAATCCAGAGACCTCTTGGAGTCACTCACTGCCCCTGAGTTGCAATTACATCATTGTAAGTTCCTTGTAGACACTGATCATGTTTTACTTTATGTTCCTAGCAAGGGCACCCTCAGGGCATTAAACACAGCAGTGTTTAGGAATGTTTGTTGAATGAATGAAGGGACCTGACCTCTCTGTGTATTGGTGGATGTGCCCTACTCCCTAATACTATCACACAAGATGCTGTCTTGTTAACAAGTTGATGAAATCATTTACAATGGTGCTATTTAAGATGAGAGAACACCTTAACAGAACAAGAACTTAAAAAGTTGCATTGCAAGGGGCAGCTAGGTGGTACAGTGGATAGAGCACCAGCCCTGAATTCAGGAGGACCCGAGTTCAAATCTGATCTCAGACACTCAACACTTTCTAGCTGTGTAACCCTGGGCAAGTCACTTAACCCCAATTGCCTCAGGAAAAAAAAAGTTGCATAGCACAAAATCCTCACTTAATAAAGTTAAGATTCACAGAACCAGACTTTCAGAGTTAGAAGGGACCTCAGAAGCCAAATATTGCAGCTCTGCAGTTGAACAAAAAAATTATCTCTACAATAGTCATGACAAAGAGCTTCTGCTTATGGGACGGTCAGGTGGCAAGTAACTGCTATGCCTGGACTCAGGAAGGCTCCTCATGAGTTCAAATTCAGCCTCAGACACTCACCAGCTGTGTAACTCTAGCCATGTCACTTAAACCTGTTGCCTCAGTTTCCTCATATGTAAAATGAGCTGGAGAAGGAAAACCCTCCAATACAACCCTCCAATAGCTCTGCCAAGAAAACCCCAAATGGAGTCATGCGGACTAGGATATGATTTAAAAAAAAAAATGACTTGACAACAGCAAACTTTTGCTTAAATTCCTCCTAGACAGGAGGCTCCATTTTGGAACAGTATTACTTGTTGGGTTTTTCCTAAATCTGCCTCTCTATGACTATTGCAGAAAAATGCTCCAAAAGAAATCTGAGTACCTCTCAAATACCTGAAGCCTACTATCACGTCCTCCTTAAGTCTTCTTCACTCCATTTGTAGTTTTATCAATATACTAGCCCATGTCAATAAATATTTAATAGGCACCTAATATGAGCAAGATACTATGCTAGGCACTAGGGGCACCAGAAGAAACAAAAGACAACCCTGCCCTCAAAGAATTCACAATCTCACTGGGGAGACAACATGTAAACAAACGACATACAGACAAATAAGAACTAGCCCGGAGAGGGAAGGCATTAGAATTAAGGAGGGCTGGGATAGACTTCCTGTCAAAGATGGGATTTTAGTAGAAGATAAAGGAAGCCAGAAGACAGAGAGAAAGAGGAAGGCATCCCAGGCCTAGGGACCAGAGCCTTATGTGCTGCCAGTGTAACAGTCAGGACGTCAGAGCCACTGGATCTACAAGAACAGGTTGGGGAGAAAAGTTTGAGAAAACCAGAAAGACTAACGGGGGGAAGTTACAAAGGGTTTTAAATGTCAAGTGTAGGTCCGGGTCACCAGTTTTTCCATGTCTGCAGGATTATCTGAAGTAGAGTTGGGGTTACCAGCCCCTGTGGGATTATCATGACCCCACCCTGTCAGGATGCAATCACAGGCTTTTCTGACTGTCATGTCTCCCTGATGATTTGTTATTGAGCCTATCCTGGATCCCTTCTGTCTCTCCTTCTATTTGTGGAGCTGGTTTCTTAAAACCTGTGTAAGACCTCACATGTAACTCTATATAATTATAGTGCTTCAATTTCACTGAAATGACATGGTTGATGAAACAGAAATCAGGAGACCTGAGATCAACTGCTGAAGTAACACCACTGACTGTGAGTAATTTCGCACAATTTCGTGAGATTATTATAAGCATTTTAAGGGTAGAACATATGTTTTATTGTATTCCACATGGGATCTGATTCATTGACTTGCACACAGTTAATCTTACACTAAGTAATGCTTAGGAATGTTTGTTGAGTGAATTAACAGATGGGTATCCCAACCCTTCTCAAGCTTCACGAGACAGAATCTGACCTTCCATGCTCTCACAAGGATGCTATGACCATCAATAAGTTATTGATGTCTTTCTGGAACTCTAGAGTAACTTTATGGGTTAAAATGTGGAAAAGTTTTATTGCATAAAATTTTTATCTAATAAAAGGATTCAATTCACCTGAGAATGTGGAACTAAGACTTTAAGCAGGCCGGATCTGGTTAAGAAAGTGACCTACCTTGGTGAGTGACTGCTGAAGAACCTAGCATATGTCCTTGATGCTGATTTCCTAGAGTGCTGGGAACATTTTGCCCAGTCCCAACCTGAGACGTGGTTTGCATAATGAGAGATGCTTGGGGACGCAAATACTGCTGTCCTGGAGCAGAAACAATCTGAAGAACATTTCCTGCAAGAAAGCAGTTTAATGGAGAGTCATAATTTTAAAAGAAAGTATCATTACTTTAACAAAAAATAACCTTTTAAAGAATATCTGACCTAAAATAAACATAGACATGACTGATAATCTTAATGCTATCAAGTTTTTATATCAATTCATTCTATTAATTATTTCCCAAATACAATGGCAAAATGGTAGGAAAACAGAAGAAACACGTCTTATTATTCAATCCAATTAGCTTCATTCTGATCTGCTATTCCTCTCAACAAATTTTGTTTCTATATATCCTTGTTTACTTTGACAATTTCACATAAGTTTCCAATTATTTGGGAGCATTAAAAAATTCAGAATTAGAAAAAAAGTTTGAAATAATAAATTATTTGTATTTTGGAAAGAATACTTCTACCTAAAGCTTACTTTTCAAAACTAGTTCATCATAAAGATCATAAAGATCCCACTTTAATGGCAACAAAGAAACAATAGCTTCCAACATAAGAAGCTGGAGGCCCTGAAGTAGCTTTGTTCATTCATTTTTGGTGCAGTGGCACAAAACAATGGGGGGATGGAGAGGAAAGAGCTAGTCCAAAGGGCTCATTGGCAGAGCTCTGATAGAGGTGGCACTAGGGAGCCAGGGGAGATTCTCAGTCTGTCAGCATTATCAAGTGCCCACGTATCAACACATGTACTATATAAATACTAGTTATTGTTTTTAAAGTAGGCACCATAGAGACAGACAGAAGAAATGCTCTGTAGGGTCCCTATTATTCTTTTCCATAGAAGAGAAAGATAGTCCACAAAACCCCTCCAGCATCTAGAGAAATGAGACATAGCCTGGGCAAGGCCATTCATCAGGACATGGGGAGCAGAGGGGCAGAGGTGGGAAGGTCAGTGGCCCTGGGGTCTCAGGGCAGGAGGTCAGGAGCAGGCTCCATCACTTACTAGGACCAGCTCTAGCAAGTCACTCACATCCCTGAAACTCACTTGGTAAGGACCCTTCCCTCACAAACGCTTCATGGCTGCAAGCTTCTCAGAGAACCTTCTCTCAAGCCCCAGCACCGCCACCCCACCTGAATACTTCTGGTCCTACATCAGAACATGCCTGATGCTTGGTACCAGAACTCTTAGGGAAGCTCTAGCTAGCATCCTTCAAGACGATCAATGAAGGGCAGTCTTCTTCCAGTTAAAACCCCACCCAAAACGACATGTCTGCATTGCCTGCTTTCTAAGAGGTAACAGACTCTGAAAATGCCCTCAAATAAGGCCTGGGTCACGTCTTGGGAAGAGCAGCTCTAGAGGTGCCCCTCAGGATAAGGGTCCCCCCTCTGACAGAAGCCACTCCCCCTTGGCTGTGGGTAAGTCAGCCCTGGAAGGTGACAGCACCTTGAAGCTGCAGAGGCTGGCCGGCAGTGAGCTGGCAGAGCTGACTGTGGGACAGGGTGAACTTATTGCCCTGAAACTGTAGGGTCACGGGACTCTCTGGCTGAGCTATCCTGCCTTGAGTTGCTGTGAGAGGAGCCCGCTGAGCACCCTTCATCACCTCCCCACCTGAAAAAGAAAAAACAGAATAAACCCATTGATGGTTTGAATGATTCTCAGGTGGGTCAGTAAATAGAGCAGGAGCCCCACCCTTCCCTGATAGCATTGAGGACATCTAGACTGGCAGATGTTCAATAGGAATTACTTTGTCAGTTTGGGATTCAGGGGAAGCTTTCCCTGAAAGCCTCCATCCTCTCCTGTGATATACATGATTACATCTACTTGAACAGTCACATAACACCATGTGATAAAACGGATACTAAAATGAATTACATGCCATTTCACCAGGAAAGATAAACAGAAAAAACAAAACCATAATAATCCCCAAAATTCCAAAATTTGCCACCAAAGCAAACTGGCTATGATAGGACAGATAAGACAGAGCTGTCCTGAGCAGGTGTAGGACAGACTTGGTGAAACCAAGCTACAGGAAGATTTAACATTCTGAAGCATCCAATCCATGAAACACATGGCACAGACATTACTGTTGGTGCTTCTCCCTGATGACAGAATTAAGCTTCCTTACAGCTGTGGAGGCCACACCTATGCCACCAAGCAGGACCTCACACCTTCCCACAGTCTTCTCCCTCCCTCCTTTCCTTCCCTCCTTCCTTCTCTCTTGTCTCCCCTTCCTTCCTCCCTGCCTGCCTTCTTCCTTCTTTTTCTTCCTTCCTTCCTTCTTTCCTCCCTTCCTTCCTTTCTTCCTTTTTTCCTCCTTCCCTCCCTTCCTTCCTTCCTTTTTTCTTTCCTTTCTTTCCTTCTTCTTTCCTACCTCCCTCTCTCCCTCTGTCTCACCCTTCCTTCCTTTCTTCCTTCCTTTCCTCCTTCCCTCCCTCCTTCCTTCCACAACATTTGCAATTAATGCATCTTAGATAAAAAGACAATTCCCACACAAATCAATATTTAATATAAATGAATCAAAAAAAAAAAGCTAAAGTATTTGATCTGAAGGAAACCCTCCCAATAGAGAAGCATGCAGAAGTAGAAAAAAAAATGAATTGTCTGGAATCCTACCGTTTCTTGTCCCAACTAAGATTCTTATTGACAAAAGCAATGAAGTGAGTGCACTGGATCAAAACAGTGGGAAATAAATGACTGAACACATCTTATGCCATTTGGTGGCTTAACCTCGCTGTAAGAAATCAATGAGAGTAACCTGGAAAGGAGAGGCCACTTACTAGGCAACCGTGCCTGGGCCTGAGAGGTCAGTACCAGCCTCTGAGGAAGCACACTCTGTTGAATGGTGTGCGAGGGGGCCTGGGGCTGGGGCTGGGTCTGGCCTAGCTGGGAGGCCTGGGCCGAGTTCTGACCCCGCTGTTTCACAGGATTGGCTGTGCTAGTTGCTGTGGTGAAGGTCGCTGCTGGCTGGTGTCTTGGAGCACCGGGAGGAGCCTGAGATGTCTGAAACTGTGCTGCAGCTGCTGTAATCAATAAGGTTTGTTGGGGCAAAGCTGTTAGAGCTTCCAACTATTACTTTAAACAACTTAAAAAAAAACCTTTAAAACTGATATTAAGATACATTCTTACAGAATATCCATCTTGGGAATCACTCCTTTTTACAAAAGCACAATCTAATTGCCTTCTAAAGATCAGTTATCTAAGCCAAAGCACATTAATAAATGGGGCCTCAGTAGTTGCCACTGCCCAGTCCATATTCCACCAGTTAGAATTCCTAAAGTAGAATTTGCCAACACACTAACAAAATGCTCTGTGTTGTATGGACCAGGTAGGATAGTTCAAGATCTATCACTGTTATAGTGCTGGCATGTTTTAATAGTCTACAATATAACAGTGCCTCTTTTTACCTTGCTCTACAACGGTGGACCTTCCTCGTACTTGAAGCTGGCTTCCAGGGGCTGTGGGAATGGTACGCTGTATTTGAGGACTTGGAAAAACAACTGTTTTGCCCTCTGGCTTCTGTCCATACTGCACTGGTTGGAACAACCTGAAAGCCAGAATTAGCAGAAAGCAGCCAATTAGACAACATGAAAAATATTCCAATTGTAAATGAGAATAGACTCTTGTTGATCTCTTTTTAAAGTATGATTCTCAGTCACATTAACGATACAAAGGATTATTTTATATTGTACCTCATCCAAGTCAAACCCAATACAATCTATGCAACAGGAGAGAAATATCCTATTTTGTCTCTCTCAAGCATATGATTTTCATTTTACAATATTTTCCAGGGAATAGAAAAGCAGCCTTAAATACCACTGCAATGGGGCTCCACCTCTAGATTTCCAGCTGTACAAACCATCACTTTGGGATGGTCTGGAAACAAGAAATGTGCTCATCAGAAGTAGATCTGACTCTTCCAAAGGAAGGGATGGATGGGAAGATTAGAAACCAAAAGGAAGACAGAGTTCACGATGACCTAAATGTGGTCTCAAAGCAAAAAGGTCCTTCTTTCTACCTAATCCATGGTGCAAGTTAGAGTCACTGCAAAGACAGTACTAGCAGAAGATGAATGGGGAATGAAGCAACAACTGGTATCATTTGAGTAAAATACACCTGCCCCATTATGTGCTGCAGACCCTGGTGACCGAGCCTAGTAGAGAAATCTATGCTTGGAAAGTATCACTCTCCAAAACTGATGCAGTCAAAGCCCCTGTAGGATTGATCTGACTTTCCTATACTTAAAAACCTTCACTCTGCCCTGTCCTCATTCAAGTTTAAGATCCAATTGATGAAGGACCCAGACCCCACAGAGCAAAGCAGGAAGAATGTGACCATGTAGTCATCCAAACTTTTTGGGACCAGGATCTAAGGTTCATTGATACAGGAAATTCCCTGGGAGGGCATTTTCCCTACCCAAGATATATAGGCATTTCATCGAGAAGGACAAGTAAGATTTTTCCAGAGGCATATCATAAGTATGTGTCAAAAGAGAGACTCAAATCTAGATCCTCTAGACTCTCCCTGTCACTCCTGTGACTCCTAGAACTGGTCACATTCCTGAAGCCCACCCCTCTTTTCTCACACTTAAACCCAAGAGGCCAATAGCTAGCTGAGTGCAGAGAGCTTTCTCCCATGCAGTGGAGCCTACCTGTTGGGCTTGATCTTGACAGGTCGGGGCCTTGACTGGGGCACAGGTGAGGTGTAGATCTCCTCCATCAGCTTCCTGCTTATCTTTTGTTTGGGTAGCACTTGGGCTTCATAATGCGTCATTTTATTTTCTACCCCAATCAGATCAAATATAGACATGTCAGTGTCCTAGGTTAAAACAAAAGCAAAGACCTTATTTTCAAGATGCCCAATAATGACATTTGGTCCAAATGCCATACAAAAGGTTACGAGCCAACCACTGGCTTACAGGATGTCACCAATGAAGTAGGGACCGTCCCTCATCAGGGGAAACAACTGCATGCCCAGAGTGGGCAATGGGCAAACAACCCACTCACCTTCCAGAGCCCGCGCTCCAGCGCCTGCACAATGGCAGCAGCAGTCCTGAACTCGAGGGCTTCCAGCACATACGAAGCCCCTGAGAGTCTGGGATCAATGAGGTCAGGATGGTTACAGATCCTCTGCAGCTTCATCAGGACGTGTAGGACACTGACAAACTGTCCACTCTTGAGAGCTTCCTGGGTTCTGTGAACACAGAAAGAGAAGAACTCTGTCAGCCTTCATCCCAATAGCTGATCAGAGTGGACATGAAGCATTTGTTTATTTATTTATTTAGTTGCTCTGCAAGGTTAAGTGACTTGCCCAGGATCACACAGCTAGTGAGTGTCAAATGTTCACATTTGAACTCAGGCCCTCCTGATTCCAGAACTGATGCTCTAATCTCTGTGCCCTTATTCTAGATTCCGTTCTTTCACCCACAATCATGCCTTTGTCTTGTTCTGCCTCAAAGCCACAATACTTAGAATGGGGGCCCCCAGCTGGCTGTGCAGGCCCAGAGGCAGCCCCAGAGGCGGCCCCGGCAGGACCACACATGACGCACACACAGCAGGTGGGCCCTCTTCACACTGAGTGGCAGGAATGTGTCCTCTCCACCCATCTAGCCAAGCGCCCTCTCTGGGCCGGGCCACGGCCAGGCTTTGGGAAAGGAAAGGCGAAGAAGGAAGTGAAGGAGTCTTGCACGCCTCACCCTGGCTGGAGGATCACATCATCATACAAGGCCTTCTGGCGATTAGAAAGGCGACACTTTAACACATGCTCGTATTTCTTACTGAGCTGCTTTTCAACATCTCTCTTTGATCTTCGTAAAATGAATGGCTGGATCATCTAGGGAAATACACAAGTTTTATTACAGAAATCCTTACTATCCAATATAATGTGTGAAAGCAAACCAGATTCGCATAAACAGACAACTGCTGATAGATAAGTTACTTATATATATATATATATATAACATATTATATAAGTCTGAATATTTAGGTAAAAACTATCCCATACTTCTGGCTCATGGAGAGTGAGTGACTTTGGATATCCTACCTGCAGCACTCAATACAACACTCTTGTCACCGATGATTCCTGAGTATCCCACTCTGGGTTTGAACACCTTCACTGGGGCTCCCAGAACTGGCCAAGTCACTTACTTGACTCTAGACAGACAAAACTTCTCTTGATCCCCTTCTTCAATCTCTTCTCTTCCTGATACTGAGCTTTCTCTTACACTGCTCCCTAAATATGAAAGAACTATTTTCCTTTATATTCACTAAGATACTTCCTTTTTTTTCCTTTCTACTCCAGATCTTAGCTCCTTCACTGACTCATCCCTGAAGAGAATAAGGTAGAGAAAGATTCCCATGTAACTAAAATTCTGTTTTTCATACACAAATTATCTGGGTTTTTTTCTTTCTAGAAAAGTGTCTTTAGGTCATGTACTGTGTTTTCATTTATATACTGTACCAAGGTGGCCCACACTCTGCAAACCTTAGAATAATAATACTAATAATCCACACAGTAAGCAAGATAGAAATGATTAAAAGGGATTTTTTAATTTTATCCCTTATTTTCTCTACCACTCATCCTTAAAACTGAGCAGTGGAGAAACACTTAGGTTTAAGTTCCACTGGAGAATCTCTGGAAATCCACATTTGTCTTCAGTGGTAGAATATGGCCATGAAGATGTTTTTTTAGTAGTTTATAGTTCACTACAATAAATACCGATAGAGGGAGGAAAAAACTTGACATACTCTGTGCAACCTTATGACAAGTTTGTGACAATAATCTTGGTTCTCTTCACTAGCAGCTTTCACTGGAAAATCCAAATATGGTCTTGAAATCCCAGGAATCAGAAAGTGCACCATGGTCCACAATTCCATCAAGGTATTATGTAAAGGTGTGTCAATCAGGAGCAAACGATGTTGACTGTGAAAAGGAGGAATAAAACAATTCATTATTTTTATTCTCATCCCTTAGAAATCTTTACTATCCTGACAAATATTGGCAGTGAGAATGTGATTAAAAAAAAAAGCTAACCATCAATATTCTGTTTGCTTTTTATCAAGTTCTTTGACTGCTAAGTAAACGCTCAGGCCTAATGCTTGATCAGTTCAATTACTCTTAGGAAAACAAATCTCTCAGAAACATTAGCCTTAACTCTTTCAGCTATTTCTTGACAGAAGAAAGTAAGTTTACAGAATAGGAAGTTTTTTCTGAATCTTTCAGTAGTGCCACAGCAAAAAATTATTAAACATTCAGAATCATACTTTCACTTCAAATGTGTAATATATAAAACTTGTCTACTTAACTAATTCACCTAACATCAACATTTTTCATTTCTAAAACACTAAATTTGACCTGTTGATCCCAATGCTTTAAAACTGGAGTTCATTAAATTTGAGGTCTCCATATAAAGTGTAGTATAGGTATATTTCCAACAGTAAGCCTATCAGATAACTCTGAACAATTTCCTTTGGATTTAAACTAACCATACTGTCATATATAAGTAAATGTATAGAAACTAGTCACTTACTATTTCTAAAATTTGTTGTTTGCTTGCTTTTAAATAAAAGCAGAGATTCACAAGTATGGGTATTTGGGAGAAGGATGAAGGGGAACAGACAAATACCATTTCATTATTTATCTTATATGTATTATTTATATAGACCATTTATCTCATATTATACACTATTAAAAGTGAATGAGATAATCTTTGTATTTACTATATGATAAAATATAAAAATTGAGCCCTAAAAAAATGCTAAAGAAAAGTGTAATTGAAAGGAAATTTGAAATAAGTTTACATTGCAAATGCCTGGCATTTTATCCCCACCTAGTAGGGTGTGTTCACACACCTAAATACATATATTTGATGGAAATGTTTAACCACAATTCTTCCAAAACCTGTATTTTTGATTCACTTTTACATAAGAAGTAGAGGATGGTTTCTGTTATTTTCATGAGGAAAAGAAATATTACACATGTCAGACGGACCTCCGGAGACTGAAAAGCGCCTCCCAGTGTTTTTCTGTCATGTTCCTGATCTGCTGCATTTCATCGACAACCAGGTACTTCCATCTCACTTTGGCAAAGGACTGGTGCCCTTTAAAGAAGTGCTTGTAGGAAGTGATACATACGTTGAAGCTGTTGGGTTCAGTCCATTCCTTCCAAAAAGAAAGTAATCAATTATGAAGTAGAACATTGCAGGATTGTAGCATTGACCCTAAAACAACATGGCAGGAGTTCTTTCAAAGGAAACAAATGCCATGCAAAAACCTGCTACAGCCAATGCCTCTGAGGGAGATAACCTCACTTTAAACTTTTCAGTAGAAACCTTTCCAAAGGACACTGAGAAAAATAAAAACTGACTAAAGGATTTCTCCAGCTCTTACACTGCCTGGAAAAGAAACAGCCCAACCTCCTTTGGTCATCCATTCCATACTGGGAAATGTGGCCCTGTTTCTAACACAAGTCTCTTCTTCTACAATGTCTAGCCCATCTCACTCTGCTTCTTTCCTATATACATATGGTTATGGAAAATAACTGGTTACTGAAAGGTAAAGAAGAAAATGGAAAAAGTAGGTATGGTAGTAACAAAGAAGAAATGCTCTCATGTCAACAGGTCAGCACACAATACCTGTCTCTTTGCTCTAAGTTCTCTTTGGCCACCAAAATAAAGAAGAATCTTCAAACCAGGGCACCAACGTTTCAGTTCAAGTTCCCACTTCAATATATGACAACTCCTAACCACAATGAGGTGGGGGCCCCAGTTACCTACAACAAACACAGAGAGAGGGAATGGAATAAAGGTGATAATATTCATATAAGAAAAATCAAAAGATAATAAAATAAGATAAAAAAACTCCAATATAATCAACCACTGGAGATTGATGTTGCTTGTCCAAGAGAATCAACATTTCTTTCAGAAATTTAGAAATCCATATTTTCCAAAAGTAAATTTTAAATGTGTATATTTGAAACACTATAATTTATCTTGTAAATGTACAGTAAAAATGTAAAAAAAAATACATTTTTACCCCAAAAACAGATATAAGGAGTACTTGTAGTAAAATCTCATCATGGAAATTAAGATGCAGACAATATTTCAAACACCTTTAAACATCAGATTTACCTACCTTCATTACAAGCGAGATGTGCAAAAAAGGCAATAACCTGCACGGTCTTGCCAAGCCCAGCATCATCAGCCAAGATGCCATTGAGATTCTTCCTGTAGAGTTTGGCTAACCAGTCCAGCCCAATCTTCTGGTACTCTCTGAGAACCCCATATAATAAGCATGGGGCAGTGAACTTTACCTATTCAAGAAAAGAGAAAAATAATCCCACAACTTCTACTATCCTTTCTTTTCTTTTTTAATAAAGGAAAAGCACAAATGCTTCTCAATTTAGTTCAACAGATACTCTGTTGGCTTCTATATTTGAAAAATGTCACAAATAATCTCTCTTTAAAAATCAACCAACTGACAAAGCGAAATGATATCTTTTCAGAGGTGCAAAGGGTTATCTTAGGTTTCCAGGAAGGATTTAACAAACACCCATTAAAGTGTTTTATTTCTAGCAGTCTATGCCAGCATCCCAGCTGAGGAGCTAGACTAATCCTGGACCCTTGTACTAACACCCACAGGCTGTCAAAAACCAAAAAGCTGTACCGTGGTTGTGATGCGGGCACTGCCCTTGGGTAACAGAGTTTCTGCTGCCGCAACCACCTCTGCAATGTCTCTAGTGTGCTTCTTGCCAGGACTGGCCCTCTCCACGCCTCGATACTGCCCAGTGCTGAGGAGAGAATCTATGATGACTACTTCCTTCTTTTCTCTGGCACTGGTGGTCTCTTCTGGGTCTAGAGAAGGTAAAATGTGATGTACACCTGTGTCACTGTTTAATAAGGACAATGAGTTCTACCACTTTTAAGTTCCTTAAAAGAAATCACATGAAATTTAAGTATTAAACTTGCCTGTTAACATTGAAATCTAAACCATTTAGATTTCAATAAAATATTCCTACAGCCTAGGCACTGAGGTGGGGAAAGCAGAGAGGACTGGGAATCTGGAGCTGACATCCAGGAGCCAAAGCAAGACTAGGTCTTCTGTTTGCCCAGCACCAGGCTCCTCCAGGATATACAAAGACCACAGAAGCAGCTCTATGCGAATGGGTTGTCACTGTTCATTCGGGTCCAATTCTTCAGGACCCACTATCCATGAGGTTTTCCTGGCAAAAATGTTTACCATTTTCTTCTCCAGTGGATTAAGGCTAACAGAGGCTAAGGGCCTTGCCCAGGGTCACACAGCAGCTCAGAGTCTGAGGCCACCTTTGAACTTTGGTCTTCCTGACCCAGGCCCAACTCTCTGTGTTCTAGGGCTCCCCTTAGCCACCCACTGTATTCATCCCTACAAGAAGGCTTCCTTTGCTATGGCAGAAAGCAGGGTAGGAAGGTAAGTCTAGATACCCCAAGAAGGCTCTGGATCATTCCAGTTAGAGACTCTCCTATTCTTCTTCATTTAGAAAATCATCCTTTTTTGCACTGAAAGCCCTTCATGGTCTGACTCCAAAATCACAAAAAAACAAATTTTAATAGCATGCTGTGTAAACATAATGATTAAGTGCGGAGCATAAATAAGAGACATGACAGCCCCTCTCTTAACTATAGGTAGAGGCCCCCCATGTGGTAGACTGCATACACTGCTAGTAGGTGCCCCTTATGTCTGCTGCTGGGGGTACTTCCCCATTTTATACTTTCTTATAAGGGATAGCTCTCTGAGTAGAAATGGGGTGAGGGGGAGGCAGAAAATATTGGGAAATAAAGGTAATAGAAATACCAAAAAAATCAATAAAATATTTAAATTATTCCACAGCAAACACAATCTTGCTCTAAATTCTCCTTCCAAGCAGATTTCATATTATTCTACTTGATGTACTTTACCTTGGAGCCAAACAAGGCTGCAGGCTGATACCCATCACAACGGCCTCTATCCCATCCCCTTGCCTCTCTGCACCCGTCTACCAGGAATGTGCTCCCTCTTCAACTCCAATCCAAATGATTCCTCCTATAACAACCTTTTCCTGATTTCCCCATTTATTAGGACACTTTTAACCTAACCCAACACTACTTTGCATATATTTTCATTTATTCATTCAATGAGCACTTATTAAGCTTTACTATGGACCAGGTGTCATGTAACAAAATCATGCCTGCCCTCAGGTAGCATAGATTCTATTAACAAGAAATACCATATATGCACATCAATACAAATTATATGCAAAGTATTTCTAGGATGGTGAGGACACTAGGAAGAGAATTAATAAAGGCCCTATCTAGCTAAGAGATTGTGCTTGGACTGATTCCTTAATGCTAGAGATTCTGAAATTGAGTCCTCTATGAACACAATATATTCTCCTACAGATTTAGTTTTTGTCTCCATGCTTCAGTGTCTGGCACTTAATAAATGCTTACTGAATTAGGCTGAAAAAAGTTTTACTAAATTTGAACTTGAATTAAATGATTAAAACAAATGGTTCTATATAAAGTAATTTATATACTCCTGGCAGAAACACATAAAAAAATCTATTTTATTAACCCTGGATACAAATGATTATTTCAGCTTTCTAAAAGAGAAAAATGCAATGTCTTTTAATTAAATAATTCATTAGAATTTACCTTCTTCACTGGTAGTTTCTTCACTGTCACACACAGACTGTGGCCATTTGAAACTTCCCACAAAAGCACCTTCATATAATTTGACTAAATCATCCAAAGGCAATTCAGCTAAAAAATGTCAAGAGAAAAATGAGGAATCATTCACTCACATTGCCTAGTACAGTGATAAATAAATAAGTGTTAAATTAAATGAATAAATCAGAAAGATTTCTCAGCAGACTTCATTTATAGGTATATTCATTGGACTAAAAGAACCATGGAATTAAAAGTCAACACAGAAGAAGCGCTTTCTTTCTACTCTTAAAAGTAATATTTTCTATTCTTTTCCAATGGCATTATGGGAAATTTGGGCAGTTTATAAACAATGACTAATCCAGGGAAGAAAATTTAACATTTTATTAAGAGGTTTTTGGAAAGATTTATTACCTGGTTTACATACGTGTCACTGATCACCTCAGGAATTTTAGTTTGTCTTTATGAATATTACTAGATTAGTTCTAACACTTTCCTGGTTATTTCTTACTTCAAGGATAAATGATGTCACCCTAGGCCCTGCCTGGACTCATATAAAATGTATCCCCTATAGAGCAGAACAGGTTTTCAGAAGTTTCAGGGGCCACAAAATTCATGAGCCAGTCCATGCCAGAAGCGAAGAACCTCTTCAAACTTAGCTAGGCTAGTCCTCAGGCAACACAAATATAAGCCATCATGGGGCCCATACTTTCCAACATGGAAAGACTTCCCCCAGTCATACTAGTGATATATAGTATATGGAAATCTGTTCAACTTGCTTTTATATGAATTATTTGTGACTTCAAGGGGGAAAAAACATTGAAAATGAACTCAAATTATTTTATCCATTCATTTCTGACTGTAGGGAAGAAGTAAAATGGGACTTATTGACTATTTCCTTAGATATTTGCTTCTAGAAGACCAGCACTATAAAAAATATTTTTTAAAAAAATCTCTTTTTCAAGAGATTATTACTTCCATTTTCAAGAAATTATTTCTTTTGTCAAATAAATTCTTGTAGGCAATAGTTTATTGCTCTTTATTACTATAAACAACTGCTATCAATAGTGCTAGGTCTTTTTAGGCCATTCCGGTTCAAATGAATATGACTAACAAAGTCACTGGGCCAATTCAAAAACAAAACTATTCACTCTACCCACTCACCTTCTTTGACTAAACGGCACAGCTCTGCTTGATGGTTTATATTTGCCTCTTTTGATTCTTGTTCTTCAATTGTCTCCTCCTCATCTTCCACTAAACACCAAAGAAACCACTGAATGTAATTAGACTACTGCTCTAACATTATATGATTCTATGAACCCATGTCTACACTAGCAAAAGATTTTCTTTTTCCTCATAGTTTTAGGAAGGAGATTTGGGAGGGCAAGAAGTCTAGATCTGGCATAATAAATGTATATCAATGGAAAAGGGTGCTTCTGTGGGAATAGTTTGCACCCAAAAGCACATCTAAGCAATGGTGTGACCCAACAGCACAGGAAGAAGTACACTTAGAATAAATAACTTAGCTCATATGAACTGAAGATTCATATTTAGGAATACTACATGAAATCTTATATACATCTTAAACACAAAAGAAATGAAATTCAAAGCCTAAAATATAAAATCATTTGGGGAAAAATGGTTCTTGACTTCTCTGCTGAATTAAATACTATAATCTACTGTCTTGTGCCTGAATTCCCAAAGAAAACGTTTATTCATATTCACTAAGCTTTGAAAAGATGACTATATTATTTCTTCAGGCTACAAAGTTCTCATTATTAAGCAAACAAAACTGAGATTTAAAACTAAACTGGAAGTAAATTCTGATCTTTGATTTGCATCATATTCTAGCGTTTCCAGGGTTTCCAATACCCTATCACTATACTTGTAGAAGAAACAAGAATAAAACAAAGTAACAGTCAAATCAAAAACATTTTTCCCCATACCCAATCTGTCACCTCTAACTCCTTCCTTTGGTCTCCCAGACCAGCTCAGCTATGTCCTTCTTCATTTCTATTTCACCAAAACCTTCACTTCCTGCCTCATCTGTTCCCTTTGGCCATCATCATTGGTATCACTGACTTCAGTCTTTCAAATATCAAATATAATCTACATGTTGAGGCCTGACTTAGCTTCAAACAGAGCTTTGGGGGGATCACTCTAGTCAATCTGGCATAGATTATTCCAGTATGTGAAAAAACTAGTCCAACTAGACTGAATATTAGGGGGCACTGAGAACCGTAAAATGAGTCGACTATGATCAAGATGGTGAAGGGTCTTCGATATCAACCCCAGAAGCTTATCTTGAAATTGTACAATGTGTCCATTCTATGTGTGTCCTGAAGAAGGGTTAAGGAAAGTTCCTCCTTATCCAGTTTCTCTTGTTCCTCCTTCTCACTTGCCCTCCCCTCCTGTTTCCCAATCTTCCAATCTAAGCAAAAGAAGAACATACCCCACTTCCTCCAAAGAACAGTCTTTGAATCATCCTGATCAATCAATTCTTTGAACTCCTGTTGTAATTTCAACTAGTTTCATAGTTTAGAGTGTCATTGTTATCTCTTATGTGTCATATGTTTCAGTTTTATCTCCTTAGCTAAATTTTAAACTCCAGAAGGATCTTAAATTTCTTTCATAAGCATATCTAGTATAGCATTGGAGCATTTGAAAAATATTTACTGAAAAACTTACTTAAAGAATGAAAACAATGTTCAGTTCTTCCTGGATTAGGAAGAGCCACCACTCTGGACTTGACAATTGAAATGTTTCTCTCCTGCCAATACTTTTACACTAATAAACAAAAGTTGGCAGGAGAAAAAGTGGTGGCAATATGCATGCCAAATTATCAACTAACAAAAAATAAATATCAAAACTGATACTTAATAATAATTTTTTTACCCTATGAGAGAAAATAGAATATTTTATACTTGAATGAATGGAAAGAAACAAAGATACAAACACCTAGAAACCTGGCCTCTGAAGAAACAAACCTTCTTCATCGGTCAAAGATGTGCTTGCCTTTCTCTTCTTTCCTGATGATGAAGTCTACAATTTTAAAAAAAGGAAACTCAATTATCACTCTACAAGAAACCAGTGAGTAAACATTATCAATTTCTCTCTCTCTTTTTTTTTATTTCACTGAATCAAGAGCTTTATTTGCATCCTAGATAAAATAAAATTTCTGTAACAATTCACAAATTAAATTTTAATATTAAAACATTCCTACACTTATACCAATTCTTTAATTATGTTTATTTTTTTAATAGTGGAAACTTTCTCAACTATGTCAAATTTGTAAGTCAAGGAGAATTAAGCTTAGAAAATATCTAGTGATCAAACAACTAAAAGCAAAAGATAATGGGTGTCCTCCCAAGGTTTTGTCCTGGTCCTCTTCTTTTCTCCCTCTATACTATCTCACTTGGTGACCTTATCAACAAATATGACTTAATTTATAACTTCTATACAAATGATTCTCAGATCTCTATTTTTAGATTGAGTGTCTCACCTGAGGTTTAGACCTGCCACACCAATTTCCTTTCAGACATCTTGAATTGGTTGTGCTGTGGGCATTTCAAATTCAACATGTCCAAAATAGAACTCATAATGAGAGTAAGAATTGTGTTTTTGCATTTCTTTTTATATTCAAAGCCAGACACAATGGCTAGCATATAATAAGCACTTAATAAATGCCTCTAGAGTTGACAATATTAAATATATAGGTATGAAATATTTTTGCATAATAATAGAAATTTATTATCTATATCTACATGCTTATTTATCTCATTAAATTTATAAAAATTCTTTTAAAACATTTTAAGTTTAAAAGGTTTAAAAACCTTTTTTTAAAAAAAAACAAGATTATTTTCCATTTCCTAATTATTCTTACTTTTATGTAAATACGAAAAGCATCTATTAAGAGTCTATTGTGTTGAAGATGCAGGGATAGGTACTAGAACATCCAAATATCTCTTATGAATCATTCAAATAATCCAGAGATTATTTATTTATTCTGAAATTTCACTTATTTAGCATTGCTCTAATGTGCTGAAATGGAACCCATGAGCAAAAGTTTCAGAGAAGCAGATTTTGCTTCAATAGGAGAAAATTATTCTAAAAATTATCACTGTCTGATGATAAAAAGGTCTGCCCTGCAAGATTCTCTTTTGCCAAATGTATTCAAGTAGGGAGTGAATGATCCCCAGTCAAGTATGGAAATATTTTGAGCTAGCTAACCTCTCAGAACCCTTTTAACTCAAAAATTAGAATAATAAAAACAAACCACTTACCATACTGCTTTCATTTTCTATCTTAACGCTAGCTTCTAGTGGCTTTGGGTCCTTACCTGAAAAGTTGGATTTATAATGCTTGTGGATTTTTATTTTATCCAATAATAAAAATACAATACAAAATAAATTTTATTCCACAGAATATTTACTGACAATTATATCACTTCCAAAGCGAATATACTATGGTTTTGTAAAATGCATTAATTTTAATTAGAATATGTAACATTCCAGTTAACTAGTTACCTTGCCTTGAATATTTCTTAATATTTAATGCTTGTTTTTGTTTCTCTTGAAATTCAATATGTAATTTAATTTCTACAACCTAAAAGAAAAACAGAAATTGAAATAAGATAGTATAGGTTTTTAAAATCAAATATAATAACATACTGAAAAAGCAGAGATTTACCTGTTCGATATTAGACCAGAAATACTCAATTTCCCTGGCAATTGACGCAGCGATACGTCTTAACTTGTTCTGTTCCTCCTTTTTGTTTCTCATTTCATTGAGTTTCTTTTCTTCATGGTAACGAGCCACAGTTCTGACCATCTAATAAAAATCATCATATTCTGAATAAAACTCACTACACTCCATGCTAATATTAGAACTTCTTTTTACTAATAGTTTACATGTACTCTGCTAGATAGAATTTTAAAGCATTATTTCAACTAAAATGTTCATCTTCAACAAGAATTTATTATCCTTTGACATTTTAAGACAAAATATTTATACAAAATTCCACACAGAAATAAATATTCTACTGGATAATTAATTATGGTTATAGGCAAAGGTAAATTATCTTAAGCCAAAAAAAAAAGGTCAAAATGAAATCAACACAAGTCACAATATCAAGACATCTTTCTATTAAAAATTTTATGAAATTTCATTTTCAGGAATTTAATTTTAAAGCAATAAAAATCAAGTCATCTGATAGCCTTACCCGGACAAAGATCTTAGATTGCATTTTGGCCAAAAGAAAAATGTTAACAGTAAACACTAAATTGTATTAAACTGATTCCAAGTAAAAGAAGTCAATTTAGGAATTGAGAAGGGGGAAAGTGATTGATATGTCTAACCAAATTTGCATGAGAAAATTCAATTAACAAGGAAAATTATGTGCACTGTATGTACTGTATGTTTAAAGAAAAAGGAAAAAGTATAAATCTATACATTGAGTAAATAAAAGAATGCTATTCCCAAAAGAATTTAGGAAACCACAGAAACTCAGAAGCCATCTAATCAAAGTCACATCTCAAAAATAATCCAATCTGCAACACACCCTAGCAAAAGTCGGCCAATTTATGTTTGAAAGTCTCTAATGAAGGAGAGACCATCCATTACCACCTTTGGCAGCAGTCCACTTTCCTTTAGAATAGATCTCATTTTAGGTCATTTTTCTTGATATTGGTGCCCATTTGTCTCTTTTTAGCTTCTGTCAAATACTGCTGGTTCTGCCCTCTTGGACCCAGCAGAAAAAGATTGATCCTTCCTTTCCAAGTGACAGCCCTTCAAATGACAAGATACTGTTATTATTATCTCTCCTGAGCTTTCTCTTCTCCAAGGTAAATTCCTTCAACAAAATCCTCCTATGTCATATCCTGTCATGCAAAAGAATCATCTGGAAAAAAAATATGGACATTAAACATAAACTGCTGCATTTAAGTATTTATAGAACTTTAGCTACTTCACAGTAAGGCTGAGATGCAAACAAAACAAAACAAACAAACAAAAAAAACCACCTAAAAATCAAAGTCTCAGCACTACTGCCAACTGAAAGATAAAATAAATTAAGGATTAAGATAAAATTTAAAATGACTCCAAAGTACAGTTTAATTAATAAAAATACAACTGAGAAACACCCAAAACCACATCATTTGTGTAAAATGAGGCAACCCTGATTGGCAACCCTGACATACCAAGGGAATTATAGCACCTCCTTCTACCTCTTCCAGAAGCCTTTTCAATTCATTATCTTTAAATCTTCCATTTCTTTAAATTAACTCTTTAAATCTTCCATTTCTTCCCCCTTCAATATTTCTTTCATTTCTGCCTACAAATGTTATCCATTCTCCTTTATCCCAAAAGACCCTTTCAGCAGCTCTATTTCCTCAGTCTGCCATCTTTGCCTTTCCCTTTGCCTACAAAATTCCCAGCCTCATGTCTATACTTCTTTACACATTCCTTCAAATTATTTCCTTAACCTTCAGCAAGCTAACTTCCACCAGCCCCCTTCCCCAAATCACTCTACTGAAACTGCTCTCAAAGATCATCAAGGCTTTCTATTTATAAAACCAAAAGGCCTTTTTTAAAAAATCGAAATTCTCCTTGGAGAGGCAGCCTGGCTTAATAGACAGAGATGGAAAAACAGGAGTTAGACAAAAATAAATTCAGATATGTTCAGAACTGGTTTGAATGGCCTAACAAAAAAAAATTGTAAACAGATCAACGGCAACTCCACCAGAGTGCTCCTGCAAGCATCTATCTCCTGCCTTGTATTTTTTTTTAAACATTTTTATCAATGACTTGAATAAAGACATAGATGGAAAGCTCACCCGATCTGCAGGTGACACAGAATGGGAAAGATGGCATAGCACATGATGGCCAGGCTCCCAAAGCATCTTGCCAAGCTAGAACACTGGGCTGAATCTACTCTGATGGAATTCAACAGCAATAAATATGAAGTCTCACACTTGGGTACAAAACCATCTGCTATGCAAAGATAAGATGGGGGAGGCATGATAGCTGTGTTTACTGGATTGGCAGTCATGTGCAAAAGGAATCAGACTGGTCTATTCTAGGACCAGAACAAAGAATGGAGTCAATAGGGAAGTCATAAAGAAATAAATTTAGTCTTGATTCCCAGGAAACCTTCCTAACAGGGAGGGCCATCCAGACCAGGAACAGGCTACCCCCAGACACTGTGGGTCCCACTGGCCAGATACGCTAGATGGCCTGAGGTCCTTGCCAATTCTCGAGTTCTGTGATCCTGACAACTGGCAAAGAGCCAGGGAAACGCAGGGTCAGGGCCTACAGACTATGGGTCTGTAAGAGCCTGTGCAAGTCCCTGACTATCGCAGTACTTGGCCAATCCTCTACAATTCTAGGGGATGGATACCACACCAACCTGTGTTGGTGGAAAGGGGATCCTTAAATAAAGAAAACACCTGATCCTGCATGCTCTCTGGTCCTCCCAGGTCCCTGCCTTCCCGCAGACTCCTCTCTCCTCAGCTCGCCCCCTTCCCCATAAGTCTTCCTCCTCCTGCCCCACTACACAAGGGACTCCACAGACTCTGTAAGACCTTCATTTCCTTCCTCTGCTCCTGCGCCCAGGATTGTTGGTGCCATATATATGTATATATATATATATATATATAATGTACTATGATGTGTATGTGTGTATATATATATGTGTGTGTATATATATATATTTGTATGTGCGTGCACACACACACACACACAAACCCAAGTTCAAAGACCAGGTTAAGACCCTGTTCTTCACCCTCTTTCAGGAGCCTCATCATTTCTTCCAGATGCTCCATTTCTAAGCAGCTGATGCCCAAATTACAGATCTCTCTGAACTCTACCCACTGCCTAATGGATTTATCACTCGGGTATTCCATCATCAACAAGCAGCTGGCCCTGGAGTCAGGAAGACAGACTCAAACCCAGCCTTAAACACACACTAGCTGTGTGCTTTTGTAAAAGTCACTTATCCTCTGCCTCCATCTGCTCGACCATAAAACAGGGATAATAAAAGCCCTGCCTCCCAAGGCTGTTGTGAGAATAAAATGAGATCATATGTAAGGCATCTGGCACAGCACCAGGCACACAGCAGGTGCTATGTAATGCTATTGTTATGATATCAATAACTATCATGTAATGGGAAAGGTGAGCATTTTCATGAAAGAGGCACAAACAAAATGCCAGTGGTCATCTGAGAGGAGAGGTCATCTGGGCAGTGCAGTAGGGACAGGCACCCTGACGCAGAAAGGGCAGGACCTGGATGAGAATGAGATTCAAAGGAGGAAAGGATGCAGCAGGGAGACTGCATGAGAGAGGGCACACAGAGGTAGCCCGCAGGCAGTACAGGTTGCCTTGCAGCAGTGAGGGCCAGCCAAGATGACATGACGCGATCTGTGACTTATTACAGCTGCTGCTCGCAGGCAGTGAGGGGCACACCTCATTTCGCTTTATAGAGACTCCAGCTGCTGTTTTTCAGAGAAGCAGTCTGGCCACAAACTTAGTACCTTCTTGGCTGCTGCCATTTTCCATCTTCTCTCTTGAGCAAAGTCTGTCGCCATCCACTGCATCTCCTCGAGGAGATAATCCCAATGGGACTTTGGTCGTGGGGCCTCCTGAAGTTTTGGCAATCGTCTGAGCGACCACAGACCTTCCTTTCTCAACTCTGCAATTCGCTGGTGAGTGTTGTTTTCCTAAAACACAGAATCACAGAATTTTCCAAGGGACCTCAGCAGCCATCCAGTTCAACCCAAACCTGAAAAAGAATACTTTTAGTAAATGTAAATTTTTTTCTTTTGTTCTCAATTGGGAAGATATAAGGGAGGGAATTTTTACTGATTAAAAAAATTAAATATAATTCTTTAAAAAAAAAAAGAAGATATTCTCTCTATTAAAGCCAACAAGCCCAGCTCCAGTCTTTGCTTAAAATGCAGTGGTGGAGGTTCCCCAGCGTCCCAAAGAGCCCATTCCATCTTGAGGGAGTTCTGACACAGATGAATGATGAGGTTAGTAGATTGTAGACAGGTTTGAAGAAAAGAAGCATACAATGAATATTATGGAATATTATTGTTCTGTAAGAAACGACCAGCAGGATGATTTCAGAGAGGCCTGGATAGACTTGCATGAACTGATGCTGAGTGAAATGAGCAGAACCAGGAGATCATTATACACGGCAACAACAATACTATTTGACAATCAATTCTGATGGACATGGCTCTCTTCAACAATGAAATGTTTCAAACCACTTCCAATTGTTCAGTGAAGAAAGCCATATACACAGAGAGAGAGGGATGTGAAATGTGGACCACAGCATAACCTTCTCATACTTTTGATTGATGTTTGCTTACATTATGCTTCCTTTATCTGATATGTCTTCTGTATAGATACGATTTTTCTTGCACAACAATGATAAGTTTGGAAATATGTATACATATATTCGATTTGCCAAATATTTTAACATAATTAACACATAGTGGATATCCTGCCATCTAGGGGAGGGGTGGGGAGTTGGGGGGAAAAATCTGTAATAGAAAGCTATGTAAGGGTTAATGTTGAAAAATTACCCATACATATGTTTTACAAATAAAATAAAATTTAAAAAAAATAGAAAAAAGAAAAGAAGCATACAGAAAGTGGGAGTACTGGGGGCAGACAGCTTTCTCAAATTTAGTCATGGAAGGTCGGAGGGATAGAGAATGGTAGTTAAGGATGGAGGAATCCTCAAACAGAGGATTTCTGAGGACAGGTCTGCCTTTAGGAAGTAGGGAAACAATCAGAAGACGGGGAAAACTGAAGATAAGTGGGAGAATAGGAATAACAGAAGGAGCAATTTGTAGGAGAACACTGGGTGGAATGCAATCACTCATATATGTCAAGGAATTTGCCTTGGCAAGAAGGAGCTGCTTCTTTCTGTGAGATACGTGTAAAGAAGGAAAGAGGAAGGGAAGGCAGTCACATGAGCTCTGCACCTATTAGGCCTTAATATATGTTTTATATGTAGATGACTAATTAAAAGAAAAATAAACCATACAATGTCAAGCCCAGATGTGCCACTAGAGACCATCAAGATAACCAGAACCTTAGGTCCAAACATTCCAAATCCATCTAACTGTACTACTGTAAAGCCTGTTCCACTTCATCTTTCTCAGTGGCATAGTGGATACATTAGCCCTGAAGTCAGGACGACCTGAGTTCAAATCTGGTCTCAGACACTTAACACTTCCTAGCTGTGTGACAAGGCAAGTCACTGTCACTTAACCCCAATTGCCTCAGCAAAAAAAAAAAAAAAATAGTATGCAATTCTTTATCAACTGGTTTTCTAGGAAGCAAGTGAATAGTAGAGCACTTGCTCCTGGAGTCAGGCAGACCTAGCCTTGGGTATTTTTTAGCTGTATGAACCTGAGCAAGACACTCTTCTGCCGGTCTCAGTTTCCTTATGTATGAAAAAGAGATAAATACAGCACCCACCTGGAAGGGTTGTTCTGAGTTTGTTTGGTTTTTTTAGTCTAGATCTTTATTGATCTAACTAACAGCAACTACTGGTGAGAGTTTTCCTATGTTTTCAAATACCTGTAAGTTTTTAAGAACAATGAAAATAAAAAACAAAAACCCCACAAAAACCCATAAAATTATACAGAAGTGCCTAAAGACCTCTGATTTCTATCCAGAAATATAATGAAAAGGAAGGAAATGGGAAAGATGAGTGGCTAAGGAGATGGCCAGGGGCAGGGGAGGTAGTTTCTGCACAATTTCTGCTAACCATAGCTTTTTGAATCAGAACGGCATTGAAAAGGAAGAAGAAAGACAGCAAGAGAGTCAACTGTACTACACAAGGAAAATGAACATTTTGTTTGTAAAAGATTATAAAAAAGAAGCTCAAAATGGACACCCAACTTGCAAGTATCCTTTGGGTTCTCCAAGACACCTTCAAGGTCCACCTCACCCCCTTCAAGAAGATTTCTACCTTCACCAAGGTAGAAATAAACGAATTTCATCTTGAGGTAAAGGAAAAATTACCAATGCCTGGGGATGGCAGGAAGTGGAATGGACCATGCATCCTGATCATCTGATTTGGTCTGTAGCCTGTATACAGAATGGAGCTAGTCTCATAGTTTCAAGTAAATTACCCGGCCGCAAGTGGGTTTGTTTTGTCTTTAAGATCAGGATTAAAGAGTAGGGAAGGAACATGGGGGATAGAATGGGCAGGCCACATTTGCTTGATTCATGAAGTCTTCCAAGCCTGGGATGTTGAGCAACTTCAGTTTCAAGAACCAATGCTCTCTAATACTGAAGAGGAGACTTCCTTTTCATCTGGCCAGATGGTTATCAAGCTTCCAAGCATTTCTCCATTGTCTCCAATCATTAGGCAGGGATCAGAGAAAGGGTTTAAAAATTTTAGGGAACTTATTTCATCTCAGTCACATTCCCCAAAGCTTCCAATTTTTCAACCTAGCATTCCAGACATAAAATGCACATCTGCCAGGTATATAAAGTTTAAGGAAAGGGAAGGCATAGTAAGATTAATAGGAGAACAAAAAGACTTCTCCTGTATTTGAGTTTTAGCAAAAGGGATCAACTTTCAAGATCAACTTCCTGGAAGCAGTTAATATTCTCCAGAGGGATAAGTGGGAAAATAAATAAACTATATGCCAACCAAATACTTATGGTTTGGGGAAATTTTTCTTGGGAGGGGAAGAAATGTACAATTTTGATTTGGTCTCCAGTCTAATCTCAAAAGAACCTCCATTCCAAAATAAAAACCATAAGCAAAACAGTGATAAGAATTAAGTCCCTGGAAACTGGGACCCACTTTCTCTTGGCTGAGTCCATCTTTATTTAGGAAAAATGAAAAGCCATGAATTGTAGGAGATGGTCAAAACCTCTCAAAGTCCAAAATCCAAATGAATTCCTAAAAATGAAGCACTCGTTTCAAGTGAATTCCTTCTTCCCCTCCATAAATGTGACTGTGTTATGCAGATTAATAAAGAGTCCACCAACCACTCACATATATATATGATCCAAAGATGTTCAAATTAGGGAAAGCTCTGAACCAGAAAAGAAGAAGGAAGGTCCTTAGTCCATGCATTCTGCCTCAGAATCCTGTGAAATCTATTCTCCTAAAACTTAAGGTCCATGTCAGCTCTCCCCTTCTTTACAGTAACCTCAAAGGGGAGTGGTCATTTTCTTCTCATTTCCACTCCATTCTTGTAGCCAGTTTTTCTCTGTTGGTACAAATCAGATTCAAAATAAAATGTCCCAGTGTTGGTTTCTACACTTTTTGAAGGAGGAAATTACCACTAAGACAAGAGAGGAGATTATTACCTATTCTGTTTTTAGAAGTGAAAGTGTTCAGCAGGTGTGTGGATAACTGAAGAACCCCTACCATATTATTCCATGCCTCAGAGCTAGGTATGTCTAGAACTTTTATCTATTTCCTCTTTGGTCTAATGATCATTTGCATATTACAAAATAATAGAATCAACAATTCAGAGACATCCTTAACTAAAGAACACAAACCCCATTTGTCTTGCAAGTGAAGTAATTGAGGTTTAGCAAGCCAAAGGAAGGACTAGAGCCAGCTTACTCAGCAAGGACAGGCCAGCATCCAGGGGCCAGCCACAGTGGATGCTCCAAGCTCAGAGTCTTAACATCCCAAAGCATAGAAGTTCCTTCCATAGCTGAGAGATGCTGTTGCCTCTCCATCAGCTCCTCATGAAGCTTTTGCCTTTCACTGTATTTGTCTTTCCAGCATACAAGGCAGTATCTAGTATGGAGCAGTCCCCAGTTGTCATTTAATAAACAGGCATTATTTCACTTAGTCTGTGTAGGCTCTGTACCTAGCACAGTGCTTGTTGGGGGCTGCTCTGGACCGGGATCGCCTGAGTGGACTGTGAGACGCCCAGAGGTCGGAACCTGCCTTCAGGTACTGGGATGGCCTCTGAATGAGCTGGCTCCACCCTCAGGGCGGGACTCGGGAGGAGCAGAACCGCCTACAGGGAGGAGCCAGGAAAAGGGATATAAGGGAAGGCACGGAGGGTTGGAGGGCAGTTGGCAGTGGAGAGTTCCGGTGAAGGCAATAAAGAAGTGAACCTCTCCTCGGGTGCTCTGCCTGGTTTGTTCTCCCCTCCCCCAGGGTGGGGAGCCAGAGACGTCTGAAGACCCTGGATTAGGGTAAGTAGAGGGCGGTGGCTGGGGACCCCGATAGGATCCCTAGCAGGTGGCGCCCAACGTGGGGCCGGTATTATTTGACCGCCTATCCCCTTGAGCAGGCTCAAGAGGGATTGCCAGGTAGCCTCAGGTAAAAGGATACCTGGGAAGATGGGACAGGGAAAAGTCTACCCTTGATCAAGCCCGAGGAGAAGGGGGGTGCTCGCTTAGAAACAATGGGTCAGTCTTTTAGTATTCCCATTGTTCTCCCTAGTGACACAGAGGTTTATGCCAAGCAGATAAAAACGTTAGTAACAAAGAAAGGGGTGAAAGTGAAAGATGAAGACTGCCGTAAATTTGTAAAGTTATTGTGGCCGGTCTCTCTGTGGGTGGAATTTACAGGAGTACACTGTAGTAGATGGATTATGGTCAGTAATCAGTTAGCATGCTATGCTGGGTCAGTTAAAGACCTTGACTTTATTATTTACAGCTTAGTGAAAGCAGCTCTTTATGGCCCTTCGCTATCTGTAAATGTTGCCGCTAGTGTTCAGACAGGAGACTCTTTATGGGAAGTTTCAAGTTCTGAAGAAGAAAGGGGAGATCGAGAAAGAAAGCATAAAAGAAAGAAAGAGAGTAGAGGGGCGGAGTTGGCAGATGTTCAGCAAGGCACAGGTGGAGCTCATATTGAGGGGGAGGAGGAGGCAGGGAACGGGGCGATAGTTGCAGCAGTAAGCCAGCTGACCTTGGGACCTGGAAAAAGGAACACTGCTCTGCCATCTGCACCGCTTCTTCAGTTTGGTCCTAAGACAGCTCCCTCTGTTCCACCCTCGTATCATTCAGAGGCTGGATCTTACTCAGAGGCTGCATGCAGACCCCAAGAGCCTGGAAAGGTGGCTGCCTCTATACACCAAGCATTCTTGGAAGTTGAAGATGTATCGGACTGGTCTACTGCCTTTCCTGTAAACTTAGCTGATCCTCAGAGAGGATATACTATTGTTCCTTTTAAATTATTGAGAGATTTAAAAAATGCTTGCCAGAGTTATGGTCCTAATTCTCCATTCGTTATACAGACATTATCAACATTATCTAGGAGAGTAGCGTATACTCCCGAAGACTGGGAAGCTATATCTACGGCATGTTTAACACCAGGGCAAAAAACTATATGGCGTGCTGAATGGCACAGGGAAATTAGAGAATTTATAAAGGGAGCCCAGTTACCCCCCGGGGCTACTACACAGGATGCCTTTGAGGCTATGACAGGCACCGGGGCTTATTCTGACCCTGATACACATAGAAATCATAATCCAGTCACTTATGCAGGAATTGCACAGTGTGCTATAAAAGCTTGAGAAAAGATAGATTCCACGGGAGTAGCTAAATCTCAATTGACTAGTGTAAAACAAGGACCTAGAGAACCCATTGCTGATTTTATATCATGGCTACAGCAAACGGTTGAGAGGATTGTGGGAAAAAACAATCCTGCTACTTATTTGTTGTTTTGCCAGTTACTTAGAGAAGGATTAAATAAACCCTGCAAGAGAGCAGTGTCATCTTTACCCATGTCAGCCCCATTAGCTGATATTCTAGAGAGATGTAATGAAGTAGATTATGAAGCTACACAGGTTGCAATGTTAGCAGATGCTCTTGTAAGGAGAGAGAAAGAAAGGAGGTGCTATGACTGTGGCCGAACAGGACATGTTCGTAGTCAGTGTCAGAAAAACAAAGGTAAGGGCAATCTTACCTGTTACAAATGTGGAAAACCTGGATATATAGCAAAGACAGATGAGGCTCAGATTGCACTAATTCAACAAATAGCATTAGAAAGGCCTTTTCTTTCTATTTTTATAGAAGGATGTCCCTTCTGGGGAATGCTAGATACAGGGGCGGATGTGTCAGTTATTCACCGAGAAGACTGGCCCCAAGAATGGCAATTAGAGAAAAAATTAGTTGGAATTACATACAGGCGTTGGAGGCCCACAAACAGCCAGCAAGTCACTTAGGTTTTTGAGATGGACAGTAGAAGACCAAGAAGGTCAATTCCGCCCTCTAGAGATTGCAGGTCTCCCTAATTCTTTATGGGGCCATGATCTTATGTCCGGAATGCATATGTTCTTACAGTCAAACTAATTGGGGCCATTGAAGTAATAGTGCTACCAGAGTTAAAATGGTATTCATCTTCTCCCATTTGGATTGATCAGTGGCCCCTATCATCAGAAAATTGGTAGCCTTGCAAGATATAGTGAAGGAACAACTTAAAGCAGGACATTTAGAACCCTCTTTTAGCCCATACAATTCCCCTGTATTTGTTATAAAAAAGAAAAGTGGGAAATGGAGAATGTTAACAGACCTTCGCAAAATTAATGAATGTATGCAACTTATGGGTGCCTTACAACCTGGTCTACCTCTACCCAACATGATACCAAAGGATTATGAAATGGCAATTATAGACATTAAGGATTGTTTTTATTCGATTCCTTTACATCCTAATGATAGAGAAAAATTTGCTTTCACAGTTCCTTCTATAAACTTCATTGCTCCCTCTAAGAGATATCAATGGGTAGTTTTACCTCAGGGTATGGCTAATAGTCCTACATTATGTCAATGGTATGTAAATGAGGTCATTCAGCCAATACGAAAGGCCTTTCAAAGCGTCCTTATAATACATTATATGGATGATATTTTAATAGCTACCAAAAATCAATCTATATTGCAGGTAGCTTTCAAAAAATTATTAAAGATCCTGGCAAAACATGGTTTACAAGTAGCACCAGAAAAGGTACAATTAGGGCCAAGCTATCAGTATCTAGGATATGTTATTAATGGAGTTAGGATTGACAAAAGGCCTCCTACAATAGATTTGGATAAATATAAGATGCTAAATGATTTTCAAAAATTGATAGGTGCTATTCAATGGCTGAGGAACACAGTCCCTATTCCACCATCAGTCATGCAACCTCTATACGATATATTGAAAGGTGATTCAGTTTTAAAATCACCTAGACAATGGACTGATGGTGCTAAGGAATCTATACAACAGATACGAAAAGTTATGCAAGCACACACCATTAGAATACAAAGTGATCAGCATATAGACTTTATCATGTTAAAGGATGATCCCTTTTTTGGTGCCTTATGTGAATCTCATGGAGTCATAGAATGGCTCTATCCCAATACTAGAGGAAAGATTTTAGAGAATAAAGTTAATCTTTTATTAGAGTTTTTAAGAGCAGCTGTTTCCAGAAGTTTTGCTATATGTGGAAAGCCACCAGTGATTTGGATAGAAGGAATTTCAAATATGGTGCAATATAAGGATAGTTCAGAATGGTTAGATATAGTTCCTTATTTAAGTTTAAGACAACCTGTCATCCCAAAGATATTACAAGCTATTGCACAATTGCAATTGAATGTACCCATAACAGTCATTAGCAATGAACCTGTGGAAGGTCCTAATATTTTCACAGATGCAACTAAACATCATCGTGCCGGTATTTATTGCCGGATCTTAATATAAAAATGATCTTAGACACACCTTTCTTGTCAACTCAGAAAAATGAGTTATGGGCAATTATTCAAGTAATGCATAGATTTCAACCTCCTTTTAATATTATTATGGATAGCCAATACTCTTATTGCTTCAAGCCCAATCAGCGCTTCTTCAATTCAGGTACTGGGGGAATGGGTCCTATTTTGGAGGGTAATAAGATTGTAGATACTTTAGTAAGTCCTCTGTATCTACATGTTATGTTTGTTTTACAAGAAGCTACTGCTGCTCATGAACGCTTTCATTTATCTATGAGATCTCTCTGTAGGCTTTATGGTATCTCTAAGAATCAAGCTAGGGACATAGTTAAAAAGTGCCTAGCCTGTGTACCTTATCATCCCTCTCCACGGGTGATTGCCCATAATCCAAAAGGTTCTAGCCCAAATGAAATATGGCAAATGGATGTTACACATTGGAAACACCAGTTGATTCATGTTTCTATTGATACACATTCAGGGTTTATTATGGCAACTTTGCAAACTGGTGAAGCTTTAAAGTATGTTATTAATCACTTATATCATTGTTTTTCTATAGCAGGTGTTCCTCAATCATTAAAAACTGATAATGGCCCTGCTTATAGTTCCAAAGGTTTTTCTCATTTTTGTGCTGAGTTTCAAATACAACATATTACAGGTATTCCATATAATCCTATGGGTCAAGCCATAGTAGAGCGGGCTAATAGAACCCTGAAATCTCTCCTATAAAAACAAGAAAAGGGAGAGAAGGACCCTATAGGGGTTAATCCACGACAAAAAAATCACCCCTAAAGGGCTATTGGACACTGCTATCTATACCTACAATTATCTGAAATTTGATCAGGAACATTTAACACCTGCTATGAAATTTTGGCACTCTTGGTGCTCCAATCCAAAAGAGCTTAAACGCCCAGAAGAAGAGCTAGTAAAAAATCAAAGTCAGGTTATATGGCAGACTCCAGAAGGTATCTGGCAAGGGCCAGGTAGGATAATAACCAATAGGCCAGGGTATGTTCTTGTCATTCCAGAAGGTGCGAAACGGGAGGATGGATCTTGGATTCCTGCTCGGTGTTTGCGTCCTGTTAGCGATGGCTCCTGTGATGATAACAAACAAGAACTGGATACTACTGACTCTAGCTCATGAACATGTTCGTGACATAAATGGACAATGGCTTTACTAGTGAAATGTTCCCCCATCTAGAACAGAAAACGTTAACCACACCAGGAGCTCTCCAGGCCTTTTTACCCAGCGATGCTCATGGGGGAAACAACAAATACCCTAAACCGAACAAACTCCAAGTGCAGCCATCGCCAGGGGCTGAAACCTGATGCCCCTCACAAAGAACTCAGTTATAACAGGGCTGGGAAGAAAAACCAGAGAGTAAGAGAGACAATTTGCAAAGAGAATCAAACTCCCATTCGAGAGTCTTTTCATTTTTTCCCACCACCGGTGGTATTATTATTCTACTGTAACTATAACTCTTTTACTTGGTTTAAGACAGTTTCGTATCATTTTGCTAAGAATTATTGGTTTAAATCTATGTAAAGAATTCTGTCTTTTATTGTTGTGTTTGTGTGTGTGTGTGTTGTTTTGTTACACGTGGCAGGGTATTTTTTGTCTGAAAATGTTACCTCGGATATTCAGCAACTTGCTCTGTTAGTACACGACATACGTTAATTTACTGCTAATTTTACAATGCCTTCTACCTCCTCAAAGGACTTTATTCAATGGGTAGAACAGAAATTTTCATGGTCATCTATTTTGGGATTTATGTATTCTGCCATATATTTACTGCTTGGATTTGTATTATTCTATTGCTTTTGTAAATGCGGTCTTTCTATGTTGACGGGCAGTCTCACTCAATTAAAAGCTGATGTCCTTCCTTTAGGCGGTCTCCCGCAAAACAAGAAAAGGGAGATGTAAGGCCCAGGGCTTATAGCCAGCAGGAACGCACGTGACCATCTGGGGGCCGAATGGCTGAGCACAGGGTGTGACATAACACTGCTGATAGGGCAGTGGTAAGGTGGCAAAACACCGCCAGACGGAGGACCATAGAGCCTAAGTCACATGAAAGATGTTTTGCATATTGCACGCGATCTGCAGGCGCTGCACAAGGCTCGCGGGCCAGGGCCCTATCACAGCAGGCTAGCTCAGACCAGAGACCTTCGGGATGGTTCGCTGAGGCATAGGCGGGGAAGGACAAAGAGGCTACAAGAGAGACTTAATTTTCAGTGGTTAATTCCAATTTGTGCTGTTATGGGAATATTGTTATTGTTTTGTATTCTTTTACCGTGCCTTCTCAAGATTGGTTGGAAGTATTGCTGTTAGATCTATGAAGTCTCTGAAGGTGGATTTCTTAACCCCACACCCTCAGCGGGTGCCTCCCCTGGTTTAAACAAAAAGGGGGAGTTGTTGGGGGCGGCTCTGGACCGGGATCGCCTGAGTGGACTGTGAGACGCCCAGAGGTCGGAACCTGCCTTCAGGTACTGGGATGGCCTCTGAATGGGCTGGCTCCACCCTCAGGGCGGGACTCGGGAGGAGCAGAACCGCCTACAGGGAGGAGCCAGGAAAAGGGATATAAGGGAAGGCACGGAGGGTTGGAGGGCAGTTGGCAGTGGAGAGTTCCGGTGAAGGCAGTAAAGAAGTGAACCTCTCCTCGGGTGCTCTGCCTGGTTTGTTCTCCCCTCCCCCAGGGTGGGGAGCCAGAGACGTCTGAAGACCCTGGATTAGGGTAAGTAGAGGGCGGTGGCTGGGGACCCGACAGGATCCCTAGCAGTGCCTGCCACATAATAAATGCTGAATAAATGAATGCCAAGATTTGAATATCAAACTTACTTTTCAAAACCCTTTACACAGAATGGGAGAGACTTGAGCCATCATTTAATTTAGCCAATTCACTTTACACTGGGCTAATTAAATGATGTGTTCAATGTCACTCATGTACTTGGTGAGTGTAAAGCCAGCATTTGATCTAGTCTTCTGACTCTAAATTTAGCACTGTACCATGCTGTCTATAGATCATTCCTGATTTTTATAAAAATTCTAGGACATTATGAAATGTTTATCTTTATTTCACAAATATTGAATTGGGGGACAAAAAAGTTAATCTGTTCAAAGTCCAATACTAATTAATGCTTAAGTGTGAACTTGATGAACAACCCAGGTGTTCTGACTCTAGTGGAGGGCTCTTTCCACTAAAGTATGATAACCAGCATTGAAATTTTATTACAATTCCCTATCAAGTGGTCTGAAGCAGGACTTAATGAAACATGACTATGGATCAGATCCAGTGTGGCTTGGTATGACCCTTAGCTAAGAATGTTTTTTGAATTTTTAAACAAAATTTTATTACATATAAAATATTACTTTAAATAAAGTTTTGCTCTAATTAAAAGAAGGTAAAAATCATCCTTGGCTAATAGTGGTACAAAAGTAGAATGGGCCACCACAAATCAATCCCTAACAAAGAATTCTCAAAAAAAGAATTGCAATCTACTAGCAATCATATGAAGGAATGCTCCAAATCACTAACAATAGAAATGCAAAACAACTTTGAGGTTTATAAATATATAAAGTACATGATCTCAGCCCTGGACCATAAAATAAAAATCCACTAACCTTTTCTTTTCTAACTTTAAAAATAACAGTTAATGGAGTAATTATTTTAAAATATCCCAAAGACTTAATACAGATATAATTATGCTAACTTTTCCCCTTTGGTTAAATGTGCAATTTTATTTTGGTTTTAACAATATCTATTTTAAGATAGTATTTTATAGCTATTTCAAGATGAAAAAAATCATGATTAAAAAAGTTCATAGGATCATAAAGGTTCCATAGAATAGCACTTCAGCCCTCCTGACACTTTAAGACTGGCTGTATTTTGTGTAACATTCTTTTTTCTTAAGTTCTACTAGGTTTTTTATTTAAAGTTTAGCGTTACAAATTCTATCCTCTCCCCCCTCCCTGAGATGGTAATTGGATATGTTATATACATGCAATCATGTAAAACATTTCCATATTAACCATTTTGTACAAGAAGAATTGAATAAAAGAAAAAAATTTAAATGAAATTGAAAATATCATGCTTCAATTGGCTCAATGAATATCACTTCTTTCTCTGAAGAGGGATAGTATAATTCATCATTAGTCCTTGGGATTATCTTGAATTACTATATTACTGAGAAGAGCTATCATCCACAGTTTTTCATCAAACAATATTGCTATTACTGTGTGAATTGTTCTTGTTCTGTTTATTTCACTATGCATCAGTTCATGTAAGTCTTTCCATGTTCTTCCAAAATTATCTTGCTTTCTTATAGTATTCATATACCACAGTTTGTTTAATCATCCCCCAATTGATGGGCATAGTTTTGATATCCAATTCTTAGCACCACAAAAAGACCTCATATAAGTATTTTCATACAAATACATCCTTTTCACTTTCTTTGATATCCTGGGGATATAGACCTAGAAGGGGTATTGCTGGATCAATGGGTATGCACAGCTTTGTAGTCCTTTGGTCATAGTTCAAATTGCTCTCCAGAATGGTTGGATCAGTTCACAACTCCACCAGCAGTGCACCAGTGTCCCAGTTTTCCCAAATCCCCTCCAATATCGAACATCTTCCTTTTTTGTCATATTAACTACTCTGATAGGTGTGAAGTAGCACCTCAGAGTTGTTTTAGCTTGCATTTCTCTGATCTATAGTGATTTAGAGCATTTTTTCATATAACTATAGATTTGTATTTCTTTGAAAACTGCCTGTTCATGTTCTTTGACCTTTTATTAAGTAGGGAATAACTTGTGTTTTTATAAATTTAACTCAGCTCTCTATATATTTGAGAAATGAGGTCTTTATCAGAGATACTTGTTGCAAAAAAATTTCCCCAGTTTTCTGCTTTGCTTCTAATTTTGGTTGCATTGATTTTATTTGTGAAAAAACTTTTTCATATTTTTACATAATCAAAATTACTTATTTTACATTTTGTAATGCTCTCTATATACTCTTTGATATTAAATTCTTCCTTTATCCATAAATCTGCCAGATAAACTATTCCATGGTCTCTTAACTTGCTTATGGTATCACCTTTATGTGTAAATCATGCACCCATTTTGACCTTATCTGGGTATACGATGTAAGATGTTGATCTATATCTAGTTTTTTAACTATACTGTTTTTAAGTTTTCCCAGCAGTTTTTGTCAAATGTTAAGTTTTTGTTCCAAAAGCTTAGATCTTTGGTTTTATCATATATGAGATTACTAAGGTCATTTATTATAAGGTAATTTATACTTAATTTATTCCACTTATCCACTATTCTATTTCTATGCCAGTACCAAATTGTTTTGATAATTACTTTATAATACAGTTTGAGATCTGCTTTGTCTAAACCACCTTCTTTCACATTTTTTCCATTGATTCCCTTAATATTCTTGAACTTTTCTTCTTCCAGATGGAGTTTGTTATTATTTTTTCTAACTCTATAAAATAATTTTTGACAATTTCATTTGTATGACATTGAATAAATACATTAATTTGGGCAGAACTGTACTTTTTATTTTATTGACTCAGTTTATCCATGAGCAATTAGTATTTTATACATATACATACATATATATATATACACACACACATACACATTTATATATATTATATATATATACACACACACACACATACACATTTATATATATATAAGAGCTATCATCCACAGTTTTTCATCAAACAATATTGCTATTACTGTGTGAATTGTTCTTGTTCTGTTCATTTCATTATGCATCAGTTCATGTAAGTCTTTCCATGTTCTTCCAAAATTATCCTGCTTTCTTATAGTATTCATATACCACAGTTTGTTTAATCATCCCCCAATTGATGGGCATAGTTTTGATATCCAATTCTTAGCACCACAAAAAGACCTCATATAAGTATTTTCATACAAATACATCCTTTTCACTTTCTTTGATATCCTGGGGATATAGACCTAGAAGAGGTATTGCTGGATCAATGGGTATGCACAGCTTTGTAGTCCTTTGGTCATAGTTCAAATTGCTCTCCAGAATGGTTGGATCAGTTCACAACTCCACCAGCAGTGCACCAGTGTCCCAGTTTTTATATATATATAAATGTGTATGTGTGTGTGTGTATATATATATATATATATATATGCATATATATATATATATATATATTTATCCTGGGGGGGGTTTTGCAGGTGGACTCCCAAATATTTTATATTATTTATAGTTATTTTAAATGGAATTTTTCTTCCTATCTATTACTACTGGACCTTGTTGGTAATATATAAAAATGTTGATAGTTTGTGTGGGTTTATTTTGTATCATGCAACTTTGCTTAAATTAATAATTTCAAGTAGTTTCTTAGTTGATTCTCTAGGATTTTCTAAGTATAGCATTATACTGTTTGCAAAGAATGATAATTTTGTTTCCTCATTGCATATTAAATTTTCTTTCTTTTTCATCCTTGTTATAGCTAACATTTCTAGGACAGCATTAAATAACAGAGGTGATAATGAACATCCTTCCTTCACCCCAATTGTATTGAGAAGGCTTCTAGCTTGTCTCCATTACAGATAATGCTTGCTGATGGTTTTAGATAAATATGAGTTATCATTTTAATGTAAGCTCTATTTGTTCCCATGCTCTCTCATGTTTTTAATAGGAATAGGTGCTGTATTGTGTTGAGGACTTTTTCTGCATTGAGATAATTCTCAATTGAGATTGATTTTTGAGATAATTATATGATTTCTGTAGGGTTTTGTTAGGTTAATTGTGCTGATAGTTTTCTTAAAATTGAAACAGCCCTGCATTCCTGGCATAAATTCACTCGGTCATAGTATATGATTCTTATGATATATTGTAGTAATTTCTTTGTTAGTATTTCATTTAAAGTTTTTCTTCAATATTCATCAGGAAAATTGGTCTATGATTTTCTCTGTCTTGGCTCTTCCTGGTTTGAGTATCAGCATCATTTTTATGTTGTAAAAGCAATTTAGTAGAACTCTTCCTTTGCTTATTTTTCCAAATTATTTATATAGTATTAGGACTGTTCTTTAAATATTTAGTAGAACTAGCTTCTAAATCTATCTGGTCCTGGGAATTTTTTCTTAGGAAGTTCACTGATGGCTTGTTCAATTTATTTTTCTAAGATTGGGTTACAGAAATATTTGATTTCTTCTTCTGTTATTCTGGGTAAATTGTATTATATCATAAACATTTCATTTAGATTGTCTTTCCTTTTTTAAAGCCAAATTAACCAATAGTTTATTTTATTATTTTTGTTTTGTTTTGAATAAAAGCAGCTTCTAGTTTTGTTTATTAGTTCAATAGTTTTCTTACTTTCAGTTTTATTAATCTCTCTTTTAATCTCCATTGATACCTAATTGGGGATTTTTAATTTGTTCTTTTTCTAGTTTGTTTTTTTTGGTTGTTTGAATAATTCATTAACCCACTTTTTCTCTATCTTACTGATATAAGCAATTAGAGATATAAATTTTTCCCTAAGTACTACTTTGGCTGTATCCCATAAATTGTCTCATTTTTGTCATTTTCTTTAATGAAATTGTTTGTTGTTTATATGATTTATTCTTTGACTCATTTATTTTTCAGGATTCAATTATTTAATTTCTGATTAATTTTTAACTCTCCATTGTCCATTATTGAATGTAATTTTTATTGCATTATGATTTGAAAAGGATGTATTTATTATTTCTGTTTTTCTGCATTTGGTTATAAGTCATGGTCAATTTTTGTGCAAATACCATATATGACTGCGGAGAAAAAAAGGTGTATTTCTTTCTGTTCCCATTCAATTTTCTCCAGAGATCTGTTGTATCTAACTTTTCCAGAATTTTATTCACCTCCTTAACTTCTTTCTTATTTTGATGAGATTAATCTAGGTCTGAGGAGAAAATTGAGGTCCCCCACTAGCACAGTTTTATTATCTGTTTCTTCTTGTATTTTCCATTCAACCTCTTAAAAAATTTTGGATGCTATAACATTTAGTACAGATGTTTAGTATTGATATAATTTCATTGACTATAATACCTTTCATATAGTTTCTTTTTGTCTTTAAATTAGTTCCATTTTTGCTTTTGCTTTGTCTGAGATCATGATTGCTACCCCTGCTTTCTTTGCTTCAGCTAAAACATAATGAATTCTGCTCCAGCCCCTTACCTTTACCCTATGTCTATTTCTCTTGCTTCAAATGTGTTTCTTGTAAACAGCATGTTGTAGGATTCTGGTTTTTGATCCATTCTACTATACACTTCTGTTTTATGGGTGAGTTCATTCCCTTCTCATTTACAGGTATAATAACTAATTGTGTATTTCCCTCCATGTTATTTGTGTGTGTGTTTATCTCTCACTCTCTCTTATTCCTGACCTTTTTCCTCTTCACAAGTGGTTTACTTCTGATCATCACCTTCCCCAACATACTCTCCCTTTTAATAGTCACTCCTTCCCCCTTTGTCTCTGTCCCTTTTTATCTTCTTATAGAGTAAGACAGATTTCTATATCCAATTAAGCATGTATGTTACTCCCTCTTTGAGCCAATTTTGATGAGCATAAGATTTAAGGTTTCTCCGCCACTCCCTCTCCCCATGTTCTCTTCCATTCTAATATTTTTTCATGCCTTTTTCTGTGGTATAATCTATCCCATTCAATCTTCCCCTCCTTCTTTTTCTAATGCAACTTTCTTTCTCACCTCTTTATTTTTTTTTTTGAGTTACTATCCCATCGGAGTCACCTTATATCTATACCCTCTATTGAGAAATATTCCTTCTAATTGCTCCTATAGTAATAAAGTTGTTAAGAGTTATAAATACTGGGGCATTTATCTGAAAATGGTAGAATAAAGGCAGGAACTCACCCAACCTCTTACTCAAACTGCTCCAAACTCCTTTAAATAATGACTAAACAAATTTTAGGGCATCAGAACACCCCAAAAGACGGAGTAGAATATTTTCTAGACAAAGGCAACTTAGAAGATCAGCAGAAAAGATCTGTGATGCCAGGGAGGGAGTCCAGTGTGCAGTCCTGGTGCAGGCCTAGCTCCATCCCTAACCTGGGATAGGGCCCCAGCCCCCAACCTCTGTATCAGCGGCAGTGCTGGTGGCTTCCAGACCCTCAGCTCAGAACCAACAAAGAAGAATTGAAAGGTCAGCAGAAGATTTGTGGAACCAGGGAGCCAAGTGTGAAATCCCAGGGCAGGCTGCACCAGCATATCCCTGGCTCCAGCCTGGAGCCCAGCATCAGTGAGGTGGGACCTCTGAATCAGCAGCAATACTAAAGGCTTCTGGACCTCTCAGCCCAGGAACACTAGGGAGGACTCCAAAGGTCAGTGGAGAAGGCCTGTGGCAAAAGGGTGGGAGCCCAGCATGCAATCCCAGCGCAGGTTATGCTAGCACAACCTGAGCCACTATCCTAGCAGCCCCAGGGTCAGCAAAGCAGAGCTCTTGCTTTAGCCACTGGATCTTACAGCTACACTAGGGATATTCCTAATGCTTCAGGGCAGAAAAAGAGTGCTTGTGGTCAGATCCCTAGAAGGATTTCTGAAAACAGCTGCACAAAACTCCTGACAGTGCACCCTCCACCTTGGAAATAGAAACTTACTTTAACAAAGAGTTAAAAGCAGAGTAAATGACTAGGAAAATGAGCAGACAACAAAAAAAGTTCCTGACCATAGAAGTTATTATGGTGAAAAGGAAGATTAAAACACACACTCAGATAATAACAAAATCAAAGTTCCTACATCCAAAGCCTCCAATAAAAATAAAATTGGACTTAGGCCATGGAAGAGCTCAGAAGGGATTCCGTAAATGAAATGAGAGATAAAGGAAAAATTTGGAAAAGAATTGAAATTGGTGCAAAAGGAAATGCAAAAAGCTAATGAAAAGAAGAATGCCTTAAAAAGCAAAATGGGCCAATTGGGAAAGGAGGTACAAAAGCTCACTGAGGAAAATAATTCCTTAAAAATAGAATTGAGCAAATGGAAGCTAATGACAATCAAGCAAAGCCAAAAAAATGAGAAAAAAAAATTGGGGAAAAAATGTGAAATATTTCATTGGAGAAACAAATAACCTGAAAAACAGATCAGGAGAGATAATTTAAAAATTACTGATCTGCCTGAAAGTCATGATCAAAAAAAAAAGAGCCTAGATATAATCTTTTTTTTTTTTTTTTTTTGGTTTTTGGCTGAGGCAATTGGGATTAAGTGACTTGCCCAGGGTCACACAGCTAGGAAGTGTCTGAGACCAGATTTGAACTCAGGTCCTCCTGACTTCAGGGCTGGTGCTCTAACCACTGCGCCACCTAGCTGCCCCCTAGATATAATCTTTCAAGGAAAACTGTCCTGATATTCTAGCACCAGAGGGTAAAATAGAAATTTATAAAATCCACCAATCATCTCCTAAAAGAGATCCCAAAATGAAAACTTCCAGGAATATCCTAGGCAAATCCCCGAATCCCCAGATCAAGGAGAAAATATAGCAAGCATCCAGAAAGGAACAATTCAATCACAGTACAACCACAGTCAGGATAACACAAGATTTAGCAATTTCTACATTAAAGAGCTAGAGGTCTTGGAATAGGAAAGCTAGAATTACAACCAAGAATCACCTACCCAGAAAAACTGAGTATAATCCTTCAGAGGAAAAAGTGATAATTCAATGAAATAGAGGATTTTCAAACATTTATGATGAAAAGAACAGAGCTGAATGGAAATTTTGATTTTCAAATACAGGACTCTGGAGAAGCATAAGGAGGTAATCAGGAAAGTGATATCATAAGGGATTATTAAAATTTATCTATTTCCATTCCTAGATGGGAGGATGATGCTTGTAACTCATTAGAACTTTCTCATTATGGCAGTAAGAAGTAACATATATATAGACAGAGAGCAGAGGTATGAATTGAATATGAAGGGATAATATCTTTTTTTAAAATGATGAAATTAAGGGGTGAGAGAGGAATGTACTGAGAGAAAATTATCTGAAATAAAAAAGAGTCAAGAAAAAGCTTTTACACAGGAGGGGAAGAGGGAGGAGGGGGTGAGAGTAAACCTTACTCTCATCAGAATTGCCTCAACGAGGAAATAACATGCATACTCAATAGGGGTATAGACAACTATCTCTCCTGAAGGAAAATAAGAGAGGAATGGGATATGGGAAGTGGAAGAGTGATAAAAGAGAGGCAATCTTCAGGAAAAGAGTAGTCAGTAACAAAATACTTTTGAAGAGGGATAGGGTGAAAGGAGAGAGAGAATAAATGGGAGGCAATACAGTTAGCAATAATAATTGTAAAAAGAATTTCAAAGCAAGTTTCTCCAATAAAGCCTCATTTCTCAAACATAGAAAAAACTGAATCAAATATAAGAGCCATGCCCCAATTGATAAATGATAAAAAAAAATTGATCTGTGCCCAAAGGGTTTTAAATTCATGCATACCCTATGATCTAACAACACAACTACTTGGCATGAATACCAATAGAGATTCAAAAAAAAATAAGGAAAATGACCTATACATACCAAAAATATTCATAGCAACTCTCTTCTCAGAGCAAAAAAAAATTGAAATTGAGGGGATGTCCATCAATTGGGGAATACCTCAATATTGTTCTATGGGAAATGATGAGCAGGATGCTCTCAGGGAAAAAAAAACCTAGAAAGTCCTCCATGAACTTAAGCAAAGTGAAATGTACTGTATATAAAGTAAAAGTAATGTTCTTACTATTTCTCACAGATCTGTTTTCTAGGTTTTTCCCATGAGAATTTCACAATTCCTTCTGTTTTTTTTACTTTTTAAATTTTGTTTTATTGTATCTTGAAGTCTCAGAGTCGTTTGTTTCTACTTGTTCAATTCTAATTTCTAAGGAATTATTTTCTTCAGTGAGCTTTTGTTCTTTTCCATTTGACCAATTCTATTTTTTAGGAAGTTATTTTTCTCAGTAAATTTTTTTTATACTTTTTCCCATGCTATTGACCTTTTTTTCATGATTTATACTACTCTCATTTTTTTCTAAATTTTTCTTCTAATTCTTTAATTTGCTTTTTAAATTCCTTTCTGAGTTCTTCAAGGAATTTTTTTAAAGCCTGGGACCAAATTACATTTTTTTTCTTTGAGGCTTCACATGTAGCCATTTTAACACCATTGTCCTCTTCTAAGTTTATGTCTTGATTCTTTCTATCACTATACTAACTTTCTATAGTCAAGATTTTTTTGGTTTTTTACTCATTTTTTCTGCCTTTATGTGGCTTGGTGTTTTTAATGTGAGAATTGGATTCTCATGGTACTGTTCCAGCTTTTTGGGCCAGTGCTCTGAGTCTTAGTCTGCTGGCTTTCACTGGGCTTCAGGGCTTAAATGCCTGCTTTCTCTAGAGGATAGACTTTCCTTGGCTTATACAGGGAGTGGGTCTCCCTGCTGGCCTTCCCTGAGTGTGGAATTTAGGCTGGAGTGCTCCAGGGGTGGACCCCTGTTGTTGGGTTGCTATGGAAATAGGGTCTCTCTGCTGGTAAGGCTCCAAGGATAGGGTCTTGCCCCAGGGAAGGACTTCACTACTGGTCAGCAATAGGGTCAAGGCCTGGCTGCTGGTTTCCACTGGGGTACAGTTACCAGGACGGGGCCTTGCTGTGCTGCATCGACTGCTACTTGCCTAGAAGGCTATTGGTTTACAAGAGGGATGGGGGTTGCTGGCAGACTGCCCCATGCTTGGAACCTTGCTGCAGATCCCATGTGAGCTTGACTGTTGTAACTGCCCTTGGACCTCACTATCCTCCTTTCCCAGTGAGACAGGAAGCTGCCTCCCTGCTCCTAGATCAATTCTGAAGTGGTTTTCTAGTTGTTTACAGGGGAATTTGGGACAGCTTAGAGGGTTCTTTTCTCATTTCATCATCTTGACACAGGAAGTCCATAATATTCTTAAAAGCAATCCAAAGTTACAGAATCTAATAAGTCCAGAGTTGAAAATACTTTCCCAGTCACCTAATGCAACCCCAGACTCAAAATCATTACTCAGAGATCTCTCAAAGTGAAGATTAGAAGTTTATTAGAATTTTGGAAGATTCTGGGTGATCCTTTCCCCCCTCCCCCAGGCAAGCCAGGGAGGAAAGGAGACCACCTTTCTAACTTGAATAGATGTTTTTATAGGTAGAATTGTTACAGGTACTCAGGACCTGCCCCCATCCTGTCAATCTCCAGAACAAAGTACTTCCTGCTATCCTGCTTGCTTATCACTACAATACTAGCTTATGGAGGCTTTGTTCAAATTCAGCTTTATCACAATATACATTTAGCCTGCCAGACACTGTTAATTTCACAGATATTTGCCAGTCTGGTCTGCCTTTGATATTCTAAAAAGCCATACTTAATCCCCTCCAGCAATGTTTCAGTTAGTGATTCCCTACGAAAAACCACACCAATTTCTCACAATCATCACCCTGAGAATTCCTCAATTCCCCATCTCATTCAAATCTATTCCTGAAAATAGCTGATAAGTGATCATATAGCTTGTCCAATGAGGGTAAATCCCCTCCCACTCAAGGCAGCCCATTCAACTTTGTGACAGCTCTAATTATTAGGAAGATTGTTGGGTTTTTCTTTATAGAACTACTATGAATAACAAATCTTCAGATACAAAAGAGGAGGCAATGGTGGATACAGGAAGAAAGAACATCAGCAGAATATGAGCTCAGAAGCTCAAGTGTGGCCCCACCACTAAGTTTCTGGATGAATCTAGATAGTCCACAAGGCCTTTAGCTCTAACATTTCATAATACTATGAATTAATAACCATTCAAACACAGGGATAATGTCAACAATGCCTAGAAAGAACATCAGATAGAAGCCTAGACAATTGGGTCCTACTTCAGCTCTTCCATTAACTAGAGGTAGGGCTTTGGGCAAATCCAGTTAACTCTCAGGGTGTGGATTAGAAATGCCTGTCTGAGGTCTGTCTCTTCAAGTTCTCTTATTCTGACATAATCTCAACACTTTACTCATCTTGAGTAACAAGGGTTAACAAGGTAGCCTATGTAAGAACCTGTTTCATTATAAATATAAGTAAATTCAATTAAAAGACTAAAATTATTCAACTCCATTCACTCATTACTTCACCAAAGCAAGGGATCTAGGAGAGAACCAGGAAAAGACTTGCAGAATTAAAAAGACACAGATGAATCACAGGTTGTGCTGCTGGAAGGAAAGGCGACAGTTCCACTAAAAAATGTCAGAATTGGTACATAATTCTATTGCTTACTTTGATCATATCATTTCTCTTAATGATTTTTAAGCTCTTTGATAATAAAAACTGTCTCCTATTTATCAGGTACCCTTAAACATCCAGTACACAGCCATTCAACTTGTGAGCCTTAAGCAAATAGTATATTATTGTCATTATTAATGCTAGTTTATATTTCTATATAAGTTGTTTATAAAACAAGTTTCTTCCAACAATCTCTGTAGCAAATGTACTCCCAGTCTAATTTTCCAATAAATTTTAAAAGCTTAATAACTTAAATCTCTTATGGAATTGTTTGAATACAAATGAAAAGAAAATGGTTCTTACCAGTTTTATTTGCTCAGCAAGCTTGTCCTGGGAACTCTCCGGAGGCAGGCCCACTGCATTCTGGTCTGGGGTCTGAATTATTGGTGCTATAGCTACCGACAAACCTGGGGGCTTGGATACAACAGGGGATAAGGATTTGGTCTCCGGAGATGTACTAATTGTCTGCAAAGGATATACAAAGGGTGAGGCTGTGCCTGAAGAAGCTGATGGTGGAAGAGATGAGGGAGGTAGACAATCAGCCAGAAGATGCTGAGAAGCCTGAGCAAGATCCACAGATGGTTGCAGCAGTGAAACAGTCTGCCCAGAAAACATTTTGTTACTCATGAATATAAGAAGCTATACTGAAATCAGATACAGTTTAACATTTACATCCCACTAGAAGTTGCAGACCAAGTACTCTCAAATTATAAAAATCCAACACATTAATTTTTTAAAAGTGTTCATAAGTAAAAACATTCTAAAAAACTCAAAAAAAAGCCCTGCCCTTTGCAGTTATACACAAAAGATACATATAGATGATCATTTAGGTTATCACATACAACTTAGAACTCCCACATAGCTAGCTAATTAAAAACAGGGTTCTATGTATTTGAAGTAAACATTTCATTATTAGATTATAATTTGATATAGTAAAAGCAAAATCAGTTTATACCTGCTGTTGTACTATAGCCTGAGATTGAGAGACCTGTGCAGGTGGCTGTCCTTGCATCTGGACGTGGAGTGCTGGGGGCTGGCTGGCTGGAGCAGCAGAGATGGGTACGTTGGGTGGCTGAGTCTTCACCAGAACTGGGGGCTGGGTCTCCATCATCTGCTGCTGGGGCTGCTGTGAGATTTGCAGGGTTGAAGGGAGGGATGTGCCTGGGACACTGGCAGCCTGCAGCCGCCCAGGGAGCTGAGGTGGAGGAGTATGTAGACTTGCAGCATTCTGCACGGGAGGACCTTTGGATGGATCATACTGCTGTTGGTTTTGATTTTGTCCAGTGAGCTGTACAGCTTGAGGAGTGGGAGGCATTCCGCCTGCAAACCCAGAAGAAATCAAACAGTAATTTTAAAATGCCCAAATTTAATGGAAATACATCTGAAAAAATATTAGACAGGAAAAGAGGAAATGCTTAAGAATTTTAATACACTGTACCCAAAGATTACATCACCTTGAAAAACCTGTCACAATAGGATTATATAAGCAAGTCATCTAACTTCTCTGGGCCTCAGTTTCCTCATCTGCAAAATGATTGGCTGAGATGATCTAGGAAGTCCCCATCAGCTCTAAAATTTATGAATTATAAATGTTACAATAAACAATACAAGTTCTGTTGATCAGTTCTTTTAGTGAACAACTTTTAAAAGTAATTGATGTGAAATATCATTACATTTTACCTTATACAGCATATAATTTATTTCCTATGAATGTTTAATTTATTTTTAAATTCCAATTTTTCCCTAAGTCAACACAATCACATACTCTTAGAGATGGAGAACCTAAGGATTTCCAAACACCAGCAAAATGTTGGAAAAATAATGATGCTGAATGCTCCAGATTTTCTGACCTCCAGACAGTCTCCTCTGATGTCACACTGTGGCATGGAGGTGACACCTGTAATTTTTAAAAACTATGACAATGGAGCATAAGCTCTCACAGGTGCTTCCAAACTGGAATGTTCTTAAAGTATGGATCTAGCATCAGATTCTGTGTTTGAGATCTAAGTATCCACCTAGCTAAATTTAGAGAAGTCCAGCTCCAGAAGTTAGCTAAGTAATAAATTATTTTGGGAAAAGTACTTCATAAAATTGTCTACTAAAGGAAGTTATAATCTGCAATGCTGGAAGAAATATTCACAATGGCATACCCTTTGATCCAGCAGCATCTCTACTAAGCCTGTATCTCAAAGAGATTTTAAAGCAGGGAAAGGGAGCCACATGTGCAAAAATGTTTGTGACAGCCCTTTTTGTAGTGGCAAGAAACTGGAAACTGAATGGATGCCCATCAATTGGAGAATGGCTGAACAAATTATGGTATATGAACATCATGGAATATTATTGTTCTGTAAAAAATGATCAGCAACATGATTTTAGAGAGGCCTGGAAAGACTTGCATGAACTGATGCTGAGTGAAATGAGCAGAACCAGGAGATCATTGTACATGGCAACAACAAGACTATATGATGATCAATTCTGATGGACATGGCTCTTCTCAACAATGAGGTGATTCAAAATCAGTTCCTATTGTTCAGCAATGAAGAAAGCCATAAACACCCAGAGAAAGGCCTGTGGGAACTGAGTATGGACCACTAAACAGCATTTTAACACTTTCTGATAATGTTTGCTTGCATCTTATTTTCCTTCTTAGGTTTTTTTTTTCCTTTCTCTTTCTAGATCTGACTTTTCTTGTGCTGCAAGATAACTGTATAGATATGTATACATATATTGGATTTATCTATCTATTTATTTATCTTAACATATTTAGCATGTATTAGACTACCTGCCATCTAGAAGAGGGGGTGGGAGAAAGGAGGGAAAAATTTGGAACAGAAAGTTTTGCAAAGGACAATGTAGAAAAATTACTCATATGTTCTGTAAATAAAAAGCTTTAATAAAAAAAGAAAGAAAGAAATATTCAGAGTGATGAAGCCACAAGTCTTTTGAAATACTGAAAAGGTTACACAGGGTGTTCCAAAAGTCTTACTAAATGTTTTAAGCTTTTAAGTAGGTTAAAACCTGCACTAAGACCTTTGGAACATCCATTATTTATGTAGTAATTTACAGACTCTGATTGCATACTTCCAGTGATGGAAAGCTTACTATCTTATAAAACACCCCATCCTATTATTGAACCACTCTATTCTTTCTCATATTGAAACAAAATCTGTTTTCTTATAAATTTATACCAACAGGAATACTACCCTCTCCTCCCCTTTTCATCAAAAAGGTTAAATATGCTTGGTTCATTCAACTATTCTGTATGGTAGGGTTTTTCTAGAATTCTAACCATTCCGCTTACTGGCCTCTTCCAGGAACACACTGATTTTTTTAAATAGTCCTTAAAATGCAATGCCAAGTACTATAAATTATTGTGCCAAATACAATGAGGCAACTATCTTTCTTGAAATAAACACTATAATTATATTAACTATATTAAGCTACAATTAAATTAGCTTTTTAAAGCAGGTGAAGCAATGTTGGTTCACAGTGAATTTGGACCAATGAAATGAAAATGCTCAGATATTTTTTTCCAATTTAATTGTTATAACTTCTCAGTCTTTTGTGAAATTGAGTCTCTGAATACAAATATGATACTTTATACTTATCTCTCTTAAATTTTATTTTGTTATCATGGACTTTTGTTATTTAATGTCTTAATTATTCCTACCAGCTTTGTGTCATATGCAAATTAATAAGTAAGTATTCTTTTTTATATTTTCATCAACAGTAGGGAAAATGTTAAGCAGAAAAGGAGTCAAGAACAGAACCTCCTACTCTTACCTCCATTACTCAATACTATGTAACCTATGATTGATTCATCCTGTTACAAATGCACCTAATGAAATTACCACCAAACCCAAACCTTCTACCACCTTATCTACAAAAATTTGAATTTGTCAAATGTTTTCCTAAATTCGAGGTCTCTATAAAAGATAACTAATAATATCAAGATAATTCTACCACTGGGGCAGCTAGATGGTACAGTAGATAGAGCACCAGCCTTGAAGTCAGGAGGACCTGAGTTCAAATGTGGCCTCAGACACTTAATATTTCCTAGCTGTGTGACCCTGGGCAAGTCACTTAACCCCAATTGCCTCAGCAAAAAAAAAAATATATATATAGATATATATATATATAGATATATAAAACTAAGTTAGATTCATAACAATGATACAAGGATAACTCAACTCAGAAAAATAATTATCATGATTAATCATATAAATAACAAAAATGTGATTCATCAATAAAGCAGAAAAAAATCTTTGCTAGAATAAGGTATTTAGGTTAAAAAAAAACTTTAAAAATATAATCAAAAGCACCTAAAACCAAGAACTAGCATAGTTGCAATGGAGAAACAATAGCAAGTTTCTCTTAGCCTTTCTAAACAGTAATATGAAGGACTTGGGGGGTGGGGGTAGGAAGAGAGAGGCAGGAGAAGAGTGGAAGGAGAAGCATAAACTAGTAAGAAAAATTCCATTCAAAAAAACTATGAAATGCCTAAAGTATCAGAGAATTTGCCTATCTAGACAAATTCAGAACTTATTTAGATAAAAATTTAAGTACCTCCTCATAGAGACAAAGACTTAAATAAATGAAAATTCATTGCTTATAGCAGAGCCGCAACAATATAAGAATGGTAATACTAAATTAATATGATGCTATACTAATCAATTTCTTAAGAGTTTACTTTAAACAACTAGACAAAATAATGATAAAATTTCATTTGGAAGAACAAAAATATAGAATCTCAAGAAGAATAATGGACGGTGGGCAGGGAGAGAAAGTATAAGAATGAAGGATACAAAGCATTACTAAGCCTCAAACTAAATTATAAAACCATAATCCTTAAATGTCATTGACGTTTCAAAAATAACAAAGCAGATCACTGGCACAAGTTAGACAAGCAAGCAAAGCAGCCTCATGTCAAATAAGACCATATAGATAGAGAAAAAACTTTTTTGACAAGAACTATTGGGAAAACTAAAAAAGCAGATTGGCAGAAGTGGTCTTATAACATATACAACCATAATGAGTTCCAAATTAATATTCTAACTAAATACAAATGGCCACATAATTTTTAAAAATAAGAAAACTATAGGTGATACCTTTCCCAACTTAGTCTGGGAATAGAGCTCATCACAAAAGACAAAACATACAATTATGATTATGTAAAATTTGGCGGGGGGGGGGGGAGACAACTGTATGACAAAATCAATACAGCTAGATTTAAAATAACTAAGTACAGAAAAAAATCTTTGTATTTAATATATCTGAAAAATCTAATATATACAGGAAATTGGCACTAATATAAAAGACCAGGAGCCATTTTCCAATAGGTAAGTGCACAAAGATAGATTTCAAAAGAAGAAACACAAATTATCAATAACCATGCCAAAAAAAACTTCCAAATCACTAGTAATAAGATATAAAGTAAAACAACTTTGATTCTTCCAGAAAACTGATAAGAAGGAGAGTAAAAAGCAGAAATAGTCAACATTAAAGAGGCCAGGAGAAGGCAACAAACACACTAATATATTGTCGGAGGAAGTATTAGATGCTCCCATTGTTTTGGAGAACATCTTGAAATCAAGCCAAAAAAAAAAAAAAATCACTAAACCGTTGATATTCTTTAACGCAATAAATCAACTACTGGGCTTATACCACATAGAGATTAAAGAGAGAAAGGAAGGACCCATAAATACCAAATATCATAGAAGCACTTTTCATAGTAAAAACTGTAAACAAAGAGTGTGCCTATTTACTGGGAAATGATAACAAACTGTGGCACCTGTACAATAATAAATGACAATAAGGGAAAGTCAGAGAGACATGGCAAGACTTGTAAGAACTGATATAGAATGAAGTGTGCAGAAAGAAAAAAAATATGCAATAACCACAATAATATAAGTGGAAATCAATAGATACGAATCAAAGGATTACTGAACAAACTTAATAATTAAACTTAAGAATAATCTAGAGCTACAATGATCTTCATAGAATAACAAAATTACAGAACTGAAAGGCCCACATTACCCATTTAGTCCAATCCCATATGCAAAAAATAAAAGGATACCCACTACTATATAATGGACATGTAATCAAACAGCCCCTATCTAAAGACTTCAATGAAGAGGAACCCACTAACTCTTGAAGCAGCCCATTCCATTTTTGAATAGTTTTCACTGATAGGAATTTTTTCCTTAAACCTAAAACCAACATTTGTTTCTGCATAACTTCTACTTATGGCTTTATTTCTTCCTTCTGGGACAAATAGAATAAGTTTCATGCTTCACACTCCCACCTCTACCTTTCCAACCCCAATTCCCAAGTATTCCCTTCAGGTTCAATCTTTCCAATTCCCTGCACCAATTCTTATGGGAAAATAACTTGAGGTCCTTAACTATTTTGGCTGCCTTTCTCTAGATCAAATAAGATATTTGTAAAGCTCTTAGCACAGTGTGTAACACATAATAGTCACTTAATAAATGTTCATTTTCTTTCTTTCTTGCATCTTCAGCTTACTAATGTCCTTTACCAACTCTGATGCCCAGAACTGAACACTGTTCTACAGATATGGACTCCCCCCAGGAGGATACACCTGGATGCCCCATTCTGTTGACTACCCCTTTACAATGTTGAATCTCATTAAGTTTGTGGTTCACATCAGCTAGCATCATATGTAATGGTGATAAACTGGAACCAGTCCCAATAAGATCAGGGGTGAAACAAGGTTGCCCACTATCACCATTACTATTCAATATTGTATTAGAAATGCTAGCCTTGGCAATAAGACAAGAAAAATAGATTAAAGGAATTAGAGTAGGTCATGAGGAAACCAAATTATCACTCTTTGCAGATGATATGATGGTCTACTTAGAGAACCCTAGAGAATCAACTAAAAAACTATTAGAATTAATCCAAAACTTTAGCAAAGTTGCAGGATACAGAATAAATCCACATAAATCATCAGCATTTTTATACATCACCAACAAAATGCAACAGCAAGAGATACAAAGAGAAATTCCATTCAAAATAA